>OZ012735.1:623078062-623415639 GCA_963859935.3 Lathyrus sativus | reverse complement strand
ATGGCCGCTCAACATTCCAAAATTTTTAAAAAAGAAATACCATATATTTCCTTAGTTGAGACGTCCAACCGAGGGGAAATGAGGCAAGGGACCAAGCCTCAACACTCACCTGTTGCGGTGAGAATCGTGATACCAAGCTATTTATTAACTTGAATCCTAATTCATTAAATTCACAATCGGACTTTGATTTATCCAAAGGAAAGGTTAAAGAAAGAAATACATTTTGCGCGATGTAACAACAACGCTAAGAGATTCGGGATCGGGGGTTGGTTATGCATAGGGTAGGTATTTCACATCCTAAACATCTGTAGTACTATACAGGAACATTTTGTATGTTTGTATGCTATAATTGCTAAATGTTTGCTATGACTTGGGATAGGGTATAAGGTAAAGGTAAAGACCTAAGGATAGTTTCTAATTTTGTTTGCAAAGATATCGCATTCTCTACCTACGTATCCTAACTAGGATAGAATCAGAGCAACCATAGTTCACCTCACTAGGGATAGATGAACGCTTGATAATGATCAAGGTTCAAAGGGGAACAAACATAACAATGCTTGTGTAGAGTTTAACCAAACTCTTTAGATCTATATTGAACACTCAAGAATAGGGAGTAAGTAACCATCACCATGATTATTATATAGATTTAACCAACTCTATCTTAAAGTTCTAATGATGGGTACTCCTAACAAGGGGTAGGTCTTCCAGACTTAAAGCAAAGTCTCATGGCTTGTAGGTTCTAACTTAACTAAGTTAGGGTTCAAGATAACTTAACAAAGTCAAAGAGGGGGGTAATAAGTTATCTATGACTGTGAAGTCAATAGAGAGACTTTCCTTTGGAATGGGAAAAGAGGAGACTACTGGATGAGAACTAACAAGTTCCATCACTCGGGAATAACTTAACAAAGCTAAAAGCAAATAGGCATTCATTCAAACATGATGAGCATATAAAAAGAGTATGGTAGCTACCAAAGAAGAGATGTAAGTATCAAGAAAAGATTACAATCAATACAAATGGTTACAACCATAACACAAAGATATTACAATATCAATATAGAGGTTCTTACAAGACTAACATAAGAGGTAAAAACTACTTGAAATATCTTGACAAAGATGAGGTAACAACCACAAATGAAGCAAATCCTATTTACATTAGATATCTAACAAGACTTCTTAATGGGTAAGGTATCACATGAAGAATGTATACTCAAGGGGTCACAAGATCAAGAGGTATTATAGTTTTCAAACATAAGATGCAAAGATGGATCACTTAGATGCTTACAAGCAAAGACTGAAATGCAAATAGTTTTTGGTTCAAGCAAACATACCTAAACACACAAAGGAGTTAACAAACATAGTTCATGTCAAAAGCAAATCAAACTCAAGAAATTGAATAAAAAGTTTTGAAAGATGATTGAAGGAAAGGAGGGTAAAAACCCTAAAAACAGTACAAGACTTTCCCATAGTATAAAGTGTTTCTAAAATGTAAATTCTAGAATTCTTTAAATACCATGTGAAAATAGGCAACAACACAAGACATTTGTAAAAAGAAACATTTAAAAATGATAAAAGATGACAAAGTTACATTATTTTGAATTTTGAAGAAAAAACAAATAAATTAGTGATTAAAAAGAGGGAGAGTGTCTTATCCAAGGTTTGAACTCAAGATCTATGGATTACAAGTCCAAAATCTTACCATTCCATCTAACGCGTGCGTGTGATATCTCTTTGAAAAGAAAGATAAAATATTAAAAATGCTGAAAATCCCAAAAAGCCAAAAAGTTTCCCACACTAGGGATCAAACTCAAGACATAGGCAAGGCAAGGTATATGAAACACAAGGCATAACCACTGGGGTGGCGATACATCCAATGTATCAAGCCACCCCATTAATACTTAACCCTACAAGTCAAATATCTGGGCAACATGCAAGGCAAGTCGTGTCAAAACAGTTTCATTCAAACTCGACCAAATCTCAACCAATTTTTATGAAATTAAAGTCTAAATCACTTGAAATTTGAAGAGGTTTAAGATGGTGACAACCAATTTTCAAAGTGGATCACACACAGTAAAACACGAAGGAGAAAGCAGAAGGAGATTTTAAAATGCAATTTGGAAATCATAGATCAAAACTGATGAGTTAAAAATCAAATGAAAGCCTGCTCATGTTTTAAATGTATTGCTTATGGATTGAGTTCAAGGAAATGTCCCAAATTCTTAATGAATCAAAATGTGACCATTAAGTTGCAAGTTAATAAAATGATTTTAAAACAAACTTTGTATCTAACCAATGTTAAAACAATGATTTATGACAACAACTGTTTATCAATCCAAAACTGCATTAGGTCATGAACTTCACACACACAAATTGCAACAATTCAAAATGAAGCTTGATGGTATCAGAGGTTAACAACCTTCCAGGCAGAAACTGACAGCAAATCAATGCACCAACACATTCACCAATAGTTTTGACAGCAACATAAAGCAAATGTAGAAATGAAACAAGCAGCTTACAAGCTCAAAACACATGGATTCTAAGCACATTGAAGTTCTGATGAAGATATAGGTTGATAAACCTTAAGACAAATTTGGACAGCAAGTACATAGAAATCCAGCAATCCAAATTTTACAAAAGTAAACATGCAGACAAAACTCTTAAACAACTTACAAGTAAAAATTCCTAGACATGGTCATCAGCCTTTCTCACAAACACAAATCAATACAGTCTTGTTTAAAAAACAAAGTTTGGTATTACAACGCAAACACTAGTTCAATACATTGTCTTCATGACAGTTACTACTTCAATCAAGCAAAAACTAGCATGAGACCTAAGTTCTGACAGCAATATAAGGCACCGTGTTCCAAACATCATGCATCAAAGGTTTCAACAGCCAAATCCTTTACCAAGACATACATACATAACTCCAACAACAATTCATACAACAAGATTAAAAACTTTCCAACATAAAAGCATAATCAAAGAAGTTTTGTTTGAAAACAGAAACAATAACCAAGTTTGTTATCACAATACAAACATTAATTCAATATAAGCAAGTACAGGTTGAACAACCTCAACTCAGCTATAGTTTTAACAGCACAGTTGTGAATTCTAACATGACCATGTTAACATCCATTGAACAACTAGTCTGCTACCTACTTCAAAATGACAGTTTCCAATTCAACAAACACAAACATATTTTAGTATGAGAATTAAGTAAAGCAGCAATAGACATGAGTTGACAAACTCAAACTTCAAAACATTTTTGACAGCATAGTTGTAGGTTTGAACATTACAATGTTAACATACATTTAATTATGCTTCAAGTAATAGGTCACAAACTCATAAGCATAAACAATTTTAAGCATGAAGAATAAGTTTTAAACATCAATAAACTCAACCTAACATAACAATATCAAATCTCAAAGATCAAATGCATCACATACTTCATATGGCAATTACAAGTTGATGTCAACAAATACAAACATTTCAACTCATGATCAACAGTTTTGGATAATGCATATATATATATATGAGAAAAGCAAGAGCTAGAGGTCACCTACCTCTTGTAGACCTCCAAAAATAAGCTAGCAGCCTTGAGCAAGATATCCCTCCCTCCTTTGAGCAAAGCTTTGAAGTTGCTTCTTCTTGAAGCAACAAGTGATTTTTAAGGACAGATCTAGCAAATGGATTTCCAGTTGTTTTTTTAAGGTCATGGACAGTTGGTATAACATAAATGGAAGGTTTTCAAAGTGTCAAAGTGGTTCAAACTGATCTAGGCAATGAGTTTATCCATTTTATGCATAAAAGTCAAACTAAAGGGTGTGAGAAGTTGACTTTTGGTTTTGTGGAGTTTTTGATGAAAACAAAGGTTGGGACACCTTCTAATAAGGATTTTGAAGTTGTGTGGATGGTATTTATGGTGGTTGAATGGTTAGAAATGATGCTGGTGTGAAACTTGCACAAGGCAATTTTGGTGGTTTTTGCACTTTCTTCACTTACAAGCAAAGCAAGGTAGAATAAGAGCTTGAATTTCTCTTGGGTTTAGAGGGCTCTGGTGTGTATGATCATCATGGAAGAAGCCTTTATTTATAGGCAAAGTGAGAGGTGATGGCATATTTTGCAATTGGTTTTGTTGAAAAATTAGCAGATCCATGTGTGATTTTGTTTCTGCAGATGAAGCTTGTTTCAAAGGTGTTTAGACCCCCAAAACCAGCTAACGGTGAGCTATGAGAAGTGACCAAATAGTGAACAAGGACAACCCCCATGCTGCAGCCACAAACACTCTCTCTCATGGTGTACTTTTTGTACTTTTTCTTATTAAACAAATGGATCTTGGATGAAACTTTGGATTTTCTTGGAATATCTTCTGATTTAGTTCAATATACACTTTAACACATCGTATCTAATGTCATTCCATGGTTAGAACTCAAGTGTATAGTTGGAAATCAAGTTTGTGTTGAGTTTTGACATGATGACAATCAAGTGTTTGGAGCCAACTTGTCCCCTTCGAAACTCTCAGCTAACAAGGGCTATGGAGGAATTCTTATACTTTTTTGGAAAGCCCTCATTATAATATAAAACTTTCATGTTTACAAATTTTTCAAATTCCAAGTGAAACTAGGTCAAAATCTCCCTTGAAATTGGCCGAAAACATGTCTTAAAAATGCCAAAAACTTAGAATTTTACTAAGTGTTTTCTCCCTCTTGTGACGATTATGACGATAACTCAAAATATATGCATTTTTTGCCCATAGGTAACCTTTTCACTTTTGTAGGGCTTTCAAAGACCTTTCCAACACCTCATTTGGATGTGTGAAGTTATGGTCTTGCCCTTCAAAACCCTAATTCCCAACTTTTTCGATTACTCCTCAATCCTTGATCCAATGGTCATAAAATTTCATGACTAGATGTAATATGTTATTAGGAACATATTTTCTTCCAACTTTGAGGTCAAATTCCTTTTGGCCAAATAGTTGACCTTTCAGTCAAACGGACCGATCGATCGAAAAACCCCAAACCGACTGTTGATGTTTTGGGTCTTCTGGGGTCTCAAAAATTCTTGGGTGGACTTCAATAAGCCATATGAGCTCCATGGACCAAGATTCCATCATTGGAATTCCTTTTGAATTAAAAGTCAAACCATAGTTTACTTTTCCTTACCAGAAACCCTAATCGGGAGTCCTGGACTGCACTGTTCTTGATCTCTGGGTGACAACCTCAAATTGGATTCATACTTGATCCAATCTAGTATTCTTGATGATATAGAGACATGTTTCATAGAGGATCAATCCAAGACATTGAATGATCAAACCATCGAAACCCCGATTCCTGACTGTAAGGAACCTTAATTCACCTGTATCTTGACAAAGACAAACTTGAAATAGGTTAAGGTTAGATAAACAAATGAAGATGATCCTAGAATGATGATGAAGATCTAGGGGTCAAAATTTGGGGTGCAACATCACCTTTTTCATTTTTACTTTTATTTTTGTAAAATTTGCGTACTTCTTATTTTTTTACTTAAAATTTATCTATTCTCTCAGTTTAGCCTTCCAACCGAGAGGAAATATAGCTCAATGATCAATTATCAAAACCCACCTTTAGAAATTTTACTATAAATATTTTTAATTAGCGCATTTTTTATTTTTTTATTAGTTATAATTTATCTATTCCCTCAGTTGGGTCTTCAAATCGAGAGAAATATTAGTTATTTATTTCACAGGGTGTGTTTTTTTATTTTAAATTTATACATTCCCTCTGTTGGATTTTGTTGGTGTTGTTTTAAGTAAAAAATTTATGAAGCTATTCTTATTAGGCTTTGTTAGGAATATGTTTAGTAAAATATACAGTATGTACCATCAATCTCACTTTAGGTGTCTTTGTTGAGACTATTCTTAGGAAATGCTCTTTAGTTTCTATGTTAATATTGTGTTAAGTAAAATGATTATGAGGCTACACTTATGAAGTGGTCTAAGGAAGTGTTGATGTTGTGTTAAGTAAAATATTTATTATCGTTATTGTTGTTTATACATAGATGGCTGATTAAACCACCACCTCTCATACAACCACCACTCCTATAACCACCTATATTAAGACTAAAAGTACAACAAATTATAGAGGTTCACAATGATGGCCAAGTTGAAAAAAATTCACAACATCGGTGTTAAGATTCCGGTCGATTTTGATTTAAAAAGTGGGAAGTGTTATGGTGAAAATGCTACGACTTTTAAAATTTACGTGACATTACTTGGTGGAAGCAAAACGATCATTTTGTTAGATGATTGGAGTTATGTTGATATTGACTTGAAAACAAGTATATTGCTAATATTGGGGTATTTATTTTAACTTTCATGATTTGCTTTACAAGTATATTTGACCATTTATTATTATTTTTTGTTTAATACTAATACCAAATTTATTATGTAAATGTGGTATGTTTTTACTGTTCCAAATCATGATAAGCTGGTAAGGAAATGAATATTATATTCTGGTGAGTGTTGGAGGCGATTTAAGATATAGATCATAATGAATTGTATACAAATCCAAATAGTGTTGACTTAAAGCCTCCACATGAGACGTATAGTTTTACTAATCATGACACTTGGGAGAGCTTTGTCAAGTCTCACAATACTTCTGAGTTCATGGATAAGAGTCAAAGAGGAAAGGAGAATAGAGGAAAACATATTTATCCTCATAGATTGTCTCATGAAGGACATGATAAACTGAAGGAAAAAATGGTTAAAGAAAAAAACATAGAACAAGAGTTAGGAGATCATTCTATAAGCCTTGATTGTATCTAATCTCCACCAACACGCCATAAGAAATGTAAGAGAGTATGCCAAAAACTAATAGACGAGTTTACATCAGAGGCTACACGCATAGTTGTTGATAAGATTGTAAGTAGATTCTTTTTTTTAACATTGTTAATTGTAGTTAAATCAACTTGGTAATGAACTTTTATTTGTGTTGTAGGATTCACTGGTTGAAAAAACTAATGTTGGTGCCTTTTTTCCACAACTACGCCATGACATTTTTTGGTAGAAGTGATTGGAACAAATGAGCATGGTGGACGTGTCGATCGTGTTGGACAAGGCTTCGACTTGAGGTTATTTTTCTGAATATCGTCAAATAATGATGAAATGCGCAAAAAAGAACATATCAAAGACCTAGTAGATCTAATGCTGCTAGAGGAGAGGATGCATCTATACAATACCTAGTAGATCTAATACTTTGTTTTGGTGTAGCCTATTTTTCTACCATTTTTACCCTTATTTTATTGTGTAATTACTTAATAACTTCCTTTTTCCATATAACTTTTTATTATTAACTTCTACATATTGTATTTTTATGCGCATTAAAAAAGCGGACAAACGGGCATACGAGTACCCGTCTGGACGCTAGTGGAAAGATAAAGGCAATAGTAAAAAATGTACAGGCAGATATGCGGGAGAGTCTGACCTAAAAAGTGTAGGAGAGTGTGACCAAAGAGGTGCGGGAGAGTGTGACTCGGGGTGTGATTGAGGTAAATATAAGTTTGGTTTAGGAACTTTGTTTTTCATTTGTCTGATAAAAAAATATGTGTTGTGTGGTGTTGTTGTTTGTGTTCTTGAAATTATGTATTGTGTTGGTGTTGTTTTTAAGATTGAGCAATTGAAATTGATGGGTGTACTTACCCACCCCAAATTTAAATCAATTAGACCTACCTGAGAAATTTTTTTTGGGTTGCAAGCTCAAAATGTAGTTGTCCATCCCCCTTCACCCCCCCCCCCCCCCCCCAAACACAAGATTGATACCCCAATATATCAACCAGATCCATTGCAAAGATTGACAAGCATGGCAGCAGAGATGGGAGACTTCTACGAGATTCAATTACAACATGAACTAGATCAATTATTTTTAATTCAAAAGAATTGTACAAATTTTGTGGTGATTTCAATTTATGTTCATTGTTCTTAAATGCTTTTAATGACTGTTTTAGTGTTAACATCATTTAGTTACACACATTAGATTTTTGCACAAAGAAATTTACAAAAGTATGGTTACTTTGATCCATTCAATATTCAATTTTCTATATGCTCATCAAATGATATCCAAATGTATATGCAAAAGAAGTTAATTCTAGATAAAGATATTGTTACTTAAGGACCGTTTAACAATTCGTAAGTATATATGAATTTGTGTTTTCATTTATTTAATATTTAATTTTTTACCCGTTATTAATTGTTCTGGATCTTTATGCATATTGGAAACTAATAATTATATGTCCCAAGAAAAATAATGCAATTATACTATGCTCGTCACATTATAATCTCAATTCAAGGATGAAAGATATTATTAGCGCGTGAGTGATATTATTTGTAATACTAAAGTGTTAACTTTACTTTTGAATAACTTTTATCTACGTTTAATTTTTCTCCAACATGTAGAGCTGTGAAGAAATACAATCTTATGTGTCGTGGTCTAAGAACTAAAAAGTCAAAATTTATTTTCCCAGAAGTATGTGGTATTATTTGTGACATTCTTTAAATTTTCGCTAATATATACAATGTTTTTTGTGTGTATTAGCCACTATATAAAAATTATTTGTAGGCACACAAACAACTAAATGAATATGTGTGTGGATATAATGTTTTGAAACATATATTGGATATTGTCTCTAGAGATATTACGGATTCATGGACTAAGGTAATCACTTTAGACATATGAATGTAATTTATTTATGTTAGTTGTTAAGCTAATGTTGTTCTTATTAGCTAGTAAAATATTTATGTTATTTTTGTTGTAGAGATAGAAAGTTAAATGTTGTTGTTGTTGTGTTAACCTAATTTAAATTTTGTTCAAATTATAGATGTTTAATGATGAGACATCATTGACACAAGAAGATATAGATGACATCCGATCACGTTGGACCGGTTGCTTACTAGATTATTATGATTTACACAAATTTCTCTTTAGCTATTTCCTTATAACCTAGATTAGTATGATTTAAGTATATGTGTCTCATTTTGAATTTGTGGTAAATAACATATTTCTATAAATATAAAATAATCTTGGTTTGTTGTTTAACAGATCAAAATGAAAAATATGTAATATTTAAAAAATTTATATTTAAAAAATATTTTCTTCCATAGTTGTGACTCCCAACCGAGGTAAAAAAATCATTTTTCACCTCGGTTACTAAAAGTAACCATGGAGAAAAATGACGCGTGTTTTCTAGTTTTAAAAATACAAAAATACTATTATTGAAGATCAAACCCATAATCAATAAAACTTTTTTCTCGGATGGCAGTTCAATCGAGAGGAAAGTGACGTACTTTTTATGACACTCTTTTTTATCTCACCCACTAAGCCGAGGTAAAACTGCTTTTCTAACAAAGATAAAATCACTTATTCATAGTAGTTCCATATGTCAAAGCTAGTCAAAATACTTTCAAATATTAAGGTAGTAGAAAATCCTAAGTCAACATCCTTTAGAGAAAAGACATTTGTCTAACAATTTCTTTAGCAAACAAAGCTTTAGCAAAATAGAAAATTCTATAGAATAAGCCTTTAAATAATCATATGATGCTAATGTTTATGGCCTTAATAATCAATGGAAGTATAAATTTTCACATCTAGAAGAGTTTATATTGAGTAACAAGAAATATTCAATGAAAACCACCTCATCACTCAAATGACATGTGTGATAAAAACAATTCATCATTATGAAAAAAGGGTATATTTATAGTCTCACAGTTCAAGGAAGGTCATGATCATGTCATGGGTGTACAAGTGTCGGTTTCTGTCTTTTATCACTCCCATTACATTTACACGTTTTGAGAATATAATTGGTGGTTCTTTTTCAATGACAACGCTTGAACCATTAAAAGTAATTTTTATTTGTTATATTCTTATGCTATAATTTCATACGTTTAATATTTGCACAACTCATTATGCATAAAAGTATTTTTAAAATCACATCACACACTCACTCACATTACCTCATTATCCTTCTTCACTTTAAAACCTTTCAACCTCTTCACTACTATCACCTCATAATGTAACCATCTATAAATAATATACCTGACACTAAGCACAAAAGTGCATGCATGTTGCAGAAATGTGATATGGTGACTTTACAGTCTCGCTTAAAATGCATACATCTTATTATTATGACCCACAATAACCCATCTCTCAAACAAATTTATCCTAAAGAAGTTTTCATGAAAAAAAAAAAGATTAAAAGGTGTTCAAATCTTCCACACTCGTTAAAACCCTCACCACCTCCCTAGGGGAGCCCAATTTCACTTGGAAACACTTCTTAAACATTGTATAACCAGATTTAATCATGTACACATCAAATGAGATGTGATTCCATGATCAGGAGTCATCTTCAATGAATATTTGAACCTCATTTTGAATCACCAATATAGGGACCAACAACTCTCTACTCCCACACAAACAAATATCTCCTCCCTTCTACTCCAAAACCTGGATTAGGCTTTATAATTTATCCCTAATACACACATACACACACACGCCCCTAAAGTTAACCTCATACCTAACTTTAGCAACATCCCCGCCACAAATTTGAACTCTTGTAATGACCTTCAAACACCACTTAAAAACATCAGATTAACTAAACGATGATCTAGCACCTTAAAATCTCACTTACTCTCAAGCTTACAAACTTCTGACATACTAATTTAGAAGATTTTACTAAGATGTTTAATCTATACTAGATTTAACAATAAAGTTTAACTTGTCCAACAATTATTTTTTAAAAAGTAATAAAACTGACCATAAAATATGAATAAACTACTTTAATATTATAAAAAAAGGCTTAATTCATCTTTTAGTCCTTTAATTTATTTTATTTTTTTATTTTGGTTCCATAATTAATTTTTTTTACAATTTAGTCCTTTAAAATTGTGTCGCTAGCCTAAGTCCTTCCGTTAAATTTATTTAAAAAAAAACGTTAACTTGCCTACGTGGCAATACTAGTGACTTTTTAAAATCTAACATTAATTTTTTTTAGAATTTTTTAATTTTATTATTTCACTTGTTTTCATTTTTAATATATTTCATATTTTGTACACTTAGTTTCATTTATATTCATTATTTGAAACAAACCCTAATGGTTCTCTAATGAAACTTGTAGTCGCTATCTTCTTTCTCTTTCTGCTTCTTTCTTCTCTTTCTCTTTTTTTTCTTCTTCTCTCCTCAACATAGTACAACAGATCTACAATTATTTTTTATTTTTTATTTTTAGAAAAAGAGAACAACTGTTTGAATCACTCCTTATTTCTCTTTCTCTCCCTTTTTCTTTTTCTCCTTCTTTCTTTCTTCTTCTCCTCTTGTTTTTCTACTTCGTTTCTTTTCAGATTTGTGATGTTGTGATTTCTTGAGTTGTAATTTGGTGTAGTGGTAGTGAAACTTAGAGGGAGTCTAAAATTTGGTGTAGTGGTTGTGATTTGATGTCTTGTATGTTGAGCTTAACGAAGTCGAGGAGAAATCTTAGAAGGAGTATGAGCATATTTGAAAAAGGAAAGTTTCGAAGTTGAAGAAAAATATCAGTACCATGACAGCAGATGAGTATTTTGTCAAGCATCCTAAGCCGAAGAAGAAATTTGACGAGTAAATAATAATTACATTGATTTTTTTTAACTTGGTTCTGTTTAAAAGGTTTTTCACATTTCCATTTTTAAAGTTGTCAAAATCTTATGGAGTTGTGGTTGTAGTTTACACTCAATTTTTAGAAAATGTTGTGGTTCTGTTGATAAATTGTTGTGCTGGTAAAAAAATTCATAAAAAAAAGTAATTATGGGTTAAAGATGATGATAAATTGAGAAATAATGGCAACATATAGGGCTGAGAATGAACTGAACCAACTCGAAAATAGTTCGGAATTCAATTCGATAATTAAATCGTTGAACTAGGTTCATGAACCAAATGAGTTGAGTATGAGCGAAAAATTAAGTTCGTTAACTAAATGAGCTGAACTTGAAATATACATAGTTCGACTCATTAGGTTCATGAGTCAATTCAATTACATATGAGAAGAATTATACTGTCTTTAAGATTAGGTTTAAATATTTACTCCAAATCTTAGACAAATTTAATCTTCAATTTAGTAGTTTTTGAATTAAACTCTCAAATGTATCTCTTGAAAGTTGTGTAGGTTTTGAATTAGTAGATTTCGAAGATAAAGTTAAATTTCAATATGATAACTTTTATTTTATTTTAATATTTTATTTTAAAAATATATATTTATTTAAAATATCAAATATACTAAAATATATATATATATATATTTAAAAAAATAGTTTTTAAGTCCGTGAATCATGTGAGCTGAACTTAATGAGATGAACCTAACAAGTTGAACCGAACTGTTCGTGAACTTATAACGAGTCGAGTTTGAGCTTAAAAAAAAGTTCGTGTCGAACTCGAACTCGAACAATTCTTAACGAGTCGAGCCGAACTGAGATGAGTTCGACTCGACTCATTTTCAGCCCTAGCAACATATAATTATGGAAGATAATTTGATATAGAAATAATAAAAAAAATCTAATAATTTATGTTAAAGATCATCATAATAAACAAATAATGAAAAATTTCATGATTTTGCTGAATTGTATAGCCAGGTTGACAATGATTAACGTTTTTTTTATTTTAAAAATAACAGAATGGACCAATAATGCTAACGAAACTGAGTTTAAGGGACCAAAGTATAATATTTTTTAATTAAGAGACTAAAGCAAAATATTAAATTAAGTTAAAAAAAAAACTTGGTAACTAATTATGCTTATAAAAAAAAATATTTGGTGTTTGTATATCATATGAATTTTTTTAAATATATAGTTAGTGAATAATTTTCAACATATAGTATATATCTAAGCATGCTCATTTGTAGTAATTTTTAAAATCTTTTTTACACATTATAATTATTTTTTTATTAAAAATAGATAAAAAAAATTCTAAAAATTATTAATATTATTATTTTAAGAAAAAAAATTTCATTAAAAAAAAAATACAACAAACGGATTCATATAGAAAATAAAAATGCAACATAATCTCTTATAGCCAATGAGGTGGCTATTTAAATAATAGTATTTAGGTGAGGCAATAAATTTGATTTCCATGTCTTGTAATATTATTAGTATTTTTAGTATTTTTATTTCTTGATATAATTTGTCTATGAATGCAATGAATTAGATTTCAATGTCTTGTATTTTTTTCTCCAATAGATGACATACAATATTGGATTTGACCTAAGAAAGAAGCTTCTCCATGGTCCTTGGAAATATACCAAACATGTGCATAAGATCTTTAATTCATCACTTTGATAGGAAACAAGTTGTTGGATCTAAATGAATTTTATTTTCAAGGCTACAACTTCTATTTGCCAAAAAAATAATAATTAATACACACTTGAATTTTGTCGATTCTTTTTCTATTGGTCTATAAGCTAAATAATTAAAAGGAAAAATAGGTATCTCCAAAACACAAACTAATTTGTTGGTGACATTGAAAAAGTAGTTCACCTATAAGATTGAACATATATGGGGGACACCTAAGCTTTATAAATAATTGAACCTATATATTATTAATATACAACTTTACAAGAAATCTATAAGATCATTTTCCATATGTTGACGCATTAGTTTTGAAATTAGGTACAACACATCAAGTAGATAATCATGCTTAAACCTAGTCATTATTAATCTTATAATATGTCAATTGATACCATATTAAGGCTTGATTATGACATTGATGTAAGCAATTAATCTTATTTAGAACAAACACACATGCTACAAAAGTAATAAAAGTACTTTGTAAAAAAAATTCATCATTGATTCTATGTAGTCATGACCCACCTAAACTATTATTTTTCCTAATCTAATTGACAACAACAATAATGTGATTAAAGTCAAATGTTTTGCTTTTGCATTTAGTTTCCTACTTTGTATAGTGTGTTGAGAATGCAGTTTGAATTTCAAAGTATAAGTTTGATTAGGTTTTACTTTTGTAATCATTTATGTTTTTCACAATTGTTTAGCAAGGGTTCTCCTTAGTGATTTTGTTGGTTAATGCTTTGTACTCTTGTATAGGGTTTATATGAAAACATTTTAAATGAGTAGTAAATGTAGAGAACTTTTGTTTGTCCTTGTTTAAATTTTACTATCCCATGGTGAAGGATCTAGAAATTTCGGTTGGTGAGAGGTAAAAAATATTACACTAAAGAAAAATAATATGAAGTTTTACAAAATAAATAATTATAGGGTTATCACTCATTACTATCAAATATATGTAATTAAGTAATCATTCAACTACTCATCTTCTATATGGTTGCATATTCCACTCTTCACAATTTCACAAGAGGAATTTTGTTTTTTTTAAAGGCATAATAATATTAATAATAAAAGACAAAATTTTTAAACAAAGTACAGATGAGTAGACAATTGACATAATAATTACTAAAATCTACTATAAAGAAAACAAGAAACAATAAATAGATAAGGCAAAATTACAAGGCCAAAATCAAATAAGTCACAATAAGATCAACTCTAGACAAGAAGACGTCCTTAAATAACTACACCACAAAGAATGATCTACCTAAATCTCAATTCAGCTACAACACCAATGCTGGATCAAAGATTACTAAAGAAAGAAAAAAGAACCAAAAACACTTTATATCAGTGCAAAATCTTGATCTATTATTGGTTAATTCAAAGGATAGAGTTCTGAAGTCATTATATGAAATTTCAAGAGTTTCCCTCTAATCTACACAAGAACCATTTCAAAGTCAAGAAAACTTTATATATATATATATATATATATATATATATATATATATATATATATATATATATATATATATATATATATATATATATATATATATATATATATATATATATATATATATATATATACACACACACACACACACACGAATGAGATGAAGGCTAACTCACGTTGACGTGTAGTCCTGTATGGTGGTTTTTGAGGTTGTTTAAGAGGATAACTCACATGAGGTGAGAAACCTTGTTGGCGGTCGGTGTTGCTAGGTTGTAGGTGAACGATTAAATGATCGGTGTTAAGACTGCTGGGAGCGAAGTACTCTCTAAGCATTATTAGATAGTATTAAGTGAATATGACTTGATCCCCCATTTTTAGGGATGTGGTATTTATAGGATTCCTGATCCTCAAGGGTTCTTGAAAAAGGTCGTCGCATTCCCAAGCAAAGGATGGATTGTTGAATTTCTTTTTCCAAGGAATAAGTGGGCCAATGACAATCTTGACTTTTCTGTTATCCAATCACGTCTTATCCCATGTGTCTTCTTACCATGGCCGAGAAAAACGTAATGGCAAGGCGGTACCTCCCTTCGAGCAACCTTGCATCGTCGCCCTTTTTCTTTGGTGGCCTTAAGCTACCGCCTTAGGTAGGGATATTTGAAAATATAACACTACAATATATTTATATATATAAACGCACAAATGCACAAGTTCTATTTGGTAACCAAAAATGGATGCTCTACCTCTATCGAACCAAAAGTTGAGATAGTTGAATAACTGGTTATCTTGAACGATGGATCCAATCAGCAATACGGTGGCGCGAGGTGGACTTGCATGATTAGCATTCTAACGTCCAAGTCAGTTCAAGATTCAAGATCAATATAATAAAAGTGAAATAACAAATTCTACCTTGCTTTTAACATGTGAACTATTTTCATACTTTGGGTCAAGTATGGTGGATTTAAAATGGATTGGGGCTTTGTCAATTAGGCCTTTGGACGGTCTAAAAAAAGGTAGCTGACATTATGGTCCTTTTAATGTCAAGGGATAAGAGGGTATGCAATTCTTTTGATGACTGCATGGTCTCACTCCATGAATGCTTCTTTACAAGAATATGACTCAGGCTGCCTTTTCTGAATTTAAGGTAACCTTCCTGAAACATTTAATAGTTTCTCTTTCCCAGCTTCATCTAGGGTCATGGGCATACGTAAGGGTCTTACAACTGTGCACCGAGCACAAATTTTAGAAGCCATTTTTTAGCTTATTTTTTTGAACTTTTTCATCAGAAAGGTATTTACCTTGACAACTTTTGCAATCAAGGGTTTATTTGCTTTCATTTGGTCAACCATTGGGTTTACCCCTTTACTCTAGGCAGGGGAGACTTCCTAGAATACTTTTTTATTATTGAAGTCCCTCACCCTCACATCTCATTCTATTTTCTGCTACCTCCCTGCCAATTTTCCTCGCTTCTGTCGGATTTTATATTCGAAATATTGATCTAAGCTTAATTTTAACCAGACTTCTTACTCCTATAATACCAAATTGGCTTCTCTTTCTCTAGAAGAGGTCACTATGAATAAGGAATTGCAATCTTGATCTCAAAGGCTTGACTTTAAGGACGGGTTCGGCTTTGGTAAGGTGTCTTCTACCGATGTGAGAAAAAGGTGAATTGATACTCACTATCTTGAGTTAAGTTAGCCAAGAGGAGAGGATGAATATTTTTGGTGATGGTGGATTGTTTGTGCTTTTTTAAACATTTGTGATTGCATTTTGCAGATAACATATATAAAATAAGCAAGTTGAATATGTTATACATCCTTGAAGATTCTCAAGGTATTCGGGTGGTGGTGAATACTAGAACTCTTTCCTCTACCCCCACTCCTCTAGTGACTACTATTACTGCTCTGACCCTTTCTCCTACCTCGGCCATAAAGGCTTCTACTTCTACTCCCGAGGTGGATCAACATGCCGCGACCACTTTAATATTGGAAGAATCAACCCTTCTTTCAGTTTACGAAGAGGGCTTGGAATGAGGAACAACAATCCCCCAGGATAAGGGTTCTCCTTCATGTATTTTTTCATAAAAAAATACAAACCTTTCCCAACCAATCTAGCATAAACTTCAAGCCCCCTTCAATTTCGTCTCCGCCACGCCGGATCCATCTCTCACCACTGCCACACCAGATTTCACAGGTCATCTATTTTATTTAATTCTTTTTTAATTAGTTAGGATAGTTAATGTATTTCTATAATCCATTTACTTTAATTTTTTTTATTTATGCTAGTTGATTAATTTATTCTTCCAGTCTAGTCTTTTAATTATTATTATTATTATTATTATTATTATTATTATTATTATTATTATTATTATTATTATTATTATTATAAGAAAATACAAAAAAAAAATATAATAAAAATATCAAAAGTATGTTTCTTTTCATTTAATTAGAAAAAAATACAAAAACACAAAAAAAAAACATCTTATTTCATTCCAAAAGTACTAATTTTTCCCATTTAAAGTTAAAAAAACAAAAATATAAAAATAAATTTCCTATCCCATTTTACTTCAAAATATTTCAAAAAATAAAACTCGTTTTCGTTTGTAACTAATTCAAAATCTTGTACATACATCAAATTATTTCGCAAATCAAATTAATCCAACATCTTCGCAAATAAAAATAGATGAGAAGATACACATCCGCTTTATCTTCGAACGATCTATTGGTTGGCGTTTGCCATATCGATCGATTATTTAAAATTCAAGACACCTAAAATCAACACAACTCATCAAAATGTCTTTTGTGCCTTGCACATTCAATTCAAACTTTTTCACAAATTAAAATCAATCAAAGACGCAAATATTTTTTATATCCAACTATGAAACTCTGAATCTCTCATTACACCTAAGGGTATGTAGGAGCGGGTTTTGAAATCCCGTTGAGCACAATAATTAAATTTTTTTCTCTTTCTTCTTTAAACAATTTACTTTTTGTAAATATTTTAATAAATAAATAAAACAATAATAACAACCATACCTTTAAGAAAACACCCTTAACCCTTAGAACTATAGGAGGTTCCTGCTATGTAGAATGGATGTGAGAGCTGTTAATACCTTCCCCTCACATGATCGACTCCTGAACCCATATTTGGTTGTGATGACCAAATTATCTTTACTTTTAGGGTTTTATTGATGTTTCCCTTCTAAAAATAAAACTTCGATTGCGACTCTGTCTATTTTGAGCATTATGCTCATATATTTTTTGCACCGCGACACTCGTATCGTCCCCCATTCTCACTCACTCTAGGGAGGAGTTGCCATTACTCTTCTATTTATTGGTCTTAGATTAGGTGATGAGCTTGGTCCTTGTCTAGGATTTAGACAAGACAGAAAGGCGTGTGTATTTTATAAGCAAGGTGTTCAGAGGTGCTGGAGCATGTTATCTGAAGATTGAAAAGCTGACATTAGCCACCACCATCGCAGTGAGGAATTTGAGACCTTACTTTGAGGGTCACAAGATATTTGTGAAAACCAACTACCATGTTCGTCAAGTCTTGAAGAAGTCTGATCTGGAAGTAAGGATGGTATCATGGATAGTGAAACTCTAAGAATATGACATCCAATATGTCCCCAGGGGAAGCATCAAATCATAAGCTCTGGCATATTTCGTGGTGGAACTTAGCTCGCCTGTAGACAAAGAAACACCCCAAGAATGGGCGGTATTTGTAAATGGTTCCACCTATGTGAAAGGAAGCGGCATGGGGATATTCCTTGAGGGACCGGGAGATACACTCATCGAGCATGCATTAAAATTTGTGCTCACCACCAACACTAATTAGAAAAAATTTGATGCTCTTATTACCGGCATGGTTCTTGCCTTAGAGATGAGAGCCTCCAGACTAAAGGCTAAAAGTTACTCCTAATTGGTTGCCAATAAAGTCTCCATAAATTACCATGCGAAAGAACCACAACTGATAAAATATCTAGAAAATGTACAAAATTTATCCTCTCATTTTACTTATTTTAAAATAAAACACGTCCACCTGTTACACTTGGATTTTTCAACTACTAGAAAGTCAACAAAGGATGTCAATGAAAAGACATTCATTATGAGAAAGAATTAATGAAGTGTCTTTAAAGAGCATTAATGATAAGTCATCGAAAGACCAACGACAAAGGGTTGACCGAGCTGTTGACACAATGAGACATGGTTTAGAGGACTCTCAAGGATAAATCACCAAGACCTTGAAACATGTCCCAAATCTCGAAAAGGACAATCGACAGAAGCCCTTATTCCATCAAGAGGACTAGTTGACTAAACCATGTGATATGAAAGACATAGTAAATTTACAAGTCTCGAGTCCTTGATAGACTCCATCGACATCACATTGAAGTGGTTACCATCGAGGGTTCATGAAGAAGTGGGAAATAGTTAAACTCAACGTGGGTTCTGAACATAGAGTGTCTTGGAAGACACGTAAGCACACTAGTGAGAACTTGAAGATTGAACGTGGAGTAAATGCAGGAGTCCCGCAGTGATCATAACTTTCATCGACGGTTACTTTGTAAATAGAATAAATAGAAGACTCATACATGGGATCGAATGTCGTAAAATTTCATACATATTATCCATACCAGTGGAGTACCTGAGTCAAATAGAAAAACAATTGCGTGAGAAACATGTATTCATCTGCGTTCAATCTTTTTTATTAGTCATTTGCTTCCTTACACAGAACATGTACTTTTAACTTTGCTTTGTATAATTTCATTTATTTCAATTTATTTTATCATTCATCACAACTTGACTTCATTTAAAGTATTTTTCTAGGTTGTTATCATTCACGCGACAATTTCATTCAATTCACACGCACGTGTGTTCACATAAATTATTTTCACAAATTGCTTTGGATATTTTTTGAGTTAATCTCACAGACTTTCAAACTCGTGATTGTTTACTAAAAACATCAGTAAATTAATTGACATACCCGGTGGGACCCTTTTGTATGAATATATTTGCTAAAAAGATAGTGTCTTATGTTATTTACTTTGTAGTGTCTTCCATTCTTTTGGTGTTTTGTGTTGTATGCACTTGACGAGCGATAAGAGACTTTCCGATATGTCTCAAATAAACCAAATCCCTCCCTAAAGTAATACTCCAGGCCTAGGAGGATTATTGACAGTTACTAGTATTAGCATTTTTGTGGCTTCAGCCTCCGTCGAAGAAATTCCTATTGTTATAAGCTAAAGAGTGGTGTATTCTATACTTCTAGATATGGGAGTTTCATCACCATAGGCATCAACGACACCAACATTTTCTATGGAATTACTAAATTTAGGAGACCAAACGCCTTCTTATCTAATTTCTCATTACTTCAGAAGGAACAACCACATGGTATGCCAACTACAATGATGGCAAGCTTGCCATGTAGTATATCAATATATTTTGAAAATGTGATGGCAACGTCATCACCCTTTAATCCATATTTGGCTTCACCGTCCACCATGGGAAACTTTGGCTAACTAGGACAACCACCAGGAGGTAAGACTAGAATCTCTGTGAAGGCCTATCTGTCACCCTATTCAGCTGAAAGTTTTATACCCACAATTACTAACTAAGTCACAAGGAACAAACAAGTGAGGAGCTGATTTGACCAGATCACCACAACATAAAAAAATATTTTGTTAACAAAAGTAACAAAATATCTAATTATTATTTTTGAATAAATATTAAACTAAAGAAAATTAATTTCTAAAGATATGTCACTACTTCGAAAAACACATATAATGACAATTACGAAACACATATAATGATGGTTTCACATCTGTTGTTAGATAACATGTGATTGTATGTATGTTAGTTTGCACAACGGGCGGGTGACCGTAGTTATAAGTTAGGTAGCACACATCTTATAACAATGGGTAAAGAAAACAATCGCCGTGAAATAATTTATTGGTCCTGTTTTCGAATCCTAGCAAATCCATTCTTGTGTTTTAATATTTTACCACAGTTATATGTTCCAACAGTGGTGGTATGTGTAAGAGTTTATTATAAAATATGAGACTTCTTGTTTTCCCTGCCCCTCGTTAACCATATACTAACATTCAAATATATTTTTGAGATAATGATCAGAACAATTAAATTATTCTTGAAAAATAACTTAAACGGTCCAATGTTTATCGAATTGCATGCATCTTGTAATTCATAATTTCCTCATTAATCTATATAATTTGTTTCAATCCCAAATTCTTCAAAGTAAAGATAATGAATGGATGTCTTCTAAGTCTTTCACACAAAATTTGATTTCCTCTTTGTTTTTCTAGTTTATGTAAACATCAAATTTTGTGTGAAAGACTCAGACTAGCATCCATTTATCACCATTGTTTTGAAGAATTTGGGACATTGAATCAAATTGTATAGGCTAAAGAGAAAATAATGAATTACAAGATGCATGTAATTCCTTAAACATTTGATCATCTAAGTTGTTTTACAAGAATAGTTTAATTTTTCTAATTATTATCTAAAAATTCTATTTAAATGAATGCAAGTTCAATGAGGGATTAGTGAAACAAGCAATCACATATTATGTAACAACTCACTAACAATATTTATCAACAAAAACATCAATTAATTAACATAGATTAGGAGAACTTGATAACTAACCGTTTCTGGAAGCTATGAAGAGGATAAAGTAGAAGGAATAGTAGAAAACATGTGTTCACTATGGGAATATTATATGAAAGACTCATATAATATTTCCATAGCGAACACAAGTTCGCTCTTAGATCAATGTTCACATAATGAACTGCATCAGTAATAAGTAAAGAACCGTAACCACTTTCTAGCTACAATATCAACAACATGCAACAACATTTATCAACAACATACATACCTTTAATTGGAAAAATTCGTGGAAAACAATATGAAAAAGAACAAGATGTTAACACAAACTAGCAGTACATTGTAATCCAACAAAAGATTAACATAATCTAGGATGTTAACATAAAATTACATTGTAATCCAACAAAAATTTATCAACCTACAAGGTTAACATGTGATCCAAAAAAGGTTAACTAGTTGTACATTGTCATCCAACAAAAATTAAATCAACAACATGTGAAACATAACAAGGTCTTCAATCTTTATGCTTAGTTGAATTCGTGTAGTTCTCAAGGTCTTCATTCTCAAAGTCTTCACCTGATTTAAAATAAGTTGCATCCAGATTTATCAGGTCCTTCACAAGAGCCTGTATCTTCCTTATCTTTGCAGGGTTAAGATTCTTGAAAAGAATTTTCTTATAGCCTGTTCCACCAGACGGTTCAACAATACTAATGTGATCCCTAATAGATTTAGCTTCCTTAGCTTTGTTCAACCATAACTCTACCATATCAATAATATCCTTTGAAGCCCTAATCTCGTGGACAAGTTTGATCCCACTATTCATGTTAAGAGAAGGATCTAAAATTTAAGAAAGAAGAGAAACCCTGTTTCAAAATAACATACAACAACAACAACAAAAAAAACATATAAATTCTCGAACACGAAGAAAATCATGTTAAAATCATGTGAAACATAACAACAACATGCACAACAACGAGAGAATAAGAAAGAATAAGAATACCATTATGTATAAAAAAATATTGAGGCTATACTATATGATATGAAATTTAATGGCAAAGAATAAGAGAGAAAATGTGTGCTAGGATTTTGCTGTGAGAGGTATAACTATCAAGAAGCGAGAGTTAATCTACTTATATATGGATAAATAATTTCATCACGGTTGTATTCAAAAACTGTGATAAAATGTAATGTCTTTCACAACAATTGACATTAACAACTGTGGTGATATATATAAGGACAACACTCATTGTAACGAAAAAGTAAAAAATAATTGGAGGTGAGATTCAAACTCTGTCACTATAAATATATAATCACGATTAATTAGTTTTACTATAATGCAATGTTTTTTCATAAATATAAATAAACAAAGTGCATCAAAAAATGAGATATTACCATGATTAACTGTCAGATCATTGTAATTTAGTGCTATCAAGAATACATTTTGTCGTAGTGTGCGATAGTTGAAAATAAATAAAAGACAAATATAACATTGATTAAAGAAAAATTCATATTTTTTAAATATTAAATGTGAATGAATGTACTAATAGATAAAAACTAGTTAATATTGAATTTGAAATAAATAAATAAAACCTAAAATGTATGTTAATTAAAAGAGAAATATAAGTTTATGTTGCTCTCTTAAAATAAGATGATGATTATGAGTCTGAATAGGAGAAGGATATTAAGAGAAGAAAGTGTGTATATTTTTTATTGGAAAATAGAAGAATTTATGCACATTTGAAAAAGTAGAATTTAAAAATAAATAAAAAAGTTAAGTCCAAACTAATGAAACTATATCAGTTTTATGGGGGTTACAAAATTATATGATATTAATATAGAATTTTTTTTGTGTGGACTTATTTAGAACTATGATGTTATTCTTGCGTGTGTTGATTTTACATAATGACGAATATATAAAGTGATTTAGAAAACTTACCATTACCATCATTGTTGAAGTTGGAACTAAGATAACCATTCAATAAATAATAAATTTAGGTACATTAATTCATCTATTATAATTTAATAAATTAGCATGCGTCAAATTTTTTTTTGGATAACATTAAGTTAATTTTAAGTTCTGCTTTAATCTTTTAGTAAAAAAAACACTTTGATTCTTTAATATTAGTTTCATTAGCATTATTGATTCCTCTCGTTAGTTTAGTTGTGAAACATTATTATTTGTCAACGTGGCATGCCAACTAGGTAATAACTCAGCAAAAAGATTTAAAAAAAAAAAGGCTTAATTTATCAAAATATGAGTTAGCATATATATTTAAAAAATTGGTATCAGAGTTTTTGTTTTGGGAGGTTAAAACCCCCCACAAATTATTAATAATGTGTAAAAAAAAAAAAAAAATTTTCTACAATTATAAAAAAAAAAACCATTTAGCAACCATAATATGTTAATTTTACACCAATATTGTAAACATGAACAATAATTTCACTTGCATTTACAAACACACAAAAAGAAAAAGAAAACATGTACAAGATTATGTAGATAACTACATGATGTTCCACTTTCTTATGTAAACATCATATTCCATTTCTTTTTGCAATTCCCTTTCTCATGTTCCTCTTTTTACATGGTGTCTGGTTCTGTATTTGCATTCGATCCACACCTTAAGAACATACATCAAATTCAACAATTAAAAATTCTATCTATCAAAATTAAAAGACTTTAAAGCTACTCCAATCCATAAAAACTGAAACTTAAAAAAATACAATAAGAACAAAACCTATTTTTTAGATCTGGAAAAAATATAAAAAACTGAAACTTTAAAAAACACGAACAAGAACAAGATTTATCTACCTACTGAAATATTTTGGGCTTCAAATCTTGATTGGTTCCATTTGATGCTTCAGGCACGCTGCTTCGCAAGCACTCCAGTTCTGTCAATGCAAGTGAACCAAAGTGAGATAACCCCTGCATATTAAAAGAAAAGAACAGAAATACGTGGAAAAACATAATAACTATTTTACAATCTACGAGTCATGAGAATGGTTTCAAAATAGATTACATGTAATATAGCATAATATCGAATCAGTATAATAATCAGTTAATCATGAAGAACATTGAATTAAAAAAATCAAGTAATCGAAGCAAGGTTTCAAAACCCTAGATTTGAAATCAGGGGCATAAGACGTAATCACAATCGAATAGAATATGAATCCTAGATGAAAGAGATAGAAAATGAAAGAAAGGTAGAAGGTTAGAGACATACGTGGCGGAGAATGATGATAAATTACAGAGAGAGAGAGAGAGAGAGAGAGAGAGAGAGAGAGAGAGAGAGAGAGAGAGAGAGAGAGAAGAGAGAGAGAGAGAGAGAGAGAGAGAGAGAGAGAGAGAGAGAGAGAGAGAGAGAGGAGAGAGAGAGAAGAGAGAGAAGAGAGAGAGAGAGAGGAGAGAGAGAGAGAAGAGAGAGAGAGAGAGAGAGAGAGAGAGAGAGAGAGAGAGAGAGAGAGAGAGAGAGAGAGAGAGAGAGAGAGAATGTGGTAGGCGGAGAGTGATGAGAAAATGGACATTGTACGTTATGGTGAAAGCTAAAAGAATCCAATAAAATGAAATTAGGGTTATAGTATTTCACATGTTTAATAACAAATAATAATAAATTAAAAATAAATAAAACAAAAAGCCAGATAAGATAACATACTGCCAAGTAGACTGTCCACATATGCACAGTTTGACATTTTTTTTCTCAAAATTTAACGGAATGGATCAATTTGACTAACAAACCATTTTAAAAGACTATAATTTAACATTTTTCTTTATCTAAGGGACCAAAGCGAAACAATAAATAAAGTTAAGGGAACAAAAGACGAATTAAGCAAAAATTAGAAAATTATGTTAGAGGAAAAGGTATTTGAACCAAGACATTGGTTTTAACCTGAATTTCTATTTTATTTTATTTTTATAATTCTAGATAAGTAAATATAGGAATTATACTCTTTATGATACAAGAATGGATTTGAAGAATCATTATCACCTTCATCTATGATCTCCTTTATCTATTTTTGGAATCAAAATGGATATTAAACCTTTATATTTTTTATTTTATCTTATTTACTTTTATCATAAACAATCTCTAATGGAAACTCATTTGTGTTCTAAGTATAATTATGATTGTTGCACCATTTAATTAATCACATTTCGGGTGAATATGAACTTTGATATTATTACTTAATAGAAATTAAGTACATTTTCTAAATCAATATCTAGGTTAGGGAGTTTCTCTTGTTCCAACACATTCTTTTCTTTTCTTTTTTGGTTTCTGACTAGTGTAATTTTCTAGTTTGTAATACTAGGCACTAGGAATACTAGAGGTGGAGTTGGCATATTACCAAAATCATCATGTTTTTAGGAAATGTAAGTTGGTGATAGACATTTCAATATTGATTAACAATGTTCTTATATTTTTGACATATAAATTTTGGTATTTGATGCAGGGCACTAATGACTTTTGTTAAGAGAACTACATAGTGGTTAAAAAAGCATCTGAAGAGGGGAAAGATATAAAGGAAGCACTAGAGGTACGCTAAAAAATGTTCAACCCAAAACACACATACACACACATATATGTGTGTATGTGTGTGTGTATTGAGAGAGAGAGAGAGAGAGAGAGAGAGAGAGAGAGAGAGAGAGAGAGAGAGAGAGAGAGAGAGAGAGAGAGAGAGAGAGAGAGAGAGAGAGAGAGAGACCAAATCACCAATAACCAACAAAGATCACATGAAAACCCAAAACTAAATTAGGTCTTAGAACACCTAGGCCTAAGACACCCACCACCAAGACGTGAAACCCAAAACCCAAAAAGACTTACAAGAGAACTAAAACACAAAATTTCCTACTGCAAACAAACATCCATTTTTTGACCTTTAGGGCACAACCAAAAACCTCTACTTATGTAAACGCATAGTAGGTTTCAACATCCATTCATCAAAAGTACAATGGGAATCCTTGATCTCCAAAATATCACTTCTAAGATGAGAAGATTAAATTATCCACGATATCCTCCATTATCATTATCTTACTTGAGAAAATGTATTGATTTCAAAATTTCCAAATATATCCGACAACAACGTGTCAAACTAAGTTAAACTCATATATGATCTTATTACTATCATCGAGGGATCAAAATAACTTAAACAAAGAGTTAACCTTTTAGAAATCATCAACAACGACCCTAAAAACCTAAAGATCTTATACCAAATACCCCTCTCTACCACATATCACATAAAAATATGGCTAGAAGTCTCCCTAAACTCCCAACATTGACCATTACAAAATACTCATTGTATCGATAATCACACGTGATTAAAATGATTAACTTTAATGGGAACCAAATCTTGAAGTAACTTCTAAGAGAAGACAATAAACTTAGACGGGCCCCATCTCTTCAAAAGAACAAGCATGGTCTGACCAACACTTGACAAGGGATTATTAGACTAAAAAGAACTATCTGACAAAGTTAAATAAACACTTTCAACCGAGAACACTTCATCCTAAACATGATGAACCACCATTCACATTTACATTGGTGGGAGTGTTATAAAACAATATTAATAACAAACTTCATTTCCTAGAGAGAAAAAAACCTCCTCCAACTAAGATCTCAAAATTTAAGAACCTTCCTTCTAGTGCCCCATAAACCCCCACATAATTGCCTTTCTTCAATGAGACCTGAAACAAGCTCGATACCTAAATCTTATAGGAAAAGGCCCAAGGACGAGGGTCTTCTCAAAAAGAAGTTATGATACAATTATCAAACTTCTTGGATATACTGTCTAATAACTAATTAGAAGTGACCTCAAGATCTGACTCGAGAATGGAAATAAATTTCCATGACAACTAGCTTCCTTGGAAATATACGGGTTTCCCCTTCCGATGGGAGATACAATAATAAGATCATATATAGACATTAAAATGACACACCATAAACCATGATCCTTAGGGATCAACCTTCATCTTCATTTTCCAAGATGTGACAAGTTGACACGACAAAGAACTCTAACATTCATCCCTCATTGACTCTTAAGTTCATAGACCTCAAACCAACGAACCCGGTAACTTTTTTATAAACCTTTAACCCTCCCCCAAGAAACCTTATATGAAATTTCACAATCAACTTCCAAACCTTAAAGGACATCTTAAGAAAATAAAAAAGAAAAATGAGGATACCATTGAGAAAAAGTTGGTTAGGAGCACTTTCCCGGACACATGAAAATACTTACTGCTCCACAAATTAATCCTTCTAGAGATATACTTAAAAGGATGAGGGTTCACTCCTATAGGAAGGATGATAAACTTAAAAGGCAATAACTCATTTTTATAAAGTAAGAAAACCTCAAGTAGATGCATAAAGCAATGGACTACATTAATACATATCATCTTACTTTTAGAGAAGTTTACTTGATGGTCAAAAGTTAACATAAAACCATGAATGATTGATTTAATAGCCCAATGATTCTCAACATTTTCCTATCCTAAATAGGTGTATCATTGGCATATTGTAAATGAGAAATAACAAGATTAGATGATGCAACCTTAAAACCGAAAAGATACCAAGGGAAACCTCCTTACCCAAAAAATCACTTAAAATCTCAACCACCATAAGAAACAAAAAAGGGAGAAAGTAGTCGCCTTGCTTGGGACTACCATTAAGAATGGCGACAAAGTTACCAACAAACATACAAGAACACATCCACATACAATGTTGATTATCAAACCAAAAAATTACTCAACATATTCTCAATGAAACCCCTACTAACACAATCATAATCTTTTTCAAAACTAACTTTAAAGATAAGACCACCCTTCTTATTCTTCTTAGCTAGACCTACAAGCTTCTTCACCGCCACTACTCTATCCACCAATTATATATCTATATTAAATTTATCCGTAACCAAGGCTAATTTGTTTTCTATAATTTTATCCACCAGCTTATAAATGGATATGATCAGTGAGATATGATTAAAATCCCCTAATGTAGTTGGAGAATCAATATTTTTGGAAATAAGAACGACAAAGTAAAACAAAAAGATGCGAGGTAAGGAAGTTGTACTTAAGATTTGGTCAAACATTATCCCCGCATCATCCATAAGTAAGTGACAAATCTTCATGAAGAATGAGAAATTGAAATCAACCAGACCCGAACTTTTATCTCCATCACTAAGGGCCACTACAAACTAAATATCAATGGAAGATGGGGAGGGTTGACTAAAAATATGGAACCCTTGAGAAAAAACAAAAGACCTAATTCTCAAGGTTCATTATAAGACAAAAATGTCTTGCAAAACACCATCGGATTTTTTTATAAACAATTACATTAAAAGCGAATACAAGAAATATTTTTAACCTATTAAAAATTAAGTACTATTTTTTTCTCAAACTAACTGATTTAGTTGACCAATTATTCAAGTTTTAAAAAATGAATTAATAAAGGAGAGAAGACAAAACTTTTAAGATTAACCTATCATATCATTTTGTCTCATCAAACATTGAATTGAGAGACAATTTAATATAGTAGGTGTTAATCTTGCGCACGAAATATACCTTAAAGATATTAATTTGAGAATTAAAAAAAAATGATGTATCTAGAATTTTATTTTTAAAAATGACTTATATTTAAAGTAGATGTTCATTTTTCTTTAAAAGTAATTAATGTTGAGTTGAAAATTAAAATGATTGTCATTTTAACTTTATTTTTTAAAAAATAAAAATAAAAATATTTTGAAAAATAGAGAATACTATTAATACTACATACAAGTAGTAAGTGATAAACTTCCATGGCAATCCAATGTGAAAACTTTATGTAATTGATTCACTAGTTATCTTCATTTAATATTAAGAAATAGCAACCATGTGGGACTTTGATAACATTGACATGTGTAATAGTTACTCATTTAATAGGATCATTAATACAATGCTGGACCATTGCAATACTAGAGCTGGCAAAGATCAAAGAAAATTTAAGTTTGTGTCCCCATTGTCCTTTCTGCAGCCAATATGAGTGTGTTGGATCCACTCACACACACCACAAAAATACAACAAGCACTCACATTTATGTTTTCTATTTTTACCATTTTTATTCATCACGGGACCCTTCTTTTGTCTTTTCATATAATATATCATTCAAGATCCCCTGCTGCAACCCTAGAGCCCCCACCCTCATAAATTCTATTTTTTTCATGGAAAATACTAAACTACCCCTTTGTAATTCAATGTTTACTTATCAAAAGTTCTTCATGGAATTTAATTACCCTTGCTCACACAGACTATAAGTGCTCACCTTTTTAGGCAGCTCAAGTCTTCTAGGTAGTAATATTTCATCCTTCTCATAAAATATACTCAACCATAATGAGTGAATTATTTGTAAAATTTTATATAAAATATTAATGGTGTTTATTAGTTGTATGTTTTAATTAATACTCTTTACATCACTCTCAATTCAATATATTTTACTTTATATTTGTGACCGATTGTATAAAAACATTTTTCTCTAAATTTTATTTATATTTGTATATTTTATGTGCAAGTTTTACCTTTAGATTTGTTTATTAATTTAAAATATTATTATAACTTTTCTCTTTTATTATTATATTTTTACATTAGTTTTTATTGTATTTAACTATTTCATTAGTCACAATTAAAAAAATATTTTAATTTTATTATTAAAATAATTTCAATTAATTATTTTTAAGAATCAATCACGATTTAAATAAGACACTTAAAGAGAGTATTAATATCAAAGTAAATTACATAATTGATCAATACATCTACATTAAAAAAAAATAAAACAAAAAAAATTAAATTTATTAAAGTATTATTGGCATGTATTGATATATTCACATTTAATATAATAAAGTGACAAATATTAGACTAAAAAAATATAAGTAATATAACTTACATTTATTCATATTTATTTATAACTTTATAATTTTAATATAATATTAATTATTAAGTTTTCAATAATACTACTGCTTATTTATCATAGAAAGAAAAAAATAAGTAATGATACAATAAATAATTAAAAATATTACAATAAAATGAGAAATAATAATATCAAAATTAATAAAATTTATTGCTTTTCTTAATAAAAAAACAAAAACAAAACTACAAGTAAATAGAAATAAAGAGTACCAGTACTACTTAAATTTAGATGCCAAAAAAAAAAGAGTACTTAAATTCCATAATTAATGAATCATTGTGGATGACAGCTTGATTTAGCTAAGTTATTTTGCATTAATTTTACCTTATTAATTAATATAGCTAAGTGCTTCAATGCATTTTAAGTTAAATAGAGTCCATGGTGACTATAGATTCTATATTATTTCTTTCACTATGTCAATTGATGCTCCATATTGTAAAAGTAATAGAGCTTTTTATAACTTCTATATAGGCTTGTGCGTCACCTCATCCTAGTGCTAGTGCTTTAGTTAATACTTGTGAGATTAGACTCTTTATATGTGCATGTGAATAATGGATAAAATTAATGCAACAACATAAGATATTGTGAAAACTTACGTGCTTAATATATTAGGTATCTAGTATGATAAGGAATCTAAAAAAAATGTTGGGTTTTAGCTCTAACCTCTACTGCTCTATAGGTTTTCCTCTCTAAATTTATTTCACTAAAAATATAAAACTAGTGAGGGAAATTTAGATAAGAAAAATTTGAAAATATCAAGTTTGTGTTAAATATAATTTATTGTGATTTGATATGATTAGATTTGATATCATATGATTAATTTGATATGATATGATTAGATATCATATGATTAGATTTGATATCATATGATTAGATTTGATTTAGAATATTTTGGGCCTTTTATGTTTTGGGCTAGTGTAAACCTAAAACTATAAATAGGGTGTCTTGCTTTGTATTCTACATCACAACAGAACAGATTTCACAGTTGCAGTTAGCAAGTGAAAGTTCAATAAGAAATCCCACAGTTGTGGGTAACACATTCTCTCCAAATACTTCTTCTTTCATTCTTCTTTTTCTTGTTTGTTATTCTTCTTCTCTTTTGTTTTTCTTGATAATTACTTGTTATTACCATCATTATCATATTGTGGGTTTGTTCATCAATCTTGAGATCAAGATTGAAGGGAATTCTTCATAGGGTGTGAGGTGAATTTCCAACATCTGGTATCTAGAGCTCCGGTTAAGAGATTCATGGAAGGAAGATAGTGATGGCGATGAACTATCCAAACGACAACTTTTCGGCGACCCTGCCAATTCTCAAGAAAGACAATTATGAGAATTGGTGCAAGTAGGTTAAGGTGATCTTCTGTTATCAAGATCTTTGGGATCTTGTGAAGGACGGAGTAGCATCGCTGGTGGAGAACGCAACGGAGGCGGAAAAGGCTGCGCACAAAGAATTGAAGAAGAAGGATTATAAAGCACTCTTTATAATTCATCAGTGTGTTGATCCTGATAACTTTGAAAAGGTTAGTGATGTTGATTCAGTAAAAGAAGCATGGGAGATTCTTGAAAAGTCGTTTGGAGGCGCAGAGAAGGTGAAAGAGGTGAGGTTACAAACTCACAAGAGAACCTATGAGTTGCTTCAGATGGAAGACAATGAAAGCATTACAGATTTCTTCACCAGAGTTACAAGGTTGGTGAATCAAATCAAAGTATGCGGAGAAACGCTGACGACGAAAGCAGTTGTCTCAAAGATTTTGAGATCGTTGGCTCCAAAAATCGACCACGTGGTAGTTGCCATAGAAGAGTCGAAAGATCTGTCAGTGTTGACGAAGGAAGAGCTTCAAGGGACTCTTGAGTCTCATGAACAGAGGATGGCTGAGAGAGCTGCAGGAAAGTCGAAAGATATGGCTTTGCAGGCACAGACGGAAAAGGAGAGAAAAGGCAAAGGTAGCTGGAATGGCAACAAAGGAGGAAACCAGTCGAATCAAAAGAAACCTTGGAACCAAGGCAACCAAAGAGGTGGTGCTGCAGGTAAAGGAAGAGGTGGTGATCGAAAGACAAACAAAAGCCACATTCAATGTTTCAATTGCCAGAAGTATGGTCATTATGTTAGTGATTGTCTAGAAAAGAAGAGAAATCAAGAGACTGATGCAAAGCTGGCGAAACATGAAGAAGAAGAAACGTTGCTAATGGTCACAACAAATGATGAAGAAAGATTCCAAGATCAGTGGTACTTGGACTCAGGATGCTCATCACACATGACTGGAAGGAAAGATTGGTTTGTCAACATGATGCCCTCGTCGAAGAATACGGTGAAGTTTGCAAATGACAACACTCTAGCAGCTGAAGGTGTTGGTGATGTTCTAATTATGAGGAAAGATGGCAAAAGGTCAACAATTTCCAATGTGTTGTACATACCAGGCATGAAGAGTAATTTGCTCAGTATAGGGCAGCTTGCCGAAAAGAACTACAAGGTAGTTGTCGAAGACAAGATGATGAGAGTCCTCGACGCAGGTGGTAGACTAATCTTGAAGGCTCCAATGTCTCAGAATAGGACCTTCAAGATTGGACTCAATGTGATGGAGCACAAGTGTTTAGCAACTGCAGCCACTGAAGTCGAAATAGAAGTTCGACAGGAACCAGTTGCAGATGAAGCAGGTTCAAGCAGACCTCGACGAACTAGACACATGCCTGCAAGGTTGCAAGAATGTCTAATCACATCAGATGATGTAGTCGATGAAGAGGGTGAGCTGGTACGTTATGCTTTCTACGCAGATGTCGAACCAGTCAATGCAGCTGAGGCATTGAAAGATTCGAAGTGGGTGAAAGCAATGATTGAAGAGTTAGAGTCCATCAAAGTCAATGATACCTGGTTACTTGTCGAATTGCCGCAAGGCAAGAAGGCAATTGATGTGAGGTGGGTTTACAAGGTGAAGGTAAATCCTAAAGGAGAAGTAACTCGACACAAAGCGAGACTTGTGGCGAAAGGATTTCTTCAGAAGGAAGGAATCGACTTCGATGAAGTATTCGCACCTATTGCTAGAATCAAAACAATCAGGTTGGTTATTGGTCTAGCAAATATGAACAACTGGCACACATGTCAGATGGACGTGAAGTGTGCATTCCTTAATGGCCCCTTAGAAGAAGAAGTTTATGTTGCACAACCAGCTGGGTTTGTGAAACAAGGCGAAGAAAGAAAGGTGTACAGGCTTCATAAAGCCCTGTATGGACTTAAGCAAGCTCCAAGAGCTTGGAATAAGAAAATTGACAGCTTCTTAAGGGAGAAGGAATTTGTGAAGTGTACAACTGAGCATGGAGTATATGTAAGAAGAAGCAATGGCAAATTGCTTATACTATGTCTCTATGTTGATGATTTGTTGATAACAGGGAGTTCCAAGAAGGAGATCGAAGATTTCAAACATGACCTGAGTAAGGAGTTTGAAATGTCAGACTTGGGAAATCTCTCATATTTCCTTGGCATCGAATTCTACAAGACAAGTAGAGGTTTGATGATGCACCAAAGAAGATATGCAGGCGATATACTCAAGAGATTTGAGATGCAAGATTGCAACCAAACTTCGACTCCACCTAAGCCCAAATTTCAACTGTCGAAGGATTCAGATAAAGATGATGTCGACCCAACCCAATACAGAAGACCTATTGGGTCACTTAGATACCTTTGCCACACAAGGCCTGACTTAGCATACAGTGTTGGTATGATAAGTAGATTCATGCAGAAACCAAAGGTATCACACCTAGCAGCGGCGAAGAGGATACTGAGGTATCTGAAAGGAACTCTCGACTATGGCATTTTGTTTTCAGCAGCTGATGAAGGAAAAGAATGCAAGTTAGTGGGATACACAGACTCCAGTTGGTGTAGTGATGCTGAGGATCGAAAATCCACAGCTGGATATGTGTTTATGTTAGGTGGTGCACCAGTTGCTTGAAATTCGAGAAAGGAACCAGTGGTGGCATTATCATCATGCGAAGCAGAATATATAGCTGCTTCCCTTTGTGCATGTCAAGCAACTTGGATGGTGAACTTGGTCAAAGAAATCACAGGGAAGAACCATGGAGCAATTACCATGAAGATAGACAGCATGTCAACTATCAACTTGGCAAAGAATCCAATAGCTCATGGTCGAAGCAAGCACATCGAAATGAGGTTCCATTATCTCCGAGAGCGGGTAGCAGAAGGGAAGATGAAGTTGGAACACTGTAGAACTAAGAATCAGATTGCAGATATCATGACGAAGGGAGTGCAGGTCGAAGCCTTCAGAAGACTAAGGGCCATGATGAATGTAGACAGTTTAGACACAATGAATTAGGTGGTGTGTTAAATATAATTCATTGTGATTTGATATGATTAGATTTGATATCATATGATTAGATTTGATATCATATGATTAATTTGATATGATATGATTAGATATCATATGATTAGATTTGATATCATATGATTAGATTTGATTTAGAATATTTTGGGCCTTTTATGTTTTGGGCTAGTGTAAACCTAAAACTATAAATAGGGTGCCTTGCTTTTTATTCTACATCACAACAGAACAGATTTCACAGTTGCAGTTAGCAAGTGAAAGTTCAATAAGAAATCCCACAGTTGTGGGTAACACATTCTCTCCAAATACTTCTTCTCTCATTCTTCTCTTTCTTGTTTGTTATTCTTCTTCTCTTTTGTTGTTCTTGATAATTACTTGTTATTACCATCATTATCATATTGTGGGTTTGTTCATCAATCTTGAGATCAAGATTGAAGGGAATTCTTCATAGGGTGTGAGGTGAATTTCCAACAGTTTATTTCTAATTTCTTTATAAATCAAGATCATATATTAAAGAAGAAATTGTGATGCATATAAAAAGGAGAGGAGATTAGACCAAGAAATTATCAAAAAGATATGAATCTAAAAAGATAAGCGTGACTTATTATTTATAATATTATTCATAATCTCTAAAGAAATTGAATAAAAAAAGTTAGAGAAATAGAACTATGACATGTTAGTAAAAAATTCCGCAATATTATTTCTTTCTCGTTGTGAATTAGGATGTCTTAAAATAAAATATATTTGATTTTTTTATGATCAAGAAACACAAAAGAGTTAGAGTTAAGGAAAAAAATAAGGATAACAACAGAGATTGATTATAACTGTTATTCTTTACTTTCTCTATAAAACATATTACAAGTACTCAAGAATAACAAATAACCCTCTCACCCTAATTAGGTTTTGTCACGACACACTTAAGATGAGAGACTAGTATACTATTTATAATAAAACCTAACATACTAAACTAATGGGTTTTTTAACAATTATCCGTTACAAGCTAACTTAGAGTACAAGCTAACTTAAACAATTGGATCTCTAACACAAGGCTTAATTCGACAACTACATACTACAACACAATTCGACAACAACATGTGAGCAAACTTCGACGACATGCTAACTAGAGTTCGATCCAATATCTCACAAATCTCCACCTTGGATCTAACTCTACCACCAAGAAACAAACTAGCTTTCTTCATGCAACTTTATCAATTGCATATAGTGGAAAAACATGCAACTGGCCAACGTCTTGGCGATCATATCAGCAACATTATGATCTGTCGAGACCTTCATTACTTGGACTTCTCCAACCTTGATTATCCCTATGATGAAATGCATCCCCACATCATTGTTCTTGGTTCGCTCATGATAAGCTGAATTCTTCGACAGGTGTATTGCGCTTTGACTATCACATTTAACAATGACAACTTGACCTTGAAGTTTCACCTCCTTTGCAAAACCTTCAAGCCACAATGCTTCCTTCACAGCTTTAGTTAGGGCGATATATTCCGCTTCAGTGGTTGGTAAGGTAACAACCTTCTAAAATGTTGTTTTCCAACTAATTGTCGTGCCAAACATAGTGAACACATATCTAGAAATAAAATTTCTGGAATCCATACAACCTGCATAATCTGAGTCGACATATCCTTCGATTGCTGCTTTATTATCTTCACCCAAGGCTCCACCATAAATTAGGAATCTGTTAAGAGACCCATTTATGTATCTTAGAATCCACTTTAATGCTTTCTAGTGAGCCTTTCCAGGATTTGCCATGTACCTGCTTACAAGACTTACTGCATATGTTATGTCGGGTCTAATATAGACCATATCATACATCAAAGAATCCACAATATTAGCATATGGAATGCTATTCATATAAGCTCTTTCGACATCAGTATTGGGACACTGATCTATACTCAGTTTGAATTTAGGGTTTGTCAGAGTCACAACAAGCTTTGAATTCGACATACTAAAATTTTCGAGAATCTTCCGTAGGTATGCCTCTTGAGATAAGCATAATTTCGACTGCTTTCTATCTCTTCGGATGTCAATCCCAAGAATCCTAGACGCAGCTTCCAGATCCTTCATGTCGAACTCTTTATTGAGTTTAGCCTTCACCCTCATTACATCTTCGACATTGTTGCTTGCTATTAGAATATCATCCACATAAAGCAATAAAATAACAAATGAATTACTAGGTCAAAATCTAAAGTAAACACAGTGTTCGGACTGACTTCTAATGAATCTTATGTGTTCCATGAACTTGTAGAATCTCCTATTTCACTGCCGAGGAGATTGTTTTAGTCCATATAAGGATCATTTCAGCTTGTACTCATAATCATCCTTCCCCTTTTCGACATACCCTTCAAGTTGCCTCATCAGGATTGTTTCATCTAGATCACCATACAAGAATGCAATATTCACATCCATCTGTTCCAATTGAAGGTCAAACTGTGCCACCGTGGCAAGCAACATTCGAATGGATATGTGCTTCACAACAGGAGAGAACACATTATTGAAATTGACACCTTCTTTCTGAGTGAAACCCTTAGCGAGCAATCTTTCCTTGTATCTTTTCGAAGCCACGCCTTCGATTCTTTCCTTAACTTTGAAAATCCATTTACAACTAACTAACTTGGCTTCAGCAGGTTTCTTGATCAGTTCACAAGTGTTGTTATCATGAAGAGATTTCATCTCATCTTATGTTTGTCATCATTAAAAAGGGGGAGATTGTTAGAACAAGATTTGTTCATGATATATATCTCTTGAGTTTTGATGATAACAAAATATTATAATAACAATGGTGTTATCTAATATGTTTTCCAAGTATACAGGTTCTAAGGCTTGAAAAGAAGGCATTCAGAATCTGATATAAGGACACATTTGAGAGCATCTGAGTTAGTAGCTTCTAGTGGATCAGAACTTGAAGAACACTCTCTAAGTGATGTCTGGCGTAAACTCTGAAGATGAAGGCCTCAGCATCAAAATAGAAACATATTGTCTCTAAACACCAGTTTAGATTCTGAACTCTGATCAGATGCAAAGTTAAGAAATGAAAAACACAATTCAACTCCCCCTTTCTTGGACACTTTTTTTTTTGTATATACTAAAGGACATTTCACAATATTCATAGGTATCAACCATAGTGAAATGTACCTAGAGTGAAATGGTTCGAATCTCAGAACCAACAATTTTCCATTTATAATGACATAATGGGTTTAACCTTGTATATCACCATATTTTTTATAATCAACCATGGTGTAAGTTCCAATCATTTCGTCACAGTTCGTATTATCAACCATGGTGAAGGGTGTTACTTATTTAATATAAGTGAAATTATCTCTCGCTTCAGTATATTACAATTATATCTCTCAAAACAAAATCCTAACATCTCTTTCACTCATATCTATCAAAACAAAACCCTAACATCTTTGTCACTCGTCTCTCACATATGGAAACTCCAAATTTATGCAATCAACTCTACTTCTTCGAAGGATAACTTTATTGCATCCAATCTTAGAAAATGCTACTTTACAGGTTCATCTTCACTATAGTTTATGTTTCACAATTTTTTTATGTATTATTGTTTATGTTTCAAAATTTGTTTATGTATTATTGTTTATGCTCCAATAGCTTGTTTCATAATGTTTGAACTTTCAGCTTGTTTTGACTTGTAGGTAGGGATACTTGTTTCAGTAACGAGGACGAAGCTAAAGTGAACGTTGCGAACTTGTGTGAAAGACCTCTAATGACATCCATTCAAAATAGACACAAGTTTGCAACTCTAACTTCAACTTCAAGGACATGTTTATTTCTAAAACATTCTATGAGTTGATATGTTTGTTGTATTGTGTATGTTGTTTATGGTTTATTGTTGATGGATGTTGTTGTTAATGTTTGTTTAAAAGATAAGTTTATTATATCTTACGTGGTTGAAGTGTTTTTCCAATCCCTTACCAAATATATAACTTTTCATATTGCATTAGAAAATTATAATAAGTTGGATAAAATTATATTAGAAAACAAGTACACGTTCAATTCTAGACAAGAATTCTTCAGTCCGTTATCTGGATGTTGTTATTTAACTGTTAGAACTTTATTTAATGATTGTAGTTATTCAACCACCCCTCTCTCCACCACTAATTTTGTTTACAAAGTAAATACTATTTTGAAAAATGAATTAGAGGTGGAGGAAGGGTAAGTGGAAGAACTAGGATCGTTAAACAAAGTTTTAACTGTGAAAGAGCAAAATATGGATAAGAAGTTGAAGAACTCTTGTCTAGCATTGAACATGAACTTGATTAATGTTCATGATTCCTATCTATGCCTCCACATTTCACTTGAACAAAAGATAGCATAGAGCAATGAAGTCACCTAGAAAGATTAGTCCAAAGATATCTTTTGTTCAAGTGAAATATAGAGGCATAGATAGCAGTTATACCTATAAGGATGAAGTCTTGCTCAACCAGAAAAAGGCAAGTTGGTTAGTGCTAGAAATGAGTTAAGGATTGAGTTGTTCTGAGGATATGCATAAAAGATTTGAGAATCTATTTTTCCTTGAGTTAAAAGCAAAAATCTTGACACCTAGAATATGGATCAAACGTGGACTATGTGATGAACAAATGATGAACACCAAATGATGTTCATCCTAAAAACCCAAAATCACTTCAAATGTGCTCCTATAAAAAAAACATAAACATCAAAGCTAAGTAAAATCATGCCCTAAGCCTAAATCCAAGGTTGTTTTCAACAAACAAACACCCAATCAGTAGATTAATACGAAGTCTGAATCAAAGTGATTACAACGAAAAAACAACACGTTCTTGTATATGATGGTATGTGGGGGATGAATAAGTGTTGATGTCTGTTTGGATATATGATCACACGTTCTTGTAACTTCTTCTGAGTTTATTTTAAATTTGTGCTCAATTGGGATGAATGTGTGGTGTGATGTGTTGGTGGATGAATGTGAGGATGATGGTAAATTGAGTTCATGCGTGCTGCATTGCCTGATATTTGTTCTTTTTAATTTTGATTGTATTTCAAATTAATTAAATTTTAATTTTTTATGTATGATGTATGTGGTTAGTGTGTGTTAATATTGAATGGTATGATGTTGCACTCATGAACTTCATGCTTGTTGTTAGTGTTGTGTGTTGTGTGTTAGCAAGATGCTTTGGATTGATGATGTGTGTTTGGATTGGTTTTTTGCAGAGCGTTCAAGATGATGAGATAATAGCATAAGCTGATGATGATGAAAATATGCATGGCAAATTCACATTTTTACCTTTTTTTAAATAATTTTTTTGATAATGCAAAAAGTGCAATGTATGTACAATAAAACTCTTTAATTCTCCTTATATTTTATTTAAAAACAAAGTAGTAAAACTTTTTCATATTTTCATATTTTCTTTTTGTGTTATGCTCAAGACCAGTGCAATATAATTCTCACTTTAGATATATCATCTAATGTGTTCTAACCAATGGTGTATGTATTAAAAAAATCAATCTTGGTATTTCAATTCAACACTAATAATTTATGACATTGAATAAATTAGACATGTAGTATGATAATAATGCAACTTGAATGAAAATAACATACTAGCTCAAATGGAGGCCAAATAGTCAAATATGTCAAATAAGATTAAAAATAAAAATTCTAAAAAAAGAAAACCTTAGTGCTAATGAGCCTTAAACCAAACTCAAATCATTACCACATGTAAGAATAATGAAATGAGAACATAAAAACAAAATCATACACAAAATTTTGACATGAACGAGCATGGCCAAGGCTCAAATGGTTTTTTATGAATGCACATGTGAATACAGATGAAAGTAATTAGTAATGTGCAATGCAATATGTAATAAGTTAAAACTAACTAAATTGTAGGACAAATTTGGGGTATGACAGTGGCACTCGAGCCGCGCTGAAAATTAGCGATCAAAGTTTAGAAATCGATCACGGCCACATGAGGGTCGTGCTGCAATGGCTACGGCCAGAGCTGCGCCGCTTTTCGGAGGCGGCGGCAAGCACATTTCGTTCGACGGAGATAATTTAGGTTCTCGCGGAAGGTCTAAGCAGTTTGTGGAGTTTTCGACAATTTTTGAGTTCGAGGAGTTTTTTGCTGATTTTTGAATTTTTTTACAACAGTGACCTTTTGGTAACCTTAAGGTCAATTTGGAGTAGTTTGAGTTAAACAGTCAGCCCATAGAGTTAGTAGAATTATCACATGTGAAGAGTTGCCCTTAGAGCACTTTTGAACACTTTAGAGTACTTTTGTATGCTCTGGAGTCATTTTGAGAGTTGAGAGTTATTGTTGAGTTGTCTTTGAGCTTTTGAGAAACCTATTGAGTTATAAACAATATAATAATTTTTTTAGACCTTCTGAGCAAATTGGTTTATTTTAGAGTTGTTGAGTAATAACATACCTTTACTCAATTTGAGATGTAATATATTTATTTATTGAATCATATTTTGAGATGAGTAATCTGGTGGGATTACAATGAGGTCTGTTTTTTTGGTAAAGTTATATTTTTGAAATTAGTAATATGGTGGGATTACAGGAAGGTCTGATTATTGGAAAACTCGGTTCTAGAGTGAAACTTATTTTGACGATGATTTTGATGAGGACTTTTTATGATAATTTTTATGATGGTTCATGATGATGATTTTTATTGATGATTTGTGATGATTAATAAAGTTGCATACTTGTCTTTTATACATAATTCTGCATGCATATATTTTAGAGTTAGGTAGGACTTCAGTCTAGCGAGGTTAGGTTCAGAGAGAAACCATGACGGTATCATATCTAGAGAGGGACATGGTTCAGAGAGGAATCAGACACATGGGAAATCAGTAACAAACTTCTGACCCCAAAAACTCGATACCTGTAATGGTAAAATTGTGAGACTAAGTTATTGATTAACTTAACTCATAAAACAAGAGTCGCCACCGCACTTTTATTTTATCTAAAGGAAAGGAAAAAGAGCGGAAAAAAACCTAAAGAAGTTCTAAAAACAAGAACAAATAAAACAAGTAGAGAGAGGGTAAGGGGGTTTGTTACGCAAAGGGAAGGTGTTAGCACCCAAAACGTCTATAGTACTATATAAGAACCTCTTTGAAATATCTACGCTTTTTGCTTTGAAAATTTTTTACTTGTAAAAGATTAGGGAGGTGAGAAAAGAAGTATTTTTATAATTTTGTGTTTGACAAGACTTCTTGAGCCTCGTGCCTACGTACCAAAAAAGTGAAATGGAGGATCAAAACCTCGTAGTTCATGGTAATAGACAAGTTGTCATTTTAAGGAGAATACTACCACTAATCACCCACAAGTAATAAGAACTTTGCATCACAAGGAGAAGGGCTCCAACTTGGATAAAAATCAACAAGTATGTCGCTAACTCTCACAAGTGGAAAATAATTACCACCTATACTATGAGGATAGGAGAATCACATCTCAACTATAAAAATGACTCATGTCTAAACTTTATGAAAAGTTTTAAAAGGAAAAATGCACAAAGGCACAAAATGATTTAAATGAATTTTTGTATTTTTTATGTCTTTTGAAATGGTTTAATATGCCTAGGATGTCTTAGCATTTATTAAAGAAAAGATTTTAAAAAAGCGCTTGACAAAGTCAAGGTTTTATTATAAAAGTGGTTCTAGTTTGAAAGAAGAAGATTTTTGAAATAGAGAGAAGATTTTGAAAATTTAAGAATGGGGAAGAGATGAAAGGGCTATCCTAAAGCATAAAGTAAAAGATAGGACAAAGAAAGATCTAACCAAGAGAAGATAGTAAGCCCCATAACATAAGTCAATCAAGAATTTCATCATTTGGACTAAGCCTCAAGTAAGCCAAATAAGAAATAATATTCCAAGAATTAGATGAAATCAATAATAAACTGGATGAGTCTTCAAGAGAATCCTTAAGTCAAAAGTACCAGATGAATCCAAATAAGTCTTAAGATGTACTTCCAAGTCAAGGTCAAGGTTCTAATTTTAAGTCCATAACTCCTCAATAATGCATAGATTAGTAACATCAAGTCCATAAAAGTAACCAAGTTTTTTTAGGAGTTTTGATATTTATTAATGTTTTAAGATAAAGTTCAAATGGACAAAATAAAAAGACCAAAAACATAAACACAAATCCAAGTGGACAAAGAAAAAAAAAGCAATATGATAATATGATATGAAATGCTAAAGTAAAAGCATAAAGTAAATTGCAATAAGTAAAGAGCATAAAATAAATGACTTTAAAGTAAAGATTAGATCAACAAAATGATAGTAAGTTAGTGATTAGAAAAGAAAGGCCAATTTATCATTTTTTGGAGAACACTCAACTAGTCATCCACAAGTATGAAAACATGGTCTTATACATTACCAAGAGAAGGACTCTAACTTGGATAGAACTAAAAAGTATGTCACTAGTTCTCTTAGGTAACAAAAGATCCAATTTATTTCACACAATACCATGGATAATAGGAGGATGACAATCTCACTTACAAAAATGACTTAGTTTTTAATTCGGGACAAATTTAGCGCTATGTTAAGCAATCATAATTGGACTTATGTAAAAGTCGCAACTATCTGAGGCCGGTCAATAATAATTTATGTGTTAATACATACTAGAGAAATGATATGTAGATCATTCTCCTAAAGCATGCCACACAAAAAGAAAAGAGGAGTGATCTCATCTTAATTAAGAACTTCAAAAGTTTCATGACGTTAAATATTTTCATCAACCAAAAGAAAAAAAAAGAAGGGAGATGAAGAAGAGGCAACAAGCAAACAAAACAACAAGTTGAATCCAAGGATTGATCAACTTATCATCAAGATCAATCATCAATTTTGGTGGATTAGGGTTTTCACCCTATCAACACCTAAGATCCATTGAGCTTGATGAAACTTGACCAAATCAACCAAGATCCAATTCAAACAGAAGTCAACAAAGGTCAAACAAGATTAAAATGCAATAATATGAATTAATATGCATCAAAATGATTTTTAAAATGAAAATAAAACATAAAAATGCAAAATATGTATCAAATAAGATCATAAATAACTAAGAAAAATCCAAAAATTCATAAACAACTCGAGAATGCTATGCAAAATTTTGAGAATTTTTAAATGCATAAAAATATTTTAAAACTATTTAAAATTTAATGAAAAAGAGAAAAATCATGAAAAATATCAAATGCTAAATATATAATATAAAAAAAAAAGGATAGTTAGAAAGAGGAGAAAATAAGAAAATTTTAGAAATTGGTTTGGCATTTTATGGATAAAGAATGAATTAGTTATGAATTTTTAAAGAAAATGTAATTTAAAATAAAAAGAGAAAAGGGAAATAAAAGGAGAAATGTCTGGTGCGTTGGATGGAGTCCACTTATGCCAACTAAGCAGATCCAATGGTCATCAAAAGGTGCGCTTCAAAGAATTAATGAAATAAAAGCATCAGATCCCAAACATGCATCAACCATCAAATTTAAAGGGAAAAGTCAATGTATGTGCATCTTATGTTCCATATGTGTGTGTGTGTGTGTGTGTGTGTGTGTGTGTGTGTGTGTGTGTGTGTGTGTGTGCGTGTGTGTGTGTGTGTGTGTGTGTGAGAGAGAGAGAGAGAGAGAGAGAGAGAGAGAGAGAGAGAGAGAGAGAGAGAGAGAGAGAGAGAGAGAGAGAGAGAGAGAGAGAGAGAACCATGGACCACTCAAGAAATAACGTACTAGATTTAATTTGAAAACAAAAACTCTCCGGTCATCTTCTTCGACGAGCCATCGCCGGAGCTTTGGCAAACAGTTACTTCAGGTCATGAGACCTAAGCCAATCTGACTGTCTCATGGAGGCGTATCCAACCATATGTTTCACTTTCATTTATTGGAAATAAGCATGGTAAATTTTGCAAAATAAACAGAAATAAGCAACTCTCGAAATTTAAAACTAATGTAGGATGATTGAGGGGAAATGATCAGAGAGTGATAAACTACATCTTGGTAACTTGTTTGAAACAAATTGAAGCTTCTAACTACATTGTTGAGATGGTGGCCAGAGGTTGAAGAATCTTGATATGGTCAGAGCACTTCAGAGGGTCTGGGAGCTTGAGACTTGATGCAAAAGCTTCAGAAGAGGTTGGTGAAGGTATTAGAACAAAGAAAATGGATTAAAAATGGCTAGAATTAAGAACCCAATGGTGAAAATTCTGGAGAAAATTTGAAGTTCAAGTATGGGTTCAATGGGTGTCAAAAGCTTGGAAATGAATATAGGGAGACCCTATATTTATTGATGAAGAGAATATGATGCTGAGAGGGGTGGAATGATCAAAGAATTGGAGAATTTGTGCACACCCTCATCATGCCAAAAGTGTGACTCTCAAGTCATCAAAACTCAACCAAAAATTGTGTTTCAAGTGCTAAACAACTTTTGAATACTTGCTAAACTTGATTAAGCACGAAATTGGACTCTAATTTGGCCTATAATTAGAATTAGAATGAATCAAAAGTATGATCATGGAGTTTTCTTCAGTTTTAAGTTACCATGTTCACCATGATGGGGCATCCCACTCAAAAGGCTTTATTCCACCATTATTCTTGCAATTGTAGTCTTATGGCCTAGTTTACAATGTGCCAAGAAAGATTTCATTTGGAAATCTAAGGAGAAAATTATGATGTGTTGAAGTTGGCATGAAAGACTAGTCATCATACTTCAAAAAATTCTAAGTCTTTGAGGCAGAAAATATCCTATAATGTTCCAACAAATTCAGAGGCCTTCCAAGCATAATTTGATCTTGACCATTGAAGCAATCTAGTATAGGGCATTGTAAATGATATTATGCAAAAAGAATCAGCCTCAAAAGATAAGAATTGAAGAAGTTGTGATCCTTGAAAGTTGAGAAAAAATCACTTGAAAATGAGTCAAATTTCACTAACTCCACAAATGACCTATAATGTCTTCAAACTTTTGATGGTATTTCAAGTATGATTGGCTTTTATCATGTAAATAGAAGTTGAAGAGGATTTCAAGAAGATCCATATGCAAAAAGAAACACTCAAAAATACGGAGAATTGAAGGAGTTGTAGTCGTTGGAACTTTGATTTGAAAATGTTGACTTTTTGGTCAAACCTTTGTGAACCAACTTGTATACTTGAGATTTTCTTGCACTTCAAGGTACATGTATGATCATATGAACCCAAAATAAGATGTCCATAAATGTCTTTTTATTAAATTGATCAAGGCTTGAGATAACTTATTGAAGAAGGCATGGAAATAAACACATGAACCTTTGACTTTCTTGAGAACTAAGCTACACAACCTTGAGCTACTCTTGATCAAAATGATATAGGGTGATTCTTGAGAGCATAGACCTTGATAATAGAAGCCATATCTTGAGAAATAAGTCCTTGTGAGTTAATGGATGTTCATACTTTGACTTGAGGGATCAAAACCCTAGCTGAGGAATCAAGCATTGTGCTTTTGATGAAATGCTCTACCTTGCACAAAGCTTAAAGAAACAAGACATATTTTTGCATTTTAGAGAAGATAGTGTCCCATTATAGGAAAGACTAGTCCTCTAAGCTTGACGGCTCACTTTGGGTATATCACACTGCTTATAAAACTCCCATTGGTATGAGCCCATTCAAGCTAATATATAAAAATTTCTGCCACCTCCTAGTGGAGTTGTAACATAAGGCATATTGGGCTATAAAATCCCTTAATCTAGATTACCGAGTGACAGGGAAAAAAATAAAATTACAATTAAATGAGTTGGAAGAATTACGGCTTGATGCATATGAAAACACGAAGTTGTTTAAAGAGAGAACAAAGAGATGTCATGATACAAGAATCCTTAAAAAAGAGTTCAAGGAAGGAGAACTTGTATTATTTTAACTCAAGACTTAAATTATTTATGGGAAAATCCAATATCGATGGTACAGACCCTCTGTAGTAAAGAGTGTGACACCGTATGGAGCAATTGAAATTTAGAGCGAGTCCATGGGCTAATTAACTGTGGATGGTCATATAATAAAGCACTATGTTTCTAATGATGTAGTAGAGGAATAAATCCACTTGATTCTAAAAGAATCACCATGAGTGATTGCACTCATGAACCATTGAGCTAAAACGATGTTAAACAAAGCGCTTCTTGGGAGGCAACCCATGCTTAAATAGGTAAATCAATCTATTTGCTTATTTTTGCAGGATTGTTTGGTTTTAAATAAAGAAGAAACTCAAAAACAAGAAAATAATATTGGAAGATCCTTTTCAACTCTCTTATTTTTTGCGCTTTCCACCTCCTCATTGATATTTTTGTGAGTTTCTCTCTACCTCTCCTTACTTGAGTTGGAACATTGAGGCCAATGTTCGGTTTAAGTTTAGGGGAGGGGGGTATTTCCCTTTTTTTTTTTTTTTTTTGCATTTTTCTTTTATTTGTTTGTTTTGTGATTTAGTGATGGTAATATATCTTTCTTTTGATTAAATAAAATTACGTATATTGTTGTTAGAAAAACCCAAAAATTGATCTGTACAATTTATTTTTGAAAAAGTTGTTGAGAAAGTATAAAGATTTGTAATGAAAATTGGCTAGGTGTAGGGCCCCGTGGAAAACAGATAAAATTAATATTAGTTGAACACCCATAGCATTCCAAAATATTCTCGAGTTTAGGACGTGTTTTATACCATAGTACTCGAATCTTGAGAATTATTTCCTGAATAGTTTGTTATGATAGCCCGTCATACTTTAGATTTGCACGTCATGTATTATTGGTTGAGAGAAAAAAATTAGCACCAAAATGATTAAAAGATGGTAAAAGGAAAATTCACCTTCTAAGCTGGGTAACCATCACCCGGTTATTTATCCCAACGGTGATTGAACCCCAAACTTCGTCCCAAAGTGGACAACAAAATAAACATACAAAAGTGTGTAATTTCATCGGCAAATAAAGATGACAATTGTTGCTTATCTGGTGTCTAAAAAAATTCTCAATTGTTCTTGTGCGTGTGATGATTATCATAATTCAAACTTCCTTAAATTGATTGTCAAAACAAAAAGGAAAGAAAATAAAAAAAGAGACTTAAGTCTAAAGCATAGCTAGAGAGGTGCCCAAAGTAGGGAACTTTTGACTGTATTTGTTTTACGGTTTTGTGTTCCAGTAATGCTTTTGGTATTGGTGAGTATGGGGGAACTTGAGTCTTAGCCGGTGGGAATAATGGATCACGTATTAGTATCAATACATTTCATCCTTTTAAGCTTTTGTAGATCCTTTTAACGTATTAGCCGGTGGGAAAAACTTACAAGGTGTGCATGGGTAAATCTTAAAACATATCACAAACTAATCATAAGCATACAACAAGCTAAACAGAGCAAACAAAAATCCAGTCAATAACAACCATCCAAAATACGTCAATATTTAGAGCTTTCCTCTTCTTCCTCACTAGCAAATTGCTCTTCCTAACTTCCAACTTCTTCCTCTTTCTCAGTATCCTCTTCTTTGGACATCATTTTAATCATCCTGTCCGTATTTTCTTCCTCAAGGTGCTTGATCTGATAGATTCTTCAAGGGCCTTTGATACTTGCTTGAGTTCAAGTAGTGCATCCTTCTTGGTGGATTTGGTTAAAGGTTAAGAGTTTCCATCCGAAGATTTATCTTGGTTCCTTGACACCATAATTTTTGCGACATGTGTTCCAACAAACAACCTATGGTCAAGAGTCAGAGGAACTACCTTTTTGTTCTTAGTTTCTTCAACATGCACAATATTAGAGTGTTAGTTTAAGATAATTCCAGTGATCAAACAAGGAAAAGCTAAGGGAAGCTTCACATAAAAAGAATCATCATGTTTCATGGTTTACTTAAATACATACTCTCCCAAATTCAGCTTATACTTGGTACCTATTAGAAAGATCAGCTTGGCCAAGGCAGAAGTTAGGAAGATGCCCAATTGGCTTCACTTATTCTATTCAGTATTGCATACTTTACACTTAGGCTTCTAGAAGGGAGTAAACCTTTCTTTGTCCATTGCTTGAATTGTTTAACAGTTACTTCTCTAGTTGTCTTGTCCATATATGGTACATCATTAGAATCTGCAGACTTGTTTTTGCCCATATAATCATTAACAATTGAGGGTGAAAAATTCACACACTTCCCTATAAAATATACCTTCCTATACTCCTGACTTCTTTCAACATTGTAATCAGGTGAGATGTTCACACAATAAACTCCTTTACCAACTTTTCATACCAAAGACCAATATTAGTTATAGTATTCACTAAACCAACAACTTTTATTAACTCCATAATCTCTTTACAATCAAGAGCTTATGGGCCTAGCTCTCTTTCATGAGAAATTATTCTCTAAAATACATACTTCCACTTCTGAACACTTGCTTTTGAGTGGATAGATACATTATCCAAGGGAGCAAGTATAATATTAACAGAAATCCTTTTTCCTCCAATCTTTCTCCTAAAAGAGGTAATGATGTCCATGACATCTGGCTCATCATCTGTCTCTAAGTCACTTATTTGAACAAGTTTTCATTTTAGAAACTTCTTCTTAGCATCCTTTTATTCTACTTCCTTCTTCTTTTTCAAAGGCCTTTTATAGGAGATTTTGGTTTCACCTTCTCGGCATTCTTCATTGTAGACTTGGGAGTAACAACTTTTAGCTTCTTTTTATATTTAACTCTATCAACTACAAACTTAGAAATACTTCTCATTACTTTCACTGCAGGTTCTTCATTAGTTTCAATTTCTTCATTAAAATTCACCACTTCCTTTTTTGCAGCTTTCTCTTGAGGTTTGGTAACACTTTCAATAACCCTATTCAATATATTAGCAATGGTAATATCATCATCTTCATCAGCTTGATCAACTTCCACACTTCTTTTACTCTGAACCTTAACCTATACATTTTAAGGATTCTCATTGAGATAATCATTAGCAGAATCTTCAGTGGAGACATAGTTTCCATTGAAGACATCATCCATAAGCGTATCAATGACAAGTGTATAAATAGGATGACTATCAACCATGACAGGATTGTCATAGGGTTTGTTTTATCATGTGTTTCATTTGTGGATTCAATGGGAGGTTCAATTGGTGATTCACCAATTGGTATAGAAGTGGGTTCAGCCTGTGGTCTACTAGATGCTGCATCCAATAAAATTAGCTAGTGAGGGCATCTTAAAGTTTTCTGGGACAAGTGCTTCCCATTTATCATTTGAAATAGGTTGAGGGTCTAGCATTCCACTTCTTATGTAGGGTCAACCTCTTTCTGGAGTTGTTGGATATGGAAGGAGTTATCCTTTAGAGTTTGATTTTGGCAACGTAGGTCATCCATGGCACCACACATCTCTGTCATGGCGCTTTCCTCACCTTCAGATTCTTTGTTGCCATAATTTTTTTCTTTTTGTTCACCATGATGGATAGAAAGGTTGAACGCGAGGACAATAATCAGGTTGAATATTGTAATGGTGGCCCAATTATGTTTTATTAGGGCCCTATGATGGGTCACAATTGTATTTGCTAAAAGTATAATACGTGACAACCTCTTGTGATTAAGGGTTGTCAAAGGCTTTAGGGTTTGTTGTAGGATTTAGAGATAACTCACTTAGGTAGGTGAGAAGCCCTATGTATCTAGTATATTTGAATATATTGTCCCTCTCAACCTCTACAACCATTTAGAAGAGGTCATGGGAGCGGATAATTATTCCTCTATTATGTAGAAGAGTGTAGTTAATTTCATCTTAACTTCTTCCACATCGTTGTATACGGACACTACTACAAAATATACATTTTGTAACATCTTATTACTTCGTCCATTTAATCAACCAAAGTAATAACTCTAATTTAGTCGCCTTCTTTTTTATTTTTAAGTTTATTAAAAAACTTTTCACCACGGTCCAGACTAACAACTGCAATGATAGATTAAGGATTACTTGCTTCGAATTCTAGCACCAACAATTCTCCATTTTTTCATCACAAAAAATGGGTTTTTCTCCTAATTTGTATATTTATATTAAAATTAAACTACTTTTCACCACAATCATTTCTACCAACCATAGTGAATTGTGGCGTTCATTTCTACAATCCTAGTGAGTTTAGTTTTCACAATCTTACAGAGAATTTAGTTTTCACAATCTCACCGAGTTTAGTTTATACAGATAATCATAATTTTACAATCTCATATATGCTTTGTGTTTAATATCTTCATTCTTTTTTACTACCTTGAAAATTATGGCATTAAAGATCAATGTTAAGGTTCAAGCATATCGTTTACTTGATAAAGTGAAATTTAACTTCAATATTTAAACCAATTTTTTCAACATATATTAAATTTTGAAGAATGGAAGATGAAGTTTGAAGGCGGAATGAGTTAGGTTTAGTAAAATGGTGAATGATGTGCTCATTCAGTTTTATAGACAAATTGCTAAATAATTTCACCATGGTTGTGAAGATAAACCATGAAAATATGTATAATACATCACTATGGTGGTTTTAGTTAATCACGGTGAAAATTTTTTCTCTAAAATTAAAACATAGAACATATTAGTTTATTTTCTTCGTAACACAATAATGCCCTAGCGGAAAAAAATAGAAGAAGGTGATAGCCTACACCAAGCATACTCCATCGTTTCAGGTTTGAATCAAGGAGGGGAAAGACGAATCTTCAAGAAGCCTACACGGAAACCATTTCTTAATTTCTTCCTCTTCTTCAAAGTTATTACACGTTAGATATTTCATCACCATTCTTGTTAAAAGGTGTGTTGAAATTTAATGTTGCTATTTGTTATTTTGATTGGGATTGAATGTTATATTTATTGCGATAATAATAAATTTTTGTTGTTGTCGTTTAATCCTATATGTTATTATGGTTGAGTGAGATTGAGATTCTTTTTGTGTTCTTGAGAATGTTATATATTGTTGTTGTAGTTGTTTCATTCTTATTGTGTTGTTGTATTGATATTTTTAATGTGTTACTGACAATATTGTTGTTGTAGTATTATTGTTGTACTGAGAATGTTGTTATTGTGTTGTTGTATTGTTGTATTGTTAAATGATTTTACAAGCTTTTAATATAAATTTCAAAATGTATTATGGATCTTAGTTGGATGAAAGATGATAGAATAGGTCCAGTGTATGAGAAAAGAGTTCTTGAATTCCTTGAATAGGGGGAACAAAATCTTCCTAACAATAATGAAATATTTTATTGTCCTTGCATTATATGAGAGAATATCAAAATATTTGCAAAGAAAGAAATGTTCCGTCACATATGTTGAGATGAAATTTGTCAAAAGTATAAAATATGGATATGGCATGGTGAAGTAGATAAAAAAAATAAATCCTTACACCACAAAGACATGAAGTTGATGTAGATATAGATGATCAAATAGAATATATGATCTGTGATATTAGAGAAGATTTGGAGAAGATTATTTTAGAAAAACTCATATTTATGATACTTTATATAGGGACAAGGATGCACCATTATATAACGGGTGCACAAGTTTTACACGATTGTCTGTGGTGTTAAAATTATTTAATCTGAAGAAAAAAAGTGGGTGGACGGATAAAATTTTCACAAAATTTCTTGAGTTGTTGAAATAAATGCTTCAAGAAGATAACTATTTGTCATATTCTAGTTATGAATCCAATACGATATTGTGTCCAACGAATTTGGAGTATATAAAAATATATGCATGCCATAATGGTTGCATATTACATAGGAAAAAGTATGAAAAATTGAACCAATTCCTAAAATATGATTAGTCATGCGACAAGGTGAAGGACAACAATGGTAATAACGATGAAGATGTTAGCAAGAAGCGTCCTCTTACCAAAGTGTTATGGAACTTGTCAATACTTCCAAGGTTCAAGATATTGTTTTCTAATGCGAATGACACAAAGAATATAAGATGGAACGCAAATGAAAAAAATGTGATGGAAAAATTAGGCATGTATTTGGTTCTTTGCAATGAAAGAAAAATGATTTGTTGTTTCTGGATTCTGGGCATGAACGAAGAAAGCTTAGGCTTGGACTTGACAATGATGGAATGAACAACCCCTTTGATAATGTGAGTACTAACCATACTTTATGGCTTGTTCTTCTCACGATTTATAACTATCTCTTTGGTTGTGCATGAAACATAAATATATGTTGTTATCTATGATGATTTCGGGGCCAAAACAATCTGGAGACAACATAGATGTTTATCTATGTCCACTAATTGGAGATTTAAGGTTTTTGTAGAAGGAAGGTATTGGCGTTGATGATGCGTATTCAGGAGAAACGTTTAAGATGTGTGTCATGTTATTTTACATAATTAACAACTTTCTTACATATGGTAATTTGGATGGGTAAATTGTCAAGGGACATAAAGCATGTCCTATATGTGAATTTAATACCTATTTACAATAGGTAGCAAAAACTTCTAAAATTCAATCATCCATATCGTCGATTGAGGAATGCTTTTAACGGAGAGCAGGAGTTTGATATCACTCATAAGCTTTTAACTAGGGATGAAGTTTATAAACTACAAGAACACATTAATATTTTCATTGGGAATAATAAAAAATGGTCGTTGATGAAAAAATATTTAGAAAAAGAGTTTGGTGCTCTTTGATCTTCCATATTAGTTTACCTTCAGTGTAAGACATTGTCTGAATGTGATACATGTAGAGAAAAATGTGTGTGATAGTTTGATTGGAACACTTCTAAACATCAAGGCAAAGACTAAAGATAGTAATAATTCATGTCTTGATGTTTGACGAGTAACCTTGGGGAACTTTGATACCATGGAAACACTCGCAAAATTTTTTTTTTTCCTTTTTAGATAGAGTGTGACATGTTGGGGGTAAATTATTCTTTTTCCTAATTCATTCGAAGTTAATGAAAGATCTTAATTTAATTGGCTTAAAAGCTCATGATTGTCATGTCTTGATGCAACAACTTTTACTAGTGGTTATCCGTGACATCTTACAAAAAACTGTAAGGGTAATTATAATCAAATTATGCTTATTCTTTAATGTTATATGTAATAAGTATTTGATTTCAAAAAATTTATGAATTGAAAGCTGAGGCTGCAATAATCTTGTGGAAATTGGAGATGTATTTCCTTTCATCTTTTTTTTGACATTATGATTTACTTAATTGTTCATCTAGTTGGAGAAATTAGAATTTTTTGGTCTAGTTTATTTAAGGTGGATGTATCCAATAAAGTGATACGTGGATATCTTTAAAGGATATACAAAGAATCATCATCGTCTGGAAGCTTCAATTGTTGAAAAGTACATCATAGAAGAAGTTGTTGAGTTCTGTTTAAACTATTTATCAAAAGCAAAGTTTATAAAGGTAGAGGTGCTAAAGGTTTGGATGGTAAGTCAATGGCTCGGGATATAGTTCTTCAAGCACATTTGTATACATTAAATAATATTGATGAAGTTCAACCTTACTTATCTGCTCACAAAAGACTTACTAAGGAAAAACATCCTTGAATGAGTGATAAGTGGTTGTTGAAAAAGCATAAAAATAATTTATTAAATTGGTTTAATGAAAGAATTTCTAATGATACTCGTGCATCCGAGACAATTGAATGAATGTCATACATGCCTAAATTTAATGTAGTAATTTGGACTACGCACGACAATAAAAAAAATTCATTGTTTACAAAATCAAAAGATGATCGTATTAAAATGCAAAATAATGGGGCTGTGATTAAGGCCGAATCCATGTACTTCTCTACTTCGAAATATAAGAATCCTATAATGGCATCTAGAGAGTACTTTCGGGTTATTGAGTAGATTTGGGAGATTGTTTATGTTTTATTCAAAGCATCTTTATTTAAATGCAAGTGGATTGGAAGTAAGAGTTGAGTAAAACTGATGAGTTAGAATTCACACGTGTTGCCCTTGGAAAGAAAACTTATATGACCGAACCATTCATGGTGGCATCCCAAGAAAAATATGTGTATCATGTCACTTACCCTTCTGGCAAAATATGATCAATTATTCTCAAAGAAAAATGCATTCTTCATAGTGATGAAAATCATTATTTAAAATTTGATATTCTTGAGACCCCTTCTTTTGTAACGCATGTGCCTACTTCATTTGAAGAAGTTGATATAGATGATGCACATGTTATTCATTATGATCATGAAGAAGGCATGTAGAAAAATTAACAAATAAATATTTTTTTTATTGTTTTTTCATAATTTATTACATGTATGTTATAATTTCTAAGTGTTATACACTAGCAAATACCATTATTTGAAATTATAGGTATTTAGAGACAAGACCCCAAAAGACGTCTTCTCTCAAGTTTTGTATCTTGATTCCTTCAAAATAATGAATGTAGTGCACAAAAATTTTATATATTGATTGGTTTCTTATTTGATATAATGATGTGTAAAATGTATGTCGTTTTGGTGTCAATTTGATTTTGATGTAATACATATTTTTTGTTCAAAATATTTGAAAATTATGTTTTATTCACAAATGTATTATTTTGCTATTTCTGTTTCACAAAAATACAAGTTAAAAAAATGAGAATTTTGTAAAATCAAAAAATATATTTTTTAAGTAAACAATATATTTCGCAACAGTTGGTCGCAACGGTTGGTTCGAGCTAACCATGGTGATATATAACACAATATCCAATTCAATAAATTTAAAAAATATCGTTGTTGGGTATCAAACCAATGATCTTTCTAATTTTCGCCATAATTGTTATTTTCAACTGCGGTTATATATGACGCGCATTCCGATTTATTATCACGACTAATAGCTCGTGGTGATAAGTAGATCATTTACTACCACACCTTTCATATGAAAATCATTTTTACTCTTAGGTTTTAAATATGACTAATAGGTTTTAAATATATTTTTATTACTATATGAAAATCATTTTTACTAAAAATTATAAGAATTTGTCTTTAAACAATTTTTTAAAATTCCTATTAAATTGATCATTGTTTTATCGAAATATTCTTAATTATTTATTGTAGAGAGAAGATAAGTAAAATGTGATAATAATATGTGGATGTCTAATATAAACTCAATACAATAATAAATCTTAATATTTTTCAGACAATTTTGATAAAATATTATATTTGTTCTTTATTTATCATAAGGAAAATATTAACGAGTGTTTTTAGAGCACTAGTTAAGAAATTAAAATTATAAGTAAAATATTATTTAATAAATTAAAAAGACATATTTTTTTTAAATATATATTTATTTAATATATTAAAAAGAAAAATAATTAATTTTTTAAAAAAATATTGTGTGTATTGAATAAATACAACATAACATATTTTTTATAGTTAAAATTTTTAATCAGTGTCCGAGGCACTAATTAGATGCCCTTATCATAATTTTTTATTGAATTTACTAAAAATTCATATTTAAACCAAAATTTAAAGATTCATACCAAATTTACTTGTTAAAGAAAAAACTATTTTAGATTAATATAATAAATAATAATAATAAGTGTTAGAGTAGTTTTAGAAAATGGAAGCAACTTGTCCTTGCTATATAGCCGACCTCAAATTTATATCTACCTAAATTATGCATGGATTTATTCAAATTTTAAACTATCTTTAGTCAAGTTTATGGTCAAACCTACTTATTTTAAAGTACTTATTTAAAATTGAGATTGAAAATTTAGGCTCATAGAACTCAAATTCAATCAAGCAAGCTAGACTTATGACTCAATTAAATTTTAACTTAATATGTTAGGTTCAATAGCTAGTAGGTTAATTAAACTCATTAAAGTTTTGAATTGATTTCTGTCAAAGGAAAATTGAATTATTTGTCACTCCTAAATACTGTACTACTAGTACTATGAGCTACCTAGTTATGAATTTTTAATATTTACCAGTAACAATCGATACCTTATTAAATATGTATCTTTATTTAATATTTTCTTAGTTCTCTTGTATAAATAAATTTTAACTTGCATTCAGGACCGACTCTAGGGTAGGCCTTCAATTTTTTATATCTATATAACTCTAACTGATTACTTTTTTTTAATAAAAAAGTAAATCTTAAATTACTTTATATACTAATTAAATAATAACATATTAAAATTTATAATAATGTATAGAAAGATCTATTGTATAATTGATTAGTTTAAAAACTAATACTGTCTTATGTTTTTGAAGGTTTTTTTTTTTAAGTTTATGATAGTTAGCTGTGGAAAATAAAAAGGAGATTTATTATTTTTATTGTTTAATTATAATCAATACTTTTGAAGTTTTTTTTAGTCAAGATTTAATTATAAAATTTTTTGGACTCTATACGATAGTGCGTTTTATAGGCCCTCAAAAATGTCTCTTTTAAAAGTCATATTTATAAATAATAAAATTTTAAAATCTCTTACATAAAAGAATATTTAAATTTTAAATTTTTTTTAAAAAAAATATTAGTAATTTTTTTTCAATTATGATTTTTTTTAAATGATAAGAAGAGTGTTTCATTGTATTGATTTTATTATCAATTTAAAAGAAAATATTAAATAAAATTGATTAAAATAGTTTAATGATTTTATATTTAAAAAACTTAAAATTAAAAATAAATTAATTTAAAATTAAAATATTTTTATCATACTAAAATTATTTGAAGTTGCGTGATGCTTTAGGCTGGTCCTGCTTGCATATGTATTGAATAAATGTTATATTTAGATTATATATTTAACTTGAAAGAATGTCATTTTTAGTAAAAAAAAAAAGAAGAGTGTAATTAAGTCAATTAAATATCAAATGAGAGAAATCCATACACCATTCCATTAGTGATCGCTTGAAAAATCCATAAATCTTTTAAACAATAACGTGAATTCACTTTCTTAATTCTTATCGAGGTAATTTATATTTATGAGGTTTGTGTAAAATCAGTCTTATTTGATTTAAATCATTTGTATCCGTAATTAAGTCCAATAAATATACTTTTTCCTTTGGAAGATGTTGTATTAAAGGATAATCCTAATTTGAAACCCTTAGTTAAACTAATTGGGTTCTTTTTCATGGTCTAGAAAATAAAGGAGGGATTAATTATTTGAACAATGTATAAATTTTTCTCGATTGAAAAAATAAGATAAAATGTTACTTAAAAATATGTATTTTTCATTAAAATAGTAAAAGGATAATGCAATATTTTTTTAATTTTACATATATATATATATATATATATATATATATATATATATATATATATATATATATATATATATATATATATATATATATATATATATATATATATATATATATATATATATATATATATATATATATATATATATATATATATATATATATATATATATATATATATATATATATATACTACTTCGTTCTATATTATAATTTTTAGATTTATTTTAATATATATATATATATATATATATATATATATATATATATATATATATATTTATATATATATATATATATATATATATATATATATATATATATATATATATATATATATATATATATATATATATATATATATATATATATATATATATATATATATACTACTTCGTTCTATATTATAATTTTTAGATTTATTTTAATGTATTTGATATAAATATATATATATATATATATATATATATATATATATATATATATATATATATATATATATATATATATATATATATATATATATATATATATATATATATATATATATATAGCAAGGATTAAATATATATATATATATATATATATATATTTAATCCTTGCTATATATATATATATATATATATATATATATATATATATATATATATATATATATATATATATATATATATATATATATATATATATATATATATATATATATATAGCAAGGATTAACACTTACATCCCTAATAATATTTATCTAAAAAATCAATAATATTTCTTCCGACATTGATGAATAAATAAGTAAAAAGAAACTTTTTAATTGGATCGATGGACCCGTATGGTGAATAATTAATAACTATGCCATAAATACTTGTTGATGCATATCTTAAAATTATGGCATAATGTTGTACTAGTAACTCATTGATACTAAGATAGGTGTAAAATTCTACCGTTGAAATAAATAAGTATTAAATAACATAAAAAGACAACGTTATCACATAATTTTCAAACAAGCCATTTTGCGGTTCCATCAGATTTTCACACTTTTTCTAGTAATTTTGTATAACAATGTTAATAATTTAACGTCAATTATATGATTTAAATATATATTTATAAATGAGAGTAATTTTCATGTTAAAAAATTTGATTTTATAAAAATAAATTAAACTGAACCACAATTTTTTAATAAGAGATACATTTACTATTATATTCTTAATTATTATTCTAATCTTCTCATAAGATTAAAGAATTAATGAAATATATTTTTGGAATAATTTTAAAATATCTATAATAAAATAACTAACTTTGATTTATATTTGAGTGATATTTTTTTCATATAATTAACTTCGGAGTAGTATTACATATAAATCAAAGGTAGTTATTTTATATATATTTTCAAACTATTCTAATAATAGCATTTTTTAGAAGGGTTTATCACTCTAGATGTCGAGGATGTTTGGGTTCAGAAAACGGATAGAGAGATTGATTTTTTTGTGACATATGCTTAAGGCTTCCGTTTTGGTCTTTGTTGGATATGAGCGTATGTTAGGTAGGTTGATTGATTTAGGTTAAGAGTGGGCAGAATTTAGTCCCCTTTAAAGTGGCGACCTTTTTTTGGCTACTATTTTAGGACATAATTGTGTCTAGGTAGAATCTTCTTAGGTATAAGATCTTATCATACCCTTCTAAGTTGGGATGCATCATTTGTTTGGTTCCAATCAAATTGGCTGATCATTAGTCTGTCGTGTAGATACTCGTCTGCTATTTGGTATAGAATTTTTAGATGAGTGGAGTATATTTGAGGGGTATTGATGAGTTTGTTAGGGGTAGGGTTATGAGGGAAAACCTGCTTACGATTTGACATGCAATGATTTGGACCATCTAAAGTGCTCGTAATAATGTTATCTTGTGAAAGAAAAGTACAATGGTTGATCACAGGGTTAGTTTGATTACAAGTCTTTCTTGAAATTCAATTCAGTTTCATATTCTGAATTTTTTTTCCTCTCTCTTTATTAGCATGAGAGCAAGACATTTTCTTCGCTATTACAAATAATACATTTTATGACAAAGCTTTCACCTCCACCAATAAATAATCGAGGTATAATTCTTGGGCGCACCATGTTTTTTTTAATATCATATATTCTCTCGGTTAGAATAGATGACCGAGGGAAAACTAATTTAGGAGATATGTTTCAAATCCCAATAATTGCCCTTGTAAAATATGTTGAAATAGTAAAAACATCCAAAGAAAGATATATTCAATCATTTAGGTTGTGATGAAATTATTCAAAATTACAGGAAATGAGTATGACATGGTTAAGTGACAAAAAAAGGCATGCGTCACATAGAGTTACAGTTGATGAATATATGAATGATAACCTAGAAGATATGATTCGTGATATTGGATTGAATTTTTTAAGAAAGCTTACGTGGATGATACTTTACAAAGTGACATGGAAGGGTCGTTATTTTGGGATGAAATTTTTTTACAAGATTTTCATAAGGAAAAAGAAGGATGGATGAATAGAAGTTTCATTGAATTATTGCATAAAATGCTTCCAGAAGGTAACACGTTTCCGAACCGTAGTTATGAGGCCGAGAAAATATTGTGTCCAATGGGTTTAGACTATGTCAAATTACATAAATGTCGTAATGATTGTATATTATATTAGAAAGAGTGTGAAAAAGTGAAGGAGTGCCGAAGGTGTCGGGCGCCACGCTATAAGCTCAAGGACAATGGTGCTGAAGATGATGATGGTATTATGAGAAAAGGGTGTTCCTGCTAAGGTGGTGTGGTATCCATCGATAATTCAAAGGTTTAAGAGAGTGTTTGCTAATGTAAATGACAGAAAGAATACTAGATGTCATGCAGATGAAAGAGTATGTGATGGAAAAATTCACCATGTAGTTAATTCATTGCAATGGAAGAAAGTTGATTCATTGTTTCCAGATTTTTCCCTTGAGCCAAGGAACCTGAGGCTTGTACGTTCCACTGAAGGCTTTAATTTTGATTATACATATACGGGTGATAAATTTAAGATGTGTGTCATGTTGTTTTACAATCAATGATTTTCCTACATATACAATAATTTGTCTGGGTACAACGTTAAAGGACATAAAGTGTGTCATTTATATGAAGATGATATATGATTTCACCAAATACAAAATTGAAGAAATATTTTTTACCTTGGGCATCAAAAATTTCTAGGACCCAATAATCCATATCGTAGATTGTAGAAGACTTTTAATGGAGAACATGAGTTTGATATAGTTCCAAAACGCTTAACCAGGGAGGAAGTTTATAATAGATAAAAACACATTAATGTCATATTTTGAAAGAAACAAAAAGGTCTCGTGGAGAAAATTATTTGAAAAAAAAGGTTGTTGTTCTTTGTATTTATGTGATGCATATGGAGAAAAAAAGGTTTAGCCTTAAAGTAAGACATTGTATTTATGTGATGCATATGGAGAAAAATGTCTATGATATTTTGATTGGAACACTTATTAACATTAAAGGAAAGAGAAAAGATAGTAATAATTCTCATCAAGATATGGTGGTTATGGGTATACGACAAGAGTTAGCACCAAAATAATATGAAATAGAATGTATTTGTCTTCAGCATGCTACGCTCTATCTAAAAAAGAAAAAAATGTTTTTGTGATTGTTTGCAGGGTATCAAAGTTCCCCAAGAGTACTCATCAAATATGAAGAAACTTGTGTAAATGAAATATCTCAAATTAGTTGGCTTAAAATCTCATGATTGTCATATTTTGATGCAACAACTTCTACCAGTGGATATCCATGAGATTTTACCAAAAAGTGTAAGGGTAACTATAACCAGTTTATGCTTATTCTTCAATCCTATATGTAGTAAAGTCATTGATCCTAGAAATTTAGATGGTTTGGAACATGAGACTGATATTATCTTGTGTCAATTAGAGATGTATTTCTCTTCATTATTTTTAGACATTATGGTTCACATAATTATTCATATAGTAAGGGATATTAGATTTTGTGGTCTAGTTTATTTAAGGTGGATGTATCCGATAAAACGATACATGAAGATATTTAATGGGTATACAAAGAATCATCACCGTCCAAAGCTTCCATCATTGAACTATACATCATAAAAGAAGCTATTGAGTTTGTATAAACTAATTGTCAGAAGCAAACTCTATTGGTTTAATAAAAGGGCTTCTAAAGATAGTAGTGCATCCAAGACAATTAAATGGATATCATATGTGTTTAAGTTTAACGTAATAACTTGGAGTCCATACGACATTACTAAATTTTTATTCTATGCACATTTAAAGGATGACCGTAGTAACATATAAAATAGTGGGATTATGGTTGAATCTAAATCCATGTACTACTTTAGTTTCAAAGATAACAATTATTTATTAGCATCTAAGGCATACTTTTAGGTCATTAAGAAGATTTTTCATATTGGTTATTTTATTTTTGAAGTTCCTTTATTTAAGTTAAAGTGAATTGACAATAACACTATTGTAGAATCTGATGAATTATGATTCACACGAGTTGATCTTCTAAATGACACTACTATTAACAAACCATTCATCGTGACATCGTAAACATAAACAACTTTTTATGTCACTGACCCTTCTAACACTAGATGCTCAATTTTCTACAAAGAAAATATATTTTGGATAATGAAAATTAAAATTTAAAAGAGAGACCCCTTATTTCACAACGCAGGCACGTATCTCATCTAAAGAAAACAATTCAAGTGATGTGCATGTTATTCGTTATGATCATAAAGAAGGGATATGGGAAAATTAACAAGTAAATATTTTACATGACTTGGTAATATTTATGCTTATAAATTATTTTTTTTATTTGTAGTAATTGATGCATGCTGTTGACATTGAAGTTTGAATGTTTTTGTTGTTGAGATTAAAGTTTGAATGTTGTCTATGTTGTTATTGTTGAGATCAATGGTTTAAAGATTTAATGTTGTTGTTATTGTTTGTTATCCTAATTGGTTTCTAATGTGATTAAAATTATAAGTGCTTAACAATGAATTATAGAAGAAAACTTTTAGACGATCGTTCAAGATTTTGCATTTTGGTTTTTGCTTTTGATGGTTAATCAATTGTTTTAGTTTTGTTGTAAGAAAAAAATGTACGTGCCACTTTGGCTTTGCAAATGGTGTAAACAATGAATATTTTTGGTACAATGTTTCTGTTTCAGAAATGATCAAAATATACAATGTTTCTGTTTTAGAAATTGGAAAAAAGATGTTCTGTAATACTGGTTAAAAGGAAACTATAAAAGAAAAATTTAATAACAGTGGTTTTCCGTCGGTTATTTAGATAAACCGAGGTAGTAAGACGTAATATATTACCTCAGTGTTTTATACAACTGAGGGAAATGTAGGGTCCACCATCCAGATCTGAAAATAGAAAAAAAAATATTTGTTGGAGATCTAACCAAGGACCAATAAGTCTTTCCCCTATGTCTAATTTCAACCAGGGATAAAATGACGTACTTTTCATGATGCCCTTTGTTACCTCGCATACGAAACTGAGGTTAACCCCCATTTCTAACCGAGGTAAAAGATGTTTTTTGCATTAGTGGTTGTTGTTGTTATTGTTGTTTCCACCTCTTGCAAGACCATTGTTATATTTGGAATAACTTTGTTTAAATATTGCAACACACAAAGAAATTGGGGAATGGTAAAAAAATTGAAAAAAAGAAAACAATACATGTTACTTTCAATTTTTTCATTTACCATTTTTTTTGCAATAGAAGTAATCTATTACTTCGGTGGATTTAACCACCGAAAAAAATCTTTATTTTATTTTATTTTTTATTTAAAAAAGAAATAGCCTATTACCTCGATGTTCGTAAAGAATTGAAGGGAAGAGTAATTTAGTTTTGTCTATAATCTTTGTTGTATATTTATAAATAACAATGCTCAAGATATTGCAAACATACCAATCCATAAAAAAAACCCTCTATATCCAATCAGAGCGTGAACACCATAACTATATATCTTGGTCGCTACGTTGTAAAACTTAACATTAATAATGAAAATATTTGGATTGAAAACAGTGAAACTTAAAGAAGTTTGGAAAGAATCTCTAGAATGAATTTCTAGAACATAAAAAATGTTGGTGCAAGGTTGGTGTTCTTACATAATCTCCTATCTTGTAACTGAAAACTTATTTTATTTATCAAACTTTTTTTATATCAGAAACAAATAGATACAAAAGCCATTAAAAATATATTGCATGTAAAAACCATTGAACTTGAAAAGCAATGCGTATGCAACAAAAATCCAACATTTATTCTTCTTTAAGACAGTGCCGTCTCAACCCTTAAACCAGTGAAGCCCTCACTTTAGGCCCCAAAATTTAAATTTTTTAACTAATAAATTCAACATGACTATTTGTTAGAGATAACAACAAATGAGACATTATTTAATATATTTTTTGAGATAGCAGCAAATGAAACATTGTTTGAGATAGTAAAATTTGCTTCTAAATATATAATTTTTTTTGTTAGACATGACTATTTGGTATGAGATATTATATACAGTAAATTTGGTTTGTAAAAATTTTCAATCTAAGGATATGCAAATTGATGTTGCTATAGAACAATTGAAAGATCTAGTTACACTTTTTTGAAAAAAAATATAAGGAACATGATTTTGAAATTGCTCTAATTTTTGCTAAAGAAATTGCTTTTGAAATAGATATAAAACTCAAATTTCGTGAAAAGTGAACTATTCATAGAAAGAAACAATTTGATGAGAATATTGATGAGTTATCAAATCTCTTAATGAATCATTTAAAATTGATTATTTTTTTATATATATTAGATAAGACAATTACATTTCCAAATATGTTTAAACAATATAAATTGTATAATTATACTTTTGGATTTTTTTAGAATTAAGAAACTAAAGTCATTAGATCATGAAAAGTTAAAAGAATATTCTCTTAATCTTGAGCGTTCATTAAACATAATTAAAACTCAAATATTGATAGATTGAATTTATTGTTGGTGTAAGCCTTAGAGGTCATTACATTTGATACTTGTATCAAATTATTTATTATTAATAATAAATATTTCTTTACTATGTTTGTTTTTCCAAGATAATAAAGTCCTTAGAATAGCTCGTCTGTTTAATAAAATATTAAGTGTGACTTAATCATTAGATCCCATTAAACATAAATACATTATTCTTAAAGTATCTGCAGTCGAGCTTTACTGTGAACTGGGATAACCTTAAAGCATTAAGACTATTATGTAAATAGACTGATGATCACATCTTATAGTTCATGGATAGGGAGTTATCAAGTCTTAACATAGGTATGAATATTAGAAGTAATATTTATACTAGATTGACCCGCTATGAGAGTACGACATAGAATGTTATGCAAAGTGTTATAAGTTACTCTCATGGTAATGGTAGTGTATACCACCATTCGACCTGAAACTACTATGGACTCTAGATGTAGAGTCGAGTAGTTTATTGCTAATATAACATTGTCCGTAACTAGATGAACATAAAGACAATTGATAAGTATTTCATAAAGCATGCTGAGGGACATGAGTGACCTAGATGGAATTTGCTCATCCTGCATAAAAAATAAATATTTAAGGGTCAATATTAAATTGGATAAGGATGACATGATATATGCCTTGTGTTTAATATAGACATAAGGGCAAAAAGGTAATTGTACATATAAGTATTATCCAAAAGGTTTTGTCAAATCACATGACATTTTCGAAACTTGGGTAGCAGTGATATGTTGCTAGATACCGCTCACTGTTTATTATGTTAAATACACGATTTAATATAATTGCCAACATCCTGAAACCTACAGGGTCACACATATAAAAACATATTGATAAGTGATAGAGTAAATAAAGAACACCGTAAGATATAGTGCACTTAAATAAATGTATAACACCGTAAGGTACGGTGCACTTAAGTAGAATACATAATATGGTAAGGTACCACGTGCTTAAGTGATACACGGTACACCATAAGATATGGTGTGCGTTCACTTAAGTGTGTTTTTTAGCTTGCAACCCACACAAGTGGTTCTATAAATAGAACCCTTGTGCAAAAGCATTCACAGTTGATGAAAGTCGGACTGTGAAACCCTAGCTGTTTATTTTCCTTCTCTCTCTCTCTCTCTCCCTTCCTCTCCTCTCTCTCTCTCTCTCTCTCTCTCTCTCTCTCTCTCTCTCTCTCTCTCTCTCTCTCTCTCTCTCTCTCTCTCTCTCTCTCTCTCTCTCTCTCTCTCTCTCTCTCTCAAAGTCTTCAATCGTACCAGCTAGCATTGAGACTGAAGGAATTTGTTCGTGTGGACTAAGTAGAGGCGTTGTTCATCATACATTGCTCATGATCGCTCCTCCGGTTCATAATCAAAGGTTTCATCACCACAAGAGGTAACCGTTCTATCACTGATCATTACCAATCATAAGAATCACTAAAGGGAAATTTTTAATTTTCGCTGCGTTTTGGATCACATATTTCCCTTCATTTATTTATAGAACTAAACATCTTAAAAGAAATTATACAAATTGAAAATGATACACCAGTTGTCTTACTTAATTATTTATACATAATTGATTATTTTCCAAATACATATATTTTTTATAAAATAATATTTACAATTCATGTAAGTGTTGCTTTCACAGAAAGTATTTTTTCAAAATTAAAATTAATAAAATCTTATCTAAGATCAACAATTTTGCAACAAAGATTAAATGGGTTGACTTTATCATCCATTAAAAAAGAATTTTAACAAAAATTCGATTATGATAATTTAATAAACAATTTTGCATATCAAAAAGCTCAAAATATAAAACTTATTTAAATTATTTATATAGGGAAAATTCCTAAAGTTTGCTTTAGGAATCAATATTAGTTGAGATGACACTACTTTAAGATTGACAGTATGACCATAAAACAGACCTAGAATTCGTCAAAAGAAAAATCACGTCACAACCATTATTTAATGACATGAAAAATCACTTGGCAGTAGCGCTTTTAGCATCTTTTTTGCCATATGAAAATCACGCCACAACTTTGTCACGTGAATTTCACATGACAAAGTTCTGCTGGTATAACAGTCATACTCAGCTACAAAGTATGAGCACAAGGTAGTTTGACAGATTTGCCACGTGAATTTCACGTCTCAAAAAAGAACATTTGTCAGATTTGTGTCGTGTTTACCACGCTACAAAAATGAAACATGTCATATATTTGCGACATCATTTCCATTTTGCAGATTATTTTTTATTTAAATTAAATTAAATTATTAATGAAAATACAAAAATTAATAAATAATACAAATATTTTCAAATAATAATTAGACATATAAACCTTTTTACAATTAAAAATATGAATTTCAAATAATAATTGAATATTTTCAAATTATAATTAAAAATATGAATTTCAATTAAAAATGATTAAATTTAAAATAATTATAAATATTTACAAAAAAGCAATCACCACAATCCTTAAAATCTTCATCCACATCATCATCCTCATCTACATTATCACCCATTGAATTATTTGTTTTTATGAGACAAATTATCGTATTTGCTCCTCCTCTCAAATTGTTTCTTCTTCATTGCCTCCATTTTGACATTTATTGTCGCCTCACGTTCTGCCGTCTCACCTCTTACCTCAATTAGCGTCAGTTGTCTTACTATTTCCATCACACAAAAATTAAATTAAATATAGTTTAAAATTAACAAAATTCTTAGCCTAATTAATAAAATTAACTTTAATTAAAAGAATATAGTAAATAAAATATAACTTAAAAAAATAGTTATAATTATCATGTGTCGAGCATGTTCGGCGATACTAATACTTCCAACTACATTAAGACTACCCCCTTTTCAAATGCTCTCATTTTCTTTGCAATTTTAGATTTTGTTTTAAAACCAACTGAAATCCAATAGACAGGACGTTCATCAAATACATCCTTGTCTATCCAATTAGGACAAACATTTTGTTCTTCCAAACCATGTATAGCATGCCGTAGCATGTTAGAAAGTCGGATTGTTGTTCTGTCCCGAATTTTTTTTAATCCAATCGTCGTTCATTACTTTTCACATACACTTTTTCTGTAATGTTGTATGACATTCAAATAAATTGTTATATAACTATAATAAAAAATGTAATTAAAATAACAATAGCTTAAAATAAATTCATTATACCTTAAAATTTTTAAACCATATACCTTTTTCACACGAGGAAAGTTCTCCAAATCTCTTTCAAGTTTTTTTATACGTTTGTTGAATAATATATATAACGACATGATAAACATGTTGCAACACCTCTTTTTTGCCACATGTTTATCACGCTACAACATCATGTCGCTGGGAACTTGTTTTAGTATAGTTGCTGCAGATAGACCAAAAGAAAAAATGACGACTTTTCATATACCCTTCGTTACGTTGTTCAGAAAACTGAAATAATAATTCTTTCTCAACTAAAGTAAAATAAGTTATTTATAGTAATGGTTGTGCTTAGGTGAATAGGGGTATGCATGATAGTTAGATGACCATTATTGAGTGATAGGTTGTATTTCTAACTCTCCTTTAATTTGATGTTTTGAAGAGGTTTTCTAGTTCTGTGAAAGTTTGTTTCAATGGCGTCTAGTGGTGGTTTAGTATGTGAAAGTTTGTTTCAATGGCATCTAGTGGTGGTTTAGTAGGCGAGATTGTGGATGTTATGTTCCTCTGTCTGGCCATAGTAGGCTGTCTAGTGGTGGTTTAGTAGGCGAGATTGTGGATGTTATGTTCCTCTGTCTGGCCATACTAGGCTGTTGTAGTTTAGGTATTTGTTTTATTTTTAATTTTCCTATTTATTGAGTGTTATGCTTGTATCGTGCGTACATGCCCGACCCAAGGGGTAGGCCACCAAGGCTATTGCCTAAGCCTCTCATTTTTATTTTGTATTTATTTAATTTTAATTTATTACTTTTAAATTATTTTTTAAATTATGTTATATATCAATTAAATAATAACACCTATTTAAAATATATAATAATAACAATCATTTACAATATATATTATTTGATTTGTTAATTTAAAAATCACACTTATACATAATAAATTTGTGAGTTTTTTAACATAATAATAAGAGATTTGATATCTAAGATTTTTTTTAAAAATTTTGATATTATTTTTCAATTATGATTTATTAAAATATTAAAAAGAATGTTTAAATGAGTTAATTTTATTATCAAAATTAAAATGAATTATTAAATAAAATTGATTATAATAATTTAATGATTTTAAATCCTAAAACATCTAATTTTAGAAATATTTTTATTATATTTAAATTATTTTATTTTAAATTTCACCTTAGATATGTTAGACCTACATGTATATGCATTTTTTTCATTTATTATATTATATATCTCGTTTTCCATTAAAAAAAATCATACATATCAATTTAGGATACCATTATTTTTTTACTATTACAAAATTAAATGATTATAGTTATTTATTTTTAAAAAAAAAAACATAATCACCATAGATAATTTCACTTGAAAGTGAAGGGTATTATTGTAATAACAACATTAATTCCATTTATAACCGCTGACCTTTCTTCTCTGCCCATCTCTTTATTTAAATTTCATATGTCCTTCTCTCAATATTTTCTATCTCACCATATGTTACTTCTTTAACTCTCTCTTCTCTTCTTTCTCCTCTATATAAATAACACCAAAAACCACTATACTCTTTGATAATTAGTGTTCTTTTCTTACAAATTATGGGACGTTCACCATGTTGTGACAAAGTTGGTTTAAAGAAAGGTCCATGGACTCCAGAAGAAGATCAAAAACTCTTGGCTTATATCGAAGAACACGGCCATGGAAGTTGGCGCGCTTTGCCAGCTAAAGCTGGTATAATGATGTCTTTGCACTTTCAATTTCCGTAGCTGATGTATCTGATCTATATTATTGATCAGATACATCAACTATGAGACAGTAGATATTATATATATAACATGATTTTGTTTACTAAATATATTTTTAGTATATGTCTTTTATTTATTTATTTATTAATGAATGTTTTTTTTGTTGATATTTGTAAATAGGTCTTCAAAGATGTGGGAAGAGCTGCAGATTAAGATGGACCAATTATCTTAGACCTGATATTAAGAGAGGAAAGTTTAGTTTGCAAGAAGAACAAACAATTATTCAACTTCATGCTCTCTTAGGGAACAGGTTTGGTATATTTCCTTATTGTGTTTTCATCATTAATTAATTAATTTCTATATTTTGAATCTCTTGATATTCCTTTACTCATTTTCTTTAATTAATTTTATTTGTTTTTTATTCATTTTCTTCTAAGCACATTGATTTAATTTTCAAGAAAATGTAAACATGAAGATATACTTTCCCTTTCTAATTCTTTCCCTTTTTTTTAATATAAAATAATTACAAAAATAAAATAAAAGGTGTCACTATTAATATGTGGAAGCACTTACTATACTCATTCATTTTTTTGGGGTCTATAATTTTCTTTTTTTTTCTTCTCATAATTCCCTTGTTGTGAGGTATGTCTTAAATGCCATGTCCCCTCCATTTCTTCACTTAACTATTCCAACCCATCTCCAACAAATAATTCACATCACACTCTGCCATTTTCCTAAATTTATTACTCTCTGACATCCAAGTTTTTTCAAAGTGAATAATTAATTATAAAATGATAATTACATCATCTACCACTAAAAATACCATTTGATTTGTGATCTAGTAGCTTCATAATTTATGCTACATTTCTTTCAAAAATATGAATTAATTATATTACACATAATGTCACTACTATAAAATAAATTCTGATATATATAATTATTTTTATTATAGAAAATAAATTATTCTATTTGTTTTTTTCTTAAAAAAAATTATAAAATAATTATAATTAAACCCAACCACCACTTAATAATTTTTTTTTTAATATACAACAAAAATATATATTTCATCACTAAATTCATTGTTAAATATGCTAAATTCAACTATCAATTTTAGTAATGAAAAAAAAAGGGTTTAGTATATAGTTGATGAATATTATTGTTGGTTAATTAATTAATTAATTAATTAATTAATAATCATTGACATTTTGTGTTGTGTTTGTATTATGTTTTTATTTTTACTTTTTTTGGAAAATTAGGTGGTCAGCTATAGCTACACATTTGTCAAAGAGAACAGATAATGAGATAAAGAATTATTGGAACACACATTTGAAGAAAAGGTTAACAAAAATGGGAATTGATCCAGTTACTCACAAACCTAAAAATGATGCACTTCTTTCTTCAAGTGATAATGTTCATTCAAAAACAGCTTCAAATCTTAGTCACATGGCTCAATGGGAAAGTGCTCGTCTTGAAGCTGAAGCTAGACTTGTTAGAGAATCCAAAATCCGTTCACATAATTCACTTCTTCATAATAATCATAATCATTTGAAGGCTTGGAATATTAATCTTGAATCTCCTACTTCAACTTTATCTTATAATGAGAATGTTCCACCAATTATTATGAGTAGTGAAGGAATTGGAGGAGAGAAAAACATCAATGATATTGAGAAAAATAGTAACAATAATAATAATGTTAATGATGATGAGAACAATGTTGTTGTGTCTATGATCGAGTTTGTAGGGACAAACTCAAGCTCAATTGTGAAAGAAGAAGGTGGTGATGATCAAGAAAATTGGAAAGATTATGAAAGTTTTACATCAAATCTTCATCATGAGTTAACTATGTCAATGGATCAAGGTGGTGTTGGAGATGTTATTGCTGAAGAAGGGTTTACTAATCTTTTGCTTAAAACAAATTCTGAAGATTTGAGTTTGTCAGAAAGTGGTGGAGAATCTAACAATGGTGGTGATGGTGGAAGTGGAAGTGAATTCTATGAAGATAACAATAACTATTGGAATAGTATTCTTAATTTAGTTAATTCATCACCTTCTCATTCCCCAATGTTTTGACGAAGATTTGTAGTCATTAAGTTTATAGTTATAATCAATCAAAAGTTTAAGGTATATTTAAGTACTAATAGAAAAAAATTCTTGACACCGAAATACATCTGAATTATCTGTTATTGTACGGTTAATCTTTATTAAATTATAGCGGTTTAATTTTATTTCTCGGTTATTAATGAGGAGGTTGGACTTATTGTATGCATGATAATAGATGATTCAGATCGAATAAAAATTATTTTAATATTATAAATGTTGAATTTTGATTGAGTTTAATAGAGAGTATTATTGAAAATGTATGTGGTAGTGACATAAATATATAATTATTTCATCAAACTCAAACCCTAATAAAAAACCATTGATTTTACTCCCTATGAGCATAATAAGAATGCTCATTTGAACATGTTGATTTTCAAGTAGTGCATGGTTTCTATAGTTGATGATTTAAAAGAGACTTTTCCTAGAAATGTTTATGTAATTGTAAGTTGTGAAAGCAAATTAGGTACTCTTATGAGGAAAAGAGATCTATGCTTGCTTTTCAACATCAAATGTTGATATTAATTTGTTTGAAGTTGACTTGATTTCTATGTCTAAAGTGTAGTTTTCCTATCTTCCTCTAGACAAAGTAATAATAGATAGTGTGTGAGAGATAATTGAATGTCTTTTACTGTATACAAAAAGCTAATAAAGGAAGCATTTATTATGGACTTTATAGTTGTTAGTTTTATGTCACATTATTGTTACTTTTGAAGATCTCAATTCAAAGTTGATCTATATCTATTTATTACCCTGCTATCTCATTATAATAGTGTTATATTTTATCAAATTACTAACATTATGAAATATCGGTGTTTTTCTAAATTATAAATATAAAATGCAAAATAGTAATTAGGTTTTTGTAGTTTCTTTTAAATTTAAAATTAAAGTATAATTAAAGTATAATTTTATTGTTTTTATCTGTAGATGAAGTAATAAATACTACATAAAATACATATAATCCTAAGTCTTAAGTTGGATCTAAGATGAAATATTCAAAAATAAAATTTATGTTATGTCTATCACTTCCTTGTAAATACCACTCATTTTAGAAATGTGTTGTCTTGCTTCACGATGCTAGTTTCGAAAATTGATTCCCCGCTATCTTTTGGAGATTTTAGTCTTATATCCTTCTTTGTGTCTCTTTATAAGTTTATGGCTAAAGTTATGGTGGTTAAGTTAGTGCTTGAAATGGAAAAACTTATCTAGTCGAATCAATCCCCTTCCTTGAAGGTAGACGGCTTATGGACAGGGTGGTGACTTTGAATGAGATTATCCATTTAGCCAAAGAGTTCGAAAAACGAATGACTTATCTTTAAGGTTTGATCTTGAGAAGGCATATGTTTATTAGTTGTTCAACCTAGAGTATGTGATGAGAATGTTTGGATTTAGTAGTGTAGAGAATGGATTAAAGTTTGTGTTTTCTCGAGGGTGTTTCCATCGCAGTTAATGGGTGTCTGACTAAGGAGATTAATTAATATTCATAATGTCCTTAAAAAGTGGCTCCCCTAAATCCGTTTTGTTTTGTTTGGTGGTAGATGATCTTACCGTAGAAATGAGACGTGTGTCTCTGATATAAACTTTCTTTAGTTTTAAAGGGTGCACAAGACATTGTTGTTTCTCACCTCTAATATGTATATGATATTACTCTTTTGGATGAAACTTCAATAAATAATTTTTGAATGATTAAGACTGTCATCGGAAGTCTACCTAGGAACCTATGATTATGTTTTTCTATAAAAAAAAAAATGGATTCGTGGAGGAATAGGTTTGTTAACCTTATTGGGAGGGTAGTTATCTTAAATTATTTGTTAAATGTCTTCTCTATATTTTTTCTTTTGTTCATGAAGATATTTGTCACGGTATAGAGGAATTGTTGATTTACAGAGGTGATTTATTTAGGGTGGGGCCTAGGGGGGTCGGAGATTTCTTTGATGCATAAGAGGTGGTGTGCAATTCCAAGGAGTTAAAGGTCTTGGGGTTCAGAATTTTAAAAAAAATTAATCTTTCCAACCTTGGTAGTTAGCTTTTGACATGTGCCTATCTCTAGAGGAAAATTTTGGTGGCAAGGCATGTGACACAGGTTGTTTCATCCTCATTAGGAGGGCATGTGGGTGGTTAGAGGGGAGATTCTCTATGGGAAAGAAAAATCTCCCCGTTGGATTTTTTGTGGGTTGTGTTTCTAATTGGTGTGCAGATGGTGTTACTAAGGTTATTAGGAATGATCTTATAGCTAAGTTTTCAAAGGATGTGTGAGTAGATCCTCGTCAATTATGTAGTTCCTTATCAAGGGTGAGTGGGTATGAAACTTCAATTAGATTCAGAGCCTATTTGTTTGGGAGAAAAAGATTCTTGATTCCCTAGTAATTTTTTATGGGGGTGAGGGGGGATCATGAAGTCATCTCAAGATAATGCTTAGGTGTGAAATTTAGATGTGAAAGGTTGTTTCTATTTAAGTCGGTCTTTGGTCTCCTTCAAAATCTTTTTGCGAAGGAGGATACTAGGTTTTTACGGGTGATTTAGGTGTTGGATAATTGTGTTTTTGGCGTGTTGATGGTGGATCTAATAGTTAAAGCTTTAGTTTATTCTTATGTTGGGTGTTGCTTTTGGTTTTTGCGTGATCGGTTGTGCTGCCATCGTCTGGTTTTTTGTTTTCTTTTTTTGTTTTTCTTGGGATTCTTCCTTCCCTTGGTGGTTTGGATTTTTGTGTTTTGTGGGTAGTTTTTATTTGGAAATTCTTGTGCCTTTGCTCTTCTGTTTGTTTTTTGAAGGTTTTCCTTCCCTTGGTGCTTTGGGTTTTTGTGTTTTGTTAGTATCTTTTATTGGGAACTTCTTGTACCTTTACTCTTCTGTTTTTTCCAGAGATTTGCTCCTCTCAACTTTTATTATATATATATATATATATATATATATATATATATATATATATATATATATATATATATATATATATATATATATATATATATATATATATATATATCCCTTAAAAAAGTGTTGCCTAATGGTTAGAAAGAAGTGTTTTAAAACCCGAACTGTTTCGGTCGGTTAGACTGTGAACCAAAAAGTGGAGCGGTCCAGTAAGATCATTGACCGTAAATGACTCGATGAAAATTGTTGTGACTAGGGCGGTTCACTGGTCAGACCAGTGAATCGATGGATGTTTTTGATCCGACGGGTTGATATTTTTATGTTTACTTTTTAGCTTAATTATAATTTTGATCCTTTTTATTTTTATTAACAAAAGTTTTGAAAAAAATAGTGTTACCAAATAAAATGAAATTATATTTTTACAATATTTTCAATATGAATTTTATTATTTGGATAAAAAAAGTTTATGTTACCTAAGAATGAAGGAATTAAAATTTTTACATTATTATTTTTAAGTAAAAATCACATTATTTTACAAACATTTTTATTTATATATTTTTATTTTTCTACTCTATCTTTTGTTTTTAATTATTTATATAGATTATAATATTTGTTTATGTTCTATATTAGTTTATTAGTTTATGGTATTATTATATCATACAATTACTTTTTCAACTTTTGTTAATTTATGAGCATCAACAAATTTTTATGTTTGGAAGTTAGATTTTTTATTTAAAATTGTTATTCAACTTATTTGCATGAATAAATTCATAGAATTTTATTTTGTAGATTTTATAGTTATGAAAATTATGTAAATAATCTTATTTCATGACCTTTTTTTTTAAAAAACTTTGTATAAATTGAATTAGAAGTTATGCGGTTAGACCAATGACCCACTGGTCAGACCAATAACCGAGTGACTCAATAGTTTGATCAGGTCAATAGCCGGTCCGGATTTTAAAACATTGGTTGGAAGAGTTAGCCCTCTATTAAAAGTGATAGCATTCTCTTGGCTGATGCTTCAGGATAAGGTTCTATCTAAAGTGAGCCTCTTAGAGGTAAGGTTTTTATCGATCATAACTAGTGGTTCAAAATGTGATTTGGACTATTTAAAAAACTCGTAATAGTGGTATTTTTGTTCGGAAAACTCAACTGTTAATCATGGTGTGAGCACATAATTGATCTTTATTATAAGTGGATTGAATCCCTTCTTTTGGGTCATCCTTTGTTTTTAAAATATTAGGAGCAGAATCCTCTGGTGTGCTTAGGCAGATTGAAGTAAACTAGGTTGTTCATTGACCTCTTTGTACTCAAAGATGGTCTAACTCATTATCCCTCAATTTGATGTTTCAAGGAATATTTTTAGTTTCAGATTGTGGGGGCTTTTATGTTGACAACTTTTGACACTATTTTTTTTTACCTTTGTTGTTTGTTGTCTTAGTTATTTCTTTTTCCCACAGAGTTGTAGTGTCTATGTTCTGTTATTCTGTGTTATTTTTGTTAGATAAAGATTTTAAGTTAAATGGATCCAGGCTAGAATTGTGCTTGTAATCACTTTCTAATAATATTTCAAGAACTACGTATATGTTTTAGAGTCTACGCGATGGAATACCCTAGATAATTCATTCTATATTCGAGTTTATATAAGACAAATGAAAACTCAAAAGTAGGGAAGATGGAAATTTGTAATTTACACTGAAGTGAATAGTTATCTATGTTATTATTTTTTATAAATCTAAAATGACCTATTTATAGGCTAAGAATCTCATCAACTTCCGACAACAATCAAAGTCCTCGAAGAATGAAGGCAACAAGAGTGGCAAATTGAAAGGGTCGTGCTACAATTGTGGAAAGACCGGTCATTATAAGTCGGATTGTCCATTGATAAAGAAAGACAAAGAAAGGAGAAGAATTGTCAACAAAAGAAATCGGGAAAACCTAGAAGGGCATATATTGCTTGGGAAAGTGATAGCGAGCCCTCTAGTGAAGATAGCTCAAGCGGTGAAAATGAATTTGTCAACCTCTGTCTCATGGCTCATTAAAGGAAGAAGAAAGAGGTAAAACACTCTAAATATGATCACTCTAATAAAATGTCTTATTTGGAATTGCAAAAGGCTTTTGATACTTTACATCATGAGGCTAAAGAAACTTTTAAACACTGAGCTTCAAATAAGAAATTTTTTACACATTTAGAGAAAAAGATTTCCGATTCCGAAAAGGAATTAGAGGCTCTTAAGAACTCTACGGTGGAAGCAACAAAAGCTAAAATTGAGGAGGACAAAAGTACTTGGTTAAATTAGGGTTGTGAAACTTGTCATATTTGGAAAAAGGGGGTTAGATCTCTTAAACCCAAATTAGACAAGGCTCTAAAACCTAAAGTCACATTTGATATTGATCAGACACATTTTAGAGAAATCGTGAATAATCCATATCAAAAGTATATGTATGTGATTAGACATAAAGATAGTAAATGTAACTCCTATATTAATCGTACTTGTTTGTATTGTTGCAAGAAGGGTCACATAATTGCCAAATGCCAATTTAAGAGTTTCTTGGTTCCTAAAGGTATTTTCCAGTGGTTTCCCAAATGCAACCAAGGTTCACTCACACCCAAGGACCCAATAAAAATTGGGTACCTATTTCCCTTGTTTGAATTGTGTAGGTGCAATGTCTTAAGCCTACAGAGAGAAGATGGTTTCTCGATAGTGGTTGTTCAAGATATATGATGGGAGATATTTCCTTATTCATCGACTTTCTGGCGAAGAAGAAAAGACTCGTGACCTACCGTGATAATAACAAAAGAGCTATACTCAGTAAAGGTAGTGTAGGTAATCCTTCTTCTACTACTATCTCAGGCATGCTATTAGTTGAAGATCTTACACACAATCTAATTAGCATTAGTCAACTATGTAACAAAGGGTATAAAGTTTCATTTTCAAAATATTGTTGCATGATTGAACATAATGATAATAAAGATGACGTGTTCAAAGGCCTGAGGGTGAACAATGTCCATATGCTTGACTTGAGTGAAGTATTGTTGAGTAGTACTAAATGTCTTGTCATCATGAGTGAAGATCCATGGCTATGGCATAGGCTTTTAGTGCATGTCAACTTTGATTTTCTAAATAAAGTAGTCTCTGAGGATCTAGTAGTCGGCCTACCTAAAATCAAATTTTCAAAAGATCACTTATGTGATGCTTGCCAAATAGGGAAGCAAACAAGGATTTCGTTTAAATCTAAAAATGGTATTTCTACAACGAGACCCCTTGAACTCCTCCATATGGATCTTTTTGGACCATCTAGGATCAAAAGTTTAGGTGGTAATTACTATGGTTTTGTGATAGTGGATGGCTACTCTAGGTTTTGTTGGACTATTTTCCTAGTAAGCAAGAGTGATACTTTTTCTACTTTTAAGAAGTTTGCCAAGCTCTCTCAAAACAAATAGAATATAAACATTGTTACAATCCGAAGCGACCATGGAAGTGAATTTGAAAACCACTTCTTTGAAGAATTTTGTGATAAGCATGGAATTTATCATAATTTTTCAGCTCCACATACTCCTCAATAAAATGGAGTAGTGGAACGTAAAAATTGCGTTTTGGAAGAACTATGATCAACGAGAGTAACCTTCCTAAATACTTTTGGGAAGATGCTATTAGTACGGTGTGTTATGTTTTGAATATGGTGCTTATCCGTCCTATTCTCAACAAAACTCCATATGAGCTTTTAAAAGGAAGGAAGCCTAACTTATCACATCTTCATGTTTTTGGTTGTAAGTGTTTTGTGTTGAATAATGGTAAGGAGAACCTTAGAAAATTTGATTTAAAGGCCGATGAAGGTATCTTTTTTGGATGCTCTCAAACTAGTAAGGCATATAGGATATTTAATAAGAGGTTGCTTACTGTTGAAGAATTTGTACATGTCACTTTTGATGAATCTTATCCGAAAAATGTCGGAAAATGTATTTCTTTTCATGGTGCAGGTGTATCTTCAGAAGACATACTCAAAGACACTGAAAAAGGGACTGATTAACTTGAAGAAGTGAAAATTGAGAAGGAAAAAGGTCACCATCCTGAGGAGATTGAGGAGGATCATCCAACTAACAACGATGACCTTCCTCCAGCTTGGAAATTTTCTAAAGACCATCCTATTGACAACATACTCGATGACATTTCAAAGGGAGTAACTACGCGATCCAAGCTAAGTAAAGTTTGTTATCACTTTGCTTTCGTCTCTCAGGTTGAGCCTAAAAACTCTAAAGAAGCATTACTCGATGAACATTGGTATTTATCAATGCAAGATGAATTAAATTAATTTAAAAGGAATGAGGTTTGGGACCTTGTCCCCCCTCCACGAGGCCATCGAGTAATTGGCACCAGATGGGTGTTTAAGAACAAACTTAACGAAAATGGAGTCATAAAAAGAAATAAAGTGCACTTAGTGATGCAAGGGTATAACCAAGAAGAGGGCATAGAATATGACAAAACTTATGCTCCTGTTTCCCGACTCAAGGCTATACGTTTTTTTCTTGCTTACACATGTGCTAAAAATTTCAAATTATTTCAAATGGGTGTAAATAGTGCTTTTCTAAATGGATATATTAATGAAGAGGTATACGTAGCTCAACCTCCTAGATTTGAATCTCATAAATATCCTGATCATTTTTATAAGCTTAAACGTGCTTTGTACAGTCTCAAGCAAGCCCCAAGGGCTTGGTATGAGTGTCTTAGCAAATTTTAACTAAACCAAGGGTACTCAAGAGGGAAGGTTGATACAAATTTATTTATTAAACGTCAAGGAAAACACTATATTTTGGTACAAGTATATGTAGATGATATAATATTTAGATCTACTAACATAAACATGGTCAAGGAATTCTCTAAGTTGATGCAGGGAGAGTTCGAGATGAGCATGATGGGGGAGCTAAACTACTTCCTCGAATTGCAAATCAAGCAACTCGAAGAAGGAACGTTCGTGAGCCAGATGAAGTATTGCTATGAGTTACTCAAGCGCTTCGACATGGCTAACTCTAAAGCAATTGATACTTCAATGCCTACATGTGTAAACTTGAATCGTTATGAGAATGGTAAGGATGTGGATGTAAAGAAATATTGAGGTATGATAGGTTATCTATTCTATCTTACCACTTCTCGACCGGATATCATGTTTAGTGTATGTATGTGTGCTAGGTATCAATCATGTTCTAAGGAAACGCATTTAAAAGTTGTCAAACGCATACTTAGATACCTATGTGGTACTCTAAAGCATGGACTGTGGTATTCCAAGGGAAGTGATTTCTCTTTGGTTGGCTATTCCTATTCTGACTTTATTGGTTGCAAATCGAATAGGAAAAGCACGAGTGGCACTTGTCATTTTTTCTCAAATTCCTTAGTGAGATGGCATAGCAAAAAGAAAGTTTCAGTTGCTTTGTCAATAACCGAGGTGGAATACATTACGGCCGGTAGTTTTTGTGTTTAATTCTTGTGGCTCAACCAACAATTACTCGACTTTAAGGTTCAACTTGAACGTATTCCCATTTTGTGTGACAATACAAGCGCCATTAACTTAACCAAAAACCTTGTACTACATTCACGCACGAAACATATTGAAATTCGCCATCATTTCCTTAGGGGTCATGTAGAGAAAGGTGATGTTGTGTTTGAGCATGTTGATACCAAGAATCAACTTGCTGATATTGTTACAAAACCACTTGTGATAGAGTCTTTCTTTAACATTCGTATGGAACTTGGTATTCTCGATATCTCGGATCGTGTCTAAAATTGTATGATTGCATGCTCTATATTTATGCTTGTATATATTTTTTATTAACAATATTGAGAAGATCAAGCTATATGAAAGGGTATCCATCATCGATCATCATTAGAGGTAATATCGTTCCTCTCTAGTTAACTATTCTTGATCATATATATATGTAAGACATTGTGTTATGATGTGTGTTATATTAATGTTTATTCTATGGTTTGGATTTATTTTTAACCATTATTTTAAGTTTGAAATATGCATGACCTTATTATTTATGATTGGTTGATGCATACATGACTTGAAATATGCATTTTTACATACTTGCGCTGCACGAGTCGACCGAAACAGGGCATAAGTCGACTCATGGCCTCTCTATTTTAATAGGTTTTGAATCGGGTAAGCACAGGTTGACCCATAGGTCGACTTAAACTTTGAAGCAATTAAATTTATGCATTTTTGTATAGGATGTGTCGACGCATGGTACGTTAGGTTGACGCGTCGCTATGTGATGCTGAAAAATTCTTGAAAATTAAAGTGCTTTCTTCATTTTTCTTGGGAATTTTTTACTCATTAATTATCTTGACTCATTCAAAGCATTCAAATCATCATCACTGGCATCTAGACATCTCTTCCTCCTACTTCTCCTCTCCTAAAACTCTCTACAAAACCCTCAAAACCCATCTCCAAAAGTTCATCAAAACAAAAATTTCAACATTCACAAGGTTTCAAGTGAGTTTCTCTTCAACAAATTCATACCCGGGTATTGTTCATCTTCTCCAAATTTTGAGTTTTTCATGGCTTCTACAAGAATTACAGGCAAAAAAAACACAAGAGCTTCAACCGCTAGGGCAGGTACTTCTCAACCTAGGTCATGTGTTCTGGTAAATGCTCTTTCTCTTTTATCTGATGAATTGGCTACAACATATATATATATATATATATATATATATATATATATATATATATATATATATATATATATATATATATATATATATATATATATATATATATATATATATATATATATATATATATATATATATATATATATATATATATATATATATATATATATATATATATATATATATATATATATATATATATATATATATATATATATATATATATATATATATATATATATATATATATATATATATATATATATATATATATAAGTTTATTAAAAGATCAATTTTTAAACAATTCGTGTATTACCCGAAAGTGGCAAAACGCATGCATATTCCAGAAATTGTAGAACTGCTTGATTTTCAAAAGTTTGATTAGTTTTTAGAATGTGATACTAAGTACAATGAAGATTTGATTTGGTTGTTCTATACGTGTATACAAGGTAAGTTTGATGGGTATGATTATCATTGTAAGACAGGCGGTAAAAGTGTCAATGTTGATGACAATGTGTGGAAAGATTTATTCGATATGTGTCCATGGTTGCAAATTCGTCCTACGATTACCGATACAAAATTTGCTGAGAGATATGAGTTTAAGACTGCTCTGAACTCAATGCTGATCATATTGTAGCCAGTGGCTTATTTCCTAAAATTGTCACTATGGGTCATTTGAAGCCTATTGATAGAATTCTATAATGGATCGTATCTCATAACCTCCGTCCTAAAAAGGGAGGTTACTCTTGAGTTGATCAAGTTGAAGTACACTTAGTTTATATATTGAAGAATAAGATAAGAATTTATTGGCCTAATTATATTGCCAGTAGGATATTTGCTTTGAAGGATTCTGGTCGAGGTACTGCTTTGTGTTATGCCTCGTTTATTTAGAGTGTTCTTAATAAGGCTAAAGTTTTTGTCCAAGGTATTCCTTATGTGTCTATGATAGCTGATCAGGAATTTAGTCAAAAGACTTTGACTATGATGGGTTATATTTGGTATCGAGAAGAAAAATGTTACAGGTTCAAGGTGAAGGCCTCTAGTTCAAGGGTTCAAGACTTAGATGAAGATGAAGATGAAGACGGAGATAAATATGAAGAGGAAGAAGAAGCAACTCATGAGATGGAAACTGATCACCATGATGCTGAACAAGATAATAGTGAATGGTTAGGTCACTCACCTGCTCAAGATCCCTATGAAAATCAGGGATAGGGTGAGTGGCAACACGCAGGTTGGACATCTCTAGGTTCATCCTACATGCCTCCAACAAATGACTGGAATCAGCAATAGTCATACTACATGCCTCCTTCTCCACTGCAATCTCAACAAAATAATGATGAAGTTCTTAAAATGTTAAGAAACATGCAGCTCCAACAACAAAGATTTGTTACTACTCAAGAGGAAAGGTACACCGCTCTCACGAATCGACTTCGAGCTTAAAGTGAGAACTTTGACTTGTTTGCCTCCACTATGATACAAAGGTTTGATAATCTGGCTGAAACCGCTGATGGTCAAAATCGTGCTCTGACAAACAGTTTCAACACTCTTAACAAGGTTGTCTTGGAACTTATCGAACGACTAGATGAGCAACAAGCACCGCCTCCAGATTACCATTTCAGAGGGAGGGGTCATCCATATAGGGGGAGGAGACCTTAGAGGATGGTGTTGTTTGAATATAATGTATCTCATGTTTTGTATTTGTCATGTCATCTTATGTTTTTCTATCTTATTTGTCTTATGACTTGGAGTTGTATCGAATATTTTGGCTATGGTGTGCACTTAGTTTTCATTATATGCTTCATGTCTTATTTATCTTCATATTGCTTGCATTAACATCATTTTATGTGAATGTTTGTTAATGTGTATATGATTGAGTTCATATAGATATATTATGTTTTTCTTTAACCTTGTGCTTCTCTTTTTTTTATGTTGTTAAAGGGAGAGAAGAGAATATTAGAAGCACTTCATTTCATAAATACTGATCATAGTTTCTTTCGAAACAATGCATAAAATCAGGGGGTGATTCTCAAAGTACTCGATAAGGTGAAGGTAAGCAAAATAATGCATTTTGTTAAAACAAGTATTCTAGCGAGATGTTGTACAAGATGTCGTGACATGTTGGTGCGATACTGAAGCATATCTTGTTTCATATTCTTGGAAGATTTGTTTCTAAGCGTGAGATCTCTGAAGATTCTTTGAGGATATAATTCTAGTATATTATAGTCCAAGAAACATGTGTTTTTAGAAGCTCAAAGTTTGGTACCAGCTGTGCAATATTTCCTAAGAATGGTTGTCAAAACATTTAAGAAAATATTAGATTTGATTTGATTATGTAGAATATTATGCAGGAGCTGTAGTTGGATCTGCATTTAAGAAAATAATATGTTCTCTTTTAGAATATTATGGATTTGCATTTAATAATATATTCTCTTCCAAAATATTATGGATATGCATTTAATAATATATTCTCTTCCAAAATATCATGGATTTGCTATTTAATTTAGCTTTATTTTCTCATCAAGTCCATGTTTTTCTAAGGCTATTAATAAGAAGACTCTAAACCCTAAAGAAAGAGTGAGTTGTGCACGTGATTGTGATTGTTAGGGTTTTGTTTGTTCATTGTTGTTTCTGAGCCACTCTTGTATCACCTTGATACTAGAGATGGACTATTTTAGTTGAGTTGTGTTTGTGATCACTCATGAGCTTTTAAGCAAAAGCGGATTCTGTTTATTGGAGTGTGTCTCCTTCTTTGCTCGTTCTCATGTTATCATGAACTGTTTGTTCCGAGAGGAAGTGACAGGGGTCTCATATCTAAGAGAGTCTTAGGTAGAAATAGTATGGGTAGTGAATATTTTGCAATGATTTTGCCATCATAAAAAGGGGGAGTATGTGAGGGAAAGGTGCCTTAGTCCTTATTTTAATAATTTCAAAATGTGTATTCTCGTACTTTGTAATTTGGACAGTATCATTGCGTCTTAGCTTGCATTCACACTTTACAATGCATAAAATATTCTAAAATCATGTGTCTATACATATTGGAGCATCTCATATATGTCTTATGTGTATTTTATCATGTTAAGTGACTTAATTATGCATAAACATAGCTTAGATGAACCAAACTATGAGCAAAAATTCATTTTTGGAAGTTTAGGGTGTTTGAGTCAACTCAAACCCTACTCTGGTCGAATCACATAAGTTGATTTTCTATCCTTTGCTTTCGAGTGTGCTCGCGTCGACCCTTTGGTCTACTCATACTGTAAGTCTTTGTGTTTGTAATTTTTGGGCAAGCTTGCATCGACGCATGGACCCTATTTCGATCGATGCACAACTTCAATTTTTGCATAGTCTTGCTCTCGGGTGTGCTCAGGCCGACCCCCTTTATGCTTAGGTCGATCGCTCACTAAATTCCTGCTATTTTTCTGATTTGTCTCACTTCAAATTGTTGTTATGTTTGTTAGTTGGTCAAGGCATCATATATATACATTTATCTCATCATTTTCACATACAACAAGAAAAGTGAAAGATATACACCAAATTGTTCTCATCATCTTCATCCTCATTCTTGCATTTTCTCAACAATTACACATAACATTTTTTTTGGTCTTTTGCATCATTGAGGTGATAACGTCCAAATGTAGGATTGTGTATCTCGTTTTGGGTTGAGATTTTGGTGGATTTTTCTTGAATAACAGCATTAGGGTTTTGTCCTCCAAGATCTTTAGGATTTTGGGGGGGGGGGGGGGAGGGTTTGCACAAATCTTTTCTTCACAAATTTAGAAGAGTGAAGGGGATTGAAGAATGGTGGGTTCGTTCAATCAAGTAGAATTAACCGGAGGATTGTGCAAGGAAGATTTGGATTCGAATGATGTGTGATCGAAATCAGTCGAGTGAAAGGTTTGAAGACCGGTGGGGTTGTTCAGACAAGTAGCGGTAACCGGAGGTTTGTTCAATACGTTCGAGGCACTTGATTCATCTTGAATCAAGGGGAGAGAAGACATAATATCAACATTAATAACTAGGTTTGAGTGTATGGTGATTATTGATTCTCTTGCATGAAAGTTTGCAACAAGATGATACATATCTCAATTCTAGTTTTAAAATTGGAGGCAGACGTACCCTAAGCGAGGACGAAAGGGAAACTGCCTAAGCAAATTTGGTGTTGTTCCCTCTTTCTCTATCTCTTTACATTGAATTGTTAATGTTTGTGTAATATCAATTGATAGATAAAATTATGTTGTAGTGTAGTGCTGAAAATATGGTTTGAAAACTCATTACAATCCTTTAGATTGTAATTGCAAAAATTCTGCACTTACATTACATAGGAAACAGCACTTTGGGTGTTTTGCACACCAAGTGCTCGACGAATTGATCACACACAAACTGTTTGCTTTATTGTCAAATTAACTTTACACTTTATAAGTCATTGGAAATTGGACACTCAAAAGTGTTGTTATTTGTATTAATTAATCATCAAACTATTGATTCTGTTTCTCATTAGAATTGTTGTTCCATTTGGCTTGTCGCATATCCGATCTTTTTGGTAACGATTCATTTACACGACTTGGTTCCTCGGCCGCTTCCGTATAATTTTTTAAAACCAAATCTTTTAAGCGCCGAATCTTGTAATAAATTTATGATCTATTCAACCCCCCTTCTAGATCATTGCCATCATCTAACACTCTTGTACTCTTAATTGATTATAGTGGAGTTATTTCTTTGGTCTGGACGACTCGTGGTTTTTACTCTCTTATTGAGGGATTTTCCACGTTAAAAATATTATCCTTTTGTGCCTTTATTTATTCGATTTTCCATCTTATATTTGTTTTTGATCCTCAAGGTTCTTACAAGTTTGGGGAAGTTTTATATTCGCTGCGTATTGGTCTATGATTGTATCTTAATTTCCCATCAGACTGGCATCAGAGCCTGGTTAAGGGCTATTTTACTTGTTTGAATGATGGAGTCAAATACAAAGATGAAGATGGTATTGTTGAATGGTTCTAATTATACTTTATGGAAAGGCAAAATGAAATACTTACTATTTGTGAAGAAATTGCATTTACCGGTTTTTAGTTCTGCAAAGCCAGACTCTGTGTCTGATGAAGAGTGGGTGTTTGAACATCAACATGTATGTAGTTTTATTCCAAAATATGTAGAAGATAATGTTTATAATCATATTGCTAATGGGACACATGAAAAAACTTTGTGGGAGAAGATAGAGTCCTTGTATGCCTCTAAATTAGGGAATAATAAATTGTTCTTATTGAATAGCTTCATAAGTTTGAAGTATAAGGAGGGGACTTCTATTTCAGATCACTTGAGTGAATTTCATGACCTCCTTGATCAAATGTCAGGAATGAGTATCAAATTTGATGATCAACTTTTGGGACTATTTCTATTGCTATCTTTCCTAGAGTCTTGGGAGACATTTTGGGTTTCTATCACAAGTTCTGCTCCTAGAGGTGTTATTTATTTAGAAACGGCTAAGGGTGGTATTCTTAATGAGGACATGAGAAGGAAGGCCCAGGGTTCATCATCTCAACCCTAGGTACTTGTGACTGAAAATAGGGGGAGAAGTCATAAAATGGAACTAAATGATGGTAGAGAGAATAACAGAAGCAACTCCAAGCCACGATATAAGAATCTATAGTGTCATTATTGTCACAAAACAGGATACATACAAAAGTATTGCTATCAATGGAAAAGAGATAACAAAGGTAAGAAGGGGTTTAAACAAAGAGACCATGAAGATTGTGTTACTACTGCTACTAGTAATGATCTTGTTATTCTCTATGATCATGAATCTATTAATCTTGTATCAGATGAGAGCATGTGGATAGTTGACAGTGGTGCTACATTGCATGTTACACCAAGGAAGGATTTCTTTACATCTTATACTTCTGGTGATTTTGGAGTGATGAAGATGAGTAATGATGGTGTATCTAAGACAATTGGTGTTGGTGATGTTTGCTTGAAAACCAACACGGGAATGCAATTGTTGCTTAGAGGTGTCAAACATGCTCCAGATGTCTGCTTTAATTTGATCTATGTGCATATGCTAGATGATTATGGTTATGATAATCACTTTGGTTATGGAAAGTTGAAACTTAACAAAGGTAACTTAGTTATGTCTAGAGGGGAAAATCTTTCTAAATTGTATTAGACAAAAGCTTTGGTTTCTAGGGACAGTGTGAATGCTATCAACATGGAAGCATCTTTGTGGCACCGAAGACTTAGTCATATTAGTGAAAAGGGGCTAAATGTTTTGGACAAAAAGGATGTTCTTCCTCGATTAAATAATGTAGATTTGGAGAAGTATTCTCATCACATGGCTGGTAAACAGACTAGAGTATTTTCAAGAGGCATCTTCCCTCAAGGAAGTCAAAATTGCTTCAATCGGTACATTCTGATGTTTATGGTACATTAAAGGTAATATCCTTTAGTGGTGAACTTTATTTCGTTACCTTTATTGATGATTGCTCCAAAAAACTATGGGTTTATGCTTTGAAGACAAAAGACCAAGTTTTGGAAAAATTCAAAGAATTCCATGCTTTATTTGAGAGGCAGACAGGCAAGAAGCTGAAATGTGTTCATTCAGACAATGGTGGAGAGTATTATGGACCATTTGATTCCTATTGCGTGCAGCATGGTATTGCACATGAAAAGACTCCTCTTAAAACTTCTCAATTGAACGGTTTAGCAGAGAGGATGAATCGAACACTAATTGAGAGAGTAAGGTATATGCTCTCTGAAGCTAAGTTGCCTATTCATTCTTGAGTCGAGGCACTTTACACGGAATTACATGTTCTTAATCTCACTCCTACTGCATCTTTGAACAATGAAGTTCTAAACAAAATTTTGTTTGGAAAGAATGTCATGTATGATCATTTTAGAGTCTTTGGTTGTAAGGCTTTTGTGCATATTCTAAAGGATGAAAGATCTAAGTTGGATGTAAAGTCAAAACAATGTATCTCCATCGGCTATGGGAAAGATGAGTTTGACTACAGGTTGTATGATCCCGTAGGGAAGAAGCTTATTCGAATCCGTTATGTGGTGTTTATGGAAGACCAAACTATTGAAGATATTGATAAGGTAGAGAAGACTACACCCAAGAAAGATATCAATTTGTCTAATGTTGATCCAGTTTGGTTACCTAGTCACTGTAAGAACACAGATTGTTTCTTAGTAATATCTCTATGTTTTGATGATAACTCTTATGAAATTTTGTATTAAAGAATTATATACTCTAAAATTGGTTCATGAATATTTGCTGCAGATAATTAAAGTATATATATTATCCAAGAGCAAATTAATCTGAACATAGAACTATGGAAGGCTCTGAAGAGTCAGAATCATCTTATAGAAGAATCTGAGCGCTGTCTGCAGAAGAATCTGAAGCAGAAGACTCTAATAAGATCTGAAGACTCTGAAGCATTAAAGAACTTTGTATGAGAGTTAAGAAGCTTAGTTTTTCAGAAGACTCTGAGAGTACTACACGCTGCATGTACTGAGGATCTGATTCATAAAACTCTGCTCTAAAAGAACTACACGCTAAAGCACACTTGCTGCCTTACTCTGATTCAGCAAAATCTGATGGGAATCCAAGACTCTGATCATGCAAGATCTGATGGTTACCCTGTTGAAAATAAATAATTATTGAAGAAGAATTCAAAGTAATATCCTTTTATTTAGCTCAACGAATCTTTCCTCTTTCATGCTTGACACTAGAACACAGACCAAAAGCATTTCTCTATGCATTCTACTTCCAGGAAAGGTCATGTGATGTAAAGACAAAAAGGTTCAGGCCTTTTCAGTACACAGCCTCCAATGTCAAGACTTTGTGGACTACTGTGCATATAAAAGCAAGTATTCATCATCTTCTTCAGTAATGATCTACAACCAATGAATATCTAATAGAAAATCTCACAAGCTCTCATAAAATATTCTTATTGCTGAGTTTATTCTTTTGTTCTTAAACATTAAGTGAAAAATCACTGTTGTGATAAAGCTTGTTAGAAGCATTCATACACTTGTATTAATCTTACATTTTATTGTAATAGTTCCTTAAGAAGATCCAGTTGGGATCAGAAGTTCTTGAGAAGACTTTGAACAGTTGTTCTTAGTGGTTACTATTGTAATCAGTTGATTAAATAGTGGATTAAGTCCTTGTTTGAGAAAGGCAAATCACTCTATATAGGGTGGACTGGAGTAGTTGAGTTCAACGAACCAGGATAAAAATACTTGAGTTTTTACTTCTAAGTTTTTATCTTCATACTTATTCAACCCCCCTTCTAAGTATTTTCTCACCTTCAGTTGGCATCAGAGCTCCGGTTCTGTGTGTGCTACCACTTCACGGTGACAAAAAAGATCCAGTGAGAAAAACTTTGATATTTTTGGTTGTTTATAATGGCTGATGTTTCAACATCTAACAAGTATGAAGAAAGAGACAGAATCAGTACTAAACCCCCTATGTTTGATGGGGAGAAATTTGATTATTAGAAAGACAGGATTGAAAGTTTTTCCTTGGTTACGATGCTGATTTATGGGATTTGGTCATAGATGGATATATTCATCCTATTGATGGGAATGGCAAGAAAGTAGATAGAAAATCTATGACAGAAGCCCAAAAGAAGGAATTTAGAAATCACCACAAGGCTAGAACAATATTGTTAAATGCAATATCTCACACTGAGTATGAAAAGATCACAAATAGAGAAACTGCATTTGACATGTTTGAGTCCTTGAAAATGACTCATGAGGGAAACTCTCAAGTCAAGGAAACAAAGGCTCTGGCTCTAATTCAGAAGTATGAAGCTTTCAAGATGGAAGAAGCTGAATCTGTTGAAGCCATGTTCTCCAGATTTCAAATACTTACAGCTGGACTAAAGGTTCTGGATAAAGGTTACTCTACTGTTGATCACGTGAAGAAGATCATCAGAAGTTTACCTACCAGATGGAGACCTACGGTGACTGCGCTGAAAATGGCTAAAGATCTGAACCAGATTTCCTTGGAGGAACTAATCAGCTCACTAAGGAGCCATGAAATTGAACTTGAGGAAGATGAGCCTCAAAATAAAGGTAAGTCAATTGCCTTAAAATCTAATAAATCTGCTAAAGCGTTGCAGGTAATAGAGGAAAGCTCTGAAGAATCCTCATCTGAAGATGAAGATGAATTATCCATGTTGTCCAGAAGAATAAACAAACTCTAGAAGCATAAAGGAAAGAAGTTTAGAAACTTCAAGAAGCCTGACCAAAGAAAGGAATCTTCTAAACACAGGAGATCTGGCAAAAAGGAGGTTGCCTGCTACGAATGTAAAGAACCTGGGAATTACAAAAATGATTGTCCAAAGCTTCTGAAAGAAAAGCCTAAAAGAAAATTTGATAAGAAGAAGAAGGTTCTAATGGCAACCTGGGATGATTCAGATACATCTGACTCTGAATCTGAGGCAGAAGAAGAATGTGTCAATGTAGCATTGATGGCAGACATAGAAGATTAGGAGGAAGGAATTTCAGGTTCCAAATCTGACTCTGACGCTGAAGAGGTAATGGCTAAACTCACTAAAGATGAACTTATCAAAGTGTTATCAGAGGTTCTGAAGAGCTATAATAATATTAAGCTCAAATACAAATAGCGTCAAAGCAATCTTGTATCTGAGAATAATATTCTCAAATCAGAAGTGGCTGAGCTAAATGAAAAGAACTTAAAAATGAAAAATGATTTTGAATTAGCTCAACAAAACTCTGATTCTGAAACTGAGTCTGAATGCAAAAATATTTTGGAAAAGTATGACTACAGCTTTCAGAAGTTTCTTGCTAAAAGCATAGACAGAAGCAAAATGGCTTCTATGATCTATGGAGTTAGCAGAAATAACAGAAAAGGAATTGGATATAAATCTTCCTCTGATTTAAATCCAAAATCTGTTGATAAAATTATCATCAAGAAGACTCCTTTATATTCCAATTTTAAATTTGGTCACTTGAATGATATTGAACACACTCGTTCTGAAAAGAACATTCATGTGTTTAAATCTAAGGCTAGTCAGAATAAACCATATGTTGAAAAACAGAATTTTAGACGAACCTTCAGAACAACTAACCCAAAAGGACCCAAGAAGATCTGGGTACCTAAGAGTAAAATAATTCCTGTTGCAGATGTTCTTAGCAGCAAGGTCAAGACGTCGGTCATGGTACCTGGACTCTGGATGCTCGCGACATATGACGGGAGAAAGGTCTATGTTCTAAAGCCTGGAGCTTAGATCTGGAGGTGACGTGAAATTTGGAGGGAATCAGAAGGGCAAGATCATTGGATCTGGCACTATTGGAAATGGTAACCTTCCCTCTATTACTAATGTTTTACTTGTAGAAGGATTAAAGCATAATCTATTGTCCGTAAGTCAATTAAGTGACAATGGTTATGACATAGTCTTTAATCAAAAATGTTGTAAAGCTATTAGTCAAAAGGATGGCTCAATCCTATTTAGTGGAAAGAGGAAGAACAACATTTATAAAATAAATCTTTCAGAACTTAAGGTTCAGAATGTTAAATGCCTTTTGTCTGTTAATGAGGAGCAATGGGTCTGGCACAGAAGATTAGGGCATATTAATATGAGACGTATATCTCAGATTAATAAACTTAATCTTGTCAGAGGACTTCCTAAGTTGAAGTTCACCTCAGATGCTCTTTGTGAAGCATTTTAAAAAGGGAAGTTTTCAAAATCATATTTTAAATCAAAAAATGTTGTTTCTACTTCCAGACCATTAGAATTACTTCATATTGATCTGTTTGGACCAGTGAAAACAGCATCCATCAGAGGCAAGAAGTATGGATTAGTCATTGTTGATGACTATAGTAGATGGACATGGGTAAAGTTCTTAAAACACAAGGATGAGTCACATTCTGTGTTCTTTGACTTCTGCAAACAAGTCCAGAATGAAAAAGATTTCAAAATTATAAAAGTCAGAAGTGATCATGGTGGTGAATTTGAAAACAAATATTTTGAAAAATATTTTAATGAAAATGGCATTGCTCATGATTTTTCCTGTCCTAGAACTCCACAACAGAATGGAGTTGTAGAGAGGAAAAATAGAACTCTGCAAGAAATGGCCAGAACCATGATCAATGAGACTAATCTGGCAAAGCACTTTTGGGCAGAAGCAATCAACACAACATGTTACATTCAGAACAGAGTGTCTGTAAGACCTCTTCTAGAAAAGACTCCCTATGAATTGTGGAGGAACAGAAAGCCCAACATTGCTTATTTTCATCCTTTTGGATGTATTTGTTACATGTTGAACACTAAAGAGAATCTTAGCAAGTTTGATTCTAAAGCACAGAAGTGTTTCATGCTTGGATATTCTGAACGCTCTAAAGGCTACAGAGTATACAATACTGAAACACAGATTGTGGAAGAATCTATACATGTTAGATTTGATGATAAGCTTGGCATTAAAAAGCCAAAGCAGTTTGAAAATTATGCAGATAGAGAAGTAGTCTTCACAGGCTCTGAAGGATCAAAAGCAGACAAAGCTCAAGTGAAGGAACCAGAAGCAACGCCAGATCCAATTCCTTTGACTTCTCAGATGAACAATTTAAACATTTCTGAAGAATCAACTATTAGAGGATCATCTTCCAGAATCAAAGCTTCTCATCCAAAGAATGTGATCATTGGAAAGAAGGATGACCCTATCAGAACAAGATCCTTCCTCAGATCCTCTGAAGCATCATTATTTGGATTGGTGTCAGTAATTGAACCAACCATTGTGGATGAAGCTCTGTAAGACAATGACTGGATTATTGCCATGCAAGAAGAGCTAAATCAAATCACTAGAAATGATGTGTGAGACTTAGTTCCAAGACCAAAACGAATCAACATAATTGGAACTAAGTGGGTCTTCAGAAATAAGCTTAATGAGAAAGGAGAAGTTGAAAGAAATAAGGCAAGGCTTGTTGCTCAAGGGTACATCCAACAAGAAGGTATTGATTACACTGAAACTTATGCTCCAGTGGCAAGGTTAGAATCTATACGCCTTCTTATTTCATTTGCTGCGCAATATAACATCAGTCTATATCAGATGGATGTTAAAAGTGCCTTTCTAAATGATATTATAGAAGAAGAAGTTTATGTTCACCAGCCTCCTGGTTTTGAGAGTGAAAAATTTCCAGAACATGTTTTCAAACTAAAGAAATCTCTGTATGGTTTAAAACAAGCTCCCAGAGCTTGGTATGAGAGGTTAAGTAATTTTCTTCTGGAGAAAAATTTCATCAGAGGCAAAGTGGACACAACACTCTTTTGTAAAACATTTAAGAAAGATCTTCTAATATGTCAAATATATGTGGATGATATTATATTTGGATCTACCAAGACTATGCTGGGAAAGGAGTTTGCTCAATGTATGCAGGCAGAATTTGAAATGAGCATGATGGGAGAATTGAGATTCTTTCTGGGAATTCAAGTCAACCAAACTCCAGAGTGCACTTACATTCATCAGACCAAATATGTTAAAGAACTTCTAAAGAATTTAACATGACTGGTAGTAAGATGGCAAAGACTCTCATGCATCCAACTAGTACACTAGGTAAGGAAGAGGTAAGTAAGAAAGTAGATCAGAAACTCTACAGAGGTATGATAGGATCCCTTCTCTACTTAACTGCTTCTAGACCTGACATTCTGTTTAGTGTATGTTTATGTGCAAGATTTCAATCAGATCCTAGAGAATCTCACTTAACTGTTGTTAAGAGGATTCTAGGGTATCTGAAAGGTACTACTAACGTGGGTCTGTGTTACAGAAGATCTGATAAATATACATTAGTTGGATTCTGTGATGTTGACTATGCTGGAGACAGAGTAGAATGTAAAAGTACTTCTGGAAGCTGTCAGTTCCTTGGAAGTCATCTGATCTCTTGGTACAGCAAAAAGCAATCCACAATTGCACTGTCTACAACAGAGGCAGAATACATTGTTGTTGCTGGATGTAGCACGCAAATGCTCTGGATGAAGAGTCAGTTAGAGGACTATTAGATCTTTGAAAGTAATGTATCTATCTTCTGTGATAATACTTCTGATATATGTTTGTCTAAAAATCCAATTTTACACTCTAAGGCAAAACATATAGAAATTAAACATCATTTTATCACATATTATGTTCAGAAGGGTATTATAAACTTAGCCTTTGTTGATTCAGATTATCAATGGGCTGATATTTTTATAAAACCCCTTGCTGAAGATAGGTTCAAGTTTATTCTGAAAAATATTGGTATGGATTTTTGTCCAGAATAATATTTATCAGAGGAAAACTTCTCAGATGCAAAATGTTTAATGCTCTGAAGTATTTCATCTGTTAATTTATTCATTTTCTTGAATTATTTTACTTGTGTAAATCTGAACTAACAATGCTCAGAGGATCTGAACGTTGTCTAACGTTTCATTTCTCAAGAGATTTCAGAAGCACAAGCAAGCAAACACGTGTAGCTCAGAAACTGAAAAGGTAGAGTGCACTTTACTGAATTAACGTTTGAAGTACTGCTTTGAAAATCGATTTTTCTTGATTTTCCCCCCATCTGTCAGAATCATAATTGTTGTGCAATGATGTTTTTACTTTTTCATTAAATGCTATGTGAAGCATGTTTATGTGACTGTTTGTGTATCTGATTTTATCTATAAATACCACAAATCACACCATTTCACACTTTTCACTTCACGAACCCTTTTATGCATTTCTGTCTTCTCTTTGCTCTTCACCAAAACCCTAAACCTAAAACCTCTCAATCAAGAACATCAATGGCGTCTTCTTCATCAACATCTGCTTAGATGCAATCAACCATTGCTATTTCTGCTCCTAATGCTGAAGCTTACAAAGAACCTGTAAGAACTCTTCTCACTCCAACCATAGAACTGGAAGTTATGAGTGAATGCTTCATAGACCTTGAGTCTATTGGAGAAAATGGATTTAATATTTCCTCAACCATCTAAACTCAGAGTTGGACAAAGTATTTTGACAGGCTTATGGGTCCTGTTTATCCAACTTTGGTGAAAGAATTCTGGATACATGCTCAGGTGTGCCCTAAGTTCATCCATTCTTCTGTCCTTGGAAAGGAGATTGTGATTACTGAGAAGCTGATCAGACAACTTATTGGATACTCTGAAACTGATGGTGAAACCAGTCTACAATCTGCTCGTGTGGATCTTGCTGATGTGTTTCAAGAAGTTACTATTTCTGGGGCACCAACTAGAAAAGTAAGGGAACTGAAGCCAGTCTATAGGATCTGGGCCAAGATTTTCATGAGTTCCATCTTTCACAGAAAATCATCAAATTCCACAGATTATGTCAGTGCTGAACAACTATACTATATGTTCTGTATGAGCAAGGGAAAGAAGGTGGACTTACCTTATCTTCTGTTTAGTCACCTTCTGAATCATGTAAAGGAAACAAGAGAAGATGTAAGAGTCAAAGCTGGAAAAGTTAGGAATTGGATTCCTATGGGTAGGCTGATATCAAACATTCTAACAAAGAATGGTCTTGTGAAATATCTGTATGATACTGGATTGATAGAGGATCTGTCATATGTCATAGGTTCTGTCATTAATGGCAATACTTTGAAGAGGATGAAGGTCATCACAGAGCTTGCCAGCAAACCTAAGAAAATTGCTACTAAGGATGTAAGCAACAGAAGGATTCCTGTTGAAGATTTTCCTATGTTCACTGCTGAATAACCAAGGGAAATCATCTTAGCCTACATTGTTGAATGTTTAAGAGAAGGTATTCCTCTGCCTGCTAACATAGTCCAGAAGGAAGGAGAAGTTCTGCCTAATCTTGTTAGAGAAAGACGTTCAAAGAAGATTGCTGAAGAAGGATCTGAGGCTCAGCCAAAGAGAAAAGCCTCTGAAGCTGCTGTTAAGCCTCAGAAGGTAAAGAAAGTGAAACCTACTCCTCCAGAAGCTAGTCTGGAAGACATAAGAGAAACTATCAAGTAGGTATTAACATCTGATCCAACTCCAACCATTCACTCTCCATTACCTTCACCTCCTCCATCACCTTCTAGACCACATTCATCTGTACCACCATCATCTAGAATTCATACATCTGAACCACCTCAAACAAAAATTCAACCAGAACATCAACAACAATAACCATCTCAGCCAAAACCTCAACAACAACAACAACCAGAACCTCAACAACAACAACAACCACAACCAGAACAACAACAACAATCACCAGAACATCAATCTCAACCCATTTCATCTGAACCTCCCCAAACAACACCATCTGAACATCCCTCTATAATAGAACAATCGTTACCTGTTCCAGAACCATCAGATGACATTCTTGATTTGGAACCACTTGCAACCATGGTTGTCTTGTCATCCACCTCATGTCACTCCACTGATTCATATGATTTTGAATCAGAAGTTCATTCACCCTCTTGTTTACACATTCCTGATCCACTCAAACCTGCATTTTCTGATCTATCAGCACCTGACCAAATAAATCATAGACTTTCACTTCATTCAAAATTCAACCTCTCTGATTTTCAACATTCATCATCTGAAGCTGAAATTTCACCAACCCCTACACCTCAACTCACCATACCATAACCATCTGAACCTCAACAATCTGAACCTCAACCATCTGAACCTCAACAATCTACACCTCAACCATCTGAACAACTACCATCTGATCCAACGCCTCCTAACACCTCTTGTGAACAACTCATCCAAACTCTGAATCTGCTGAGAAAGTGACTCTTAAGGAATATCTTTACCCCAACCCTAGATCAGATGTTGGTAAACTGTTTGAAATTTTCAAAAAGGAAGTTCGTATGGGGATTGCACGTGTGGAAGAAGAGTGTCTGTTCAATATAAATCCTGTTAAGTCTGAAGCTGCTTGGGATAAATTTATCTCTAAGTTCAACGTGGTGGCCTCTCATCTCAAGACAGTCTGTGCTGAAGATGCTAAGACAAAGTTTGCTGAGTTGGTAAGACAAACTCTGCTGAGTATTCCCAAACCATCAGTGTTGCTTCTGGAAGCTGCTCCTACTGAAGACTCTCCATCTGAAGATGATGCATCTGATATGGACATTGATGCATCTGCACCTGAAGTAAAGGCTAACAATTCAGAACTTGTAAAAGAGGTTAAGGAAATCAAGTCCTGGATGATCAAACAAGAACAAACCACTGAAGAGATTAAGACTTGGATGGCCAAGCAAGAAGAGTCTACTACAAAGACCACAGATCTTCTGACCCTGATTGCATCTCGTCAACCCTAGTTTCTTTTCATGTTTTTGCACTGCTGTTTTGAATCTGCTTTCTCATGTTTGTTTGTTATCATCTGTTATGTGAACCATCTGAATGAATGAAATTGTTTGCTTTGTTTTTATTCTATTATCTTTTTTGTCTTTACACATCTTTTTGATTATGACAAAAAGGGGGAGAAAAAGAATCTGATTGTTCAATCCATAAGCAAATACTAAAACAAAATTCAGACATATTATTAACTATCTTTGAATTTAAGTCTTTCAGATTCTATTGTTTCATCTGACAAAATAAATTCATTGAAGTTATCCTGAGAATTACCCAACCAGACTCTGATTCTTCAAGCAAATTGTATTCTGAGTCTAAACGCAAAACCAGACTCTGTGATTGAAAGAAGTCATCAGACTCTGATTAACCAGACTCTGTGTTTGAAAAGAAGTCATCAGACTCTGATTCTGAAATACACTCAAGCAAAAAGGGAAGTATTCCTTTCCTTAGAATATTAATTTCAGGGGGAGATTCTTAATCTCAGGGGGAGTTATAATTATTGTTTTTTTATTGAACAAAATTTCTCATGTTTTGTCATCATCAAAAAGGGGGAGATTGTAAGAACACAGATTGTTTCTTAGTAACATCTCTATGTTTTGATGATAACTCTTATGAAATTTTGTATTAAAGAATTATATACTCTAAAATTGGTTCATGAATATTTGCTGCAGATAATTAAAGTATATATATATATATATATATCCAAGAGCAAATTAATCTGAACATAGAACTATGGAAGGCTCTGAAGAGTCAGAACCATCTTATAGAAGAATCTGAGCGCTGTCTGCCGAAGAATCTGAAGCAGAAGCTACAGAAGAATCTGAAGCAGAAGACTCTAATAAGATCTGAAGACTCTGAAGCATTAAATAACTTTGTATGAGAGTTAAGAAGCTTAGTTTTTCAGAAGACTCTGAGAGTACTACACGCTGCATGTACTGAGGATCTGATTCATAAAACTCTGCTCTGAAAGAACTACACGCTAAAGCACACTTGCTGCCTTACTCTGATTCAGCAAAATCTGATGGGAATCCAAGACTCTGATCATGCAAGATCTGATGGTTACCCTGCTGAAAAGAAATAATTATTGAAGAATAATTCAAAGTAATATCCTTTGATTTAGCTCAACGACTCTTTCCTCTTTCATGCTTGACACTAGAACACAGACCAAAAGCATTTCTCTGTGCATTCTACTTCCAGGAAAGGTCATGTGATGTAAAGACAAAAAGGTTTAGGCCTTTTCAGTACACAGCCTCCAATGTCAAGACTTTGTGGACTACTGTGCATATAAAAGCAAGTCTTCATCATCTTCTTCAGTAGTGATCTACAACCAACGAATCTCTGATAGAAAATCTCACAAGCTCTCATAAAATATTCTTATTGTTGAGTTTATTCTTTTGTTCTTAAACATTAAGTGAAAAATCATTGTTGTGATAAAGCTTGTTAGAAGCATTCATACACTTATATGAATCTTACATTTTATTGTAATAGTTCCTTAAGAAGATCCAGTTGGGATCAGAAGTTTTTGAGAAGACTTTGAACAGTTGTTCTTAGTGGTTACTATTGTAACCAGTTGATTAAATAGTGGATTAAGTCCTTGTTTGAGAAAGGCAAATCACTCTAGATAGGGTGAAATGGAGTAGTTGAGTTCAACGAACCAGGATAAAAATACTTGAGTTTTTACTTCTAAGTTTTTATCTTCATACTTATTCAACCCCCCTTCTAAGTATTTTCTCACCTTCAGTCACAATCTGGATGCTTTGGTGGTGAGGATTGTAACACCCCACTTCCCAAATTAAATAAAATATAAACATTATAAATAAACATCAGAGTTTTCACCAAAATAGTGGGATATCACATCACCAAATTTTTATAAAAATACTTTATTAATTATTCTCAAAAATAATACAGCGGAAAACATTATTCCAACATTCTCGGCCATCCGCCAAATTTCATAAAATCTTTATTATTATAATTCACAAAAAAAGTGATACGTCACAGGATTACAACAAATTTGACATAAAACAATTAAAACACCCATATCCCGTGTTACGTATCAGAGCATCCTAGACTCGACTGGCACACCACCATCCAAGCTATCTAAGTACCTGGATTATCTGTACTTCCGGAGGAGCACAGACACAACAACAACCAAGGGGTGAGAAAACATGATCAAAATATATTGGTAATGTAATACATGTAAACAAGGTAGTAAAACACACCAACACACCAATATTCACCCCAACAACTCCATATAACGAACCTACTGTTCAAATTACAATATAACATATTATAATGCAAATATGCAAATCAACACCATGCATGCGGTACCGACTCATTGGTTCATTCAATTGAACCTGGATAGATCACTTACGCTCCTCCTGAGACATGATCTATCCCCCACCATTCTCCACAAAGGAGTACGGATGAATCACTTACGCTCCTCCTGAGACATGATTCATCCCACCAAAACACCATGATATGCACACACCAATGCATAACTATCATATTTAGGCACACTAAGTGCACACGATCCTCCTGATCATATCATCATACATCAATGCATATATGTGTAGATATATTACACCAACACCATATAAATCAATCAGATAGTAAACAAATTCATACTATAACACCATATATAACCACATCCTAACACCCGGGAACACACGATCCTACTGATCACTACATACATATACGTTAACTAATTGTCCACCAACAATATTAAGGGAAATGAGTACTATCACACAGTACACAGGTTAGATCCCACACTCATCATCCTTACAATGCATCAAGGCCAGAAAGATCACCCCAGACCAATGCTCAAGGCCAAACATCACCAAAGTCACATTCTGGTTCTGCTACGCTCGCTGGCATTCGCTAGGCGAAGCTTCGCCAACACTCGTCAGGCGAAGCCCAGCGAATGCTGCGATTCACCAACTTCCCCACAGTTCTGCAGTACTGTTCTAGGCCAAATCAAACTTATCATCTCAACTCAAATTCTCAGCCTACTCTAGTACCAACCTTGTACATTACCGTAACTAAATTGGTTCCTAAATCTTATTCCCAAAGTCATCGCTTAAACATTCTACCGATGCCTCAAAAGGTCACACAGAATCTCCTTAAAAACCTTAAACCCAGCCTATACGCCAAATTAACCAAAAACAACAATTCATCAACATTGACCTATACTCCATCGCTATCAATTACTAGTTATCATCAAACACAAACACACCATTATACTTACCAATTGTCATATACTTCCTACTCTAGAGCCAACATTACGGTACATTACCTACACTTCAGAGTTACTCTGAATCTCACCAAGGTCCTAACCAGAGTCACTAACAACATCACAGGGAACAACACATAATTTTCCCAAATTTATAATCATGGTCATTACCAACGCTACAATAACAACACAAAATCTCACCAAAACACTATTCATAGGTACTATCAACACTGCAGTAACAACATATAATCTCACTAATATCACCATAATATATATATATATACCAAATTCACCAATACCAATCAACAATTCATCAATATCAAGCATCAATTTATCATTAGCAACAACAATAACAAGCATGCCAATATAAAACTTCATAGATCGACATTTTCCTACGGGGTTAAGGAATCCCCTCTACCCTATACATGTATATATACCATCCCAATCAAGTTTCTCCCCCCTTACCTGGATAATTATTCTGATCGGTGATAAATTCCTCCAAGATTCTTCATCCCTAGCCTTTTCCCTTTCTCTTTGTTCTTCGCTCTTCTCTATTCTCCCAATTTCCCTTCTCACGGTTTCTATCGTGCCTTTTCATATTTTCATTCTAACTTCCCCATAACCCTTCCACTTCTTATTTTACTTATTCCAACCACTAATATTCCCAATAATAATTCTAATAATAATAATTATAATAATCATTATAATAATAATAATAATAATAATAATAATAATAATAATAATAATATAATACTATTGTAATATTATAGTAATATTCAACATAATAATAATAATAGTAATACACCCAACAATAATTATAATTATAATAATAATAATACTAATGATAATAATAACAATTATATTAATACTAATAATAAAATAATATTAATAATAATAATCTTAATATTAATAATACTAATATAATATTACTAATATTAATAATACTAATCATAATAATACTATTAATAATAATAATAATAATAATAATAATAATAATAATATTATTATTATTATTATTATTATTATTATCTCACCAAAATAATAATAATAATAATAATAGTAATAATATTATTATCTCACCAAAATAATAATAATATTAATAATACTAATAAATATAATAATACATAATAATAATAATAATAATAATACCCCCACCAATATTACTATTATTCATTATATTATCATATTCACACCAAAAATCATAATAATATAATAACTATATTAATAATAATATTATATTCTCCATATTAATAATATTACTACAAATATTAATAATAATCATAAATATAATAATAATAATAATAATAATAATAATAATAATAATAATAATAATAATAATAATAATAATACCACCACCAATATTACTATTATTTCTTATATTATTATAAACTCACCAAATTACCACGAATGATCCTCCCATCTCAGGGACACCCACCAAACATCATCAAATACACCCTACCAAAGGGCACATCAACATATAATATTTAAAATAATAATAAAATGACTAAATAATTAAAATGGGTGTTACAACTCTCCCCCACTTTAATTATTTTCGTCCTCGAAAATTACCTGATGGAAATAATTCCGGATACGCTCCCCGCATCCTTTATTCCAATTCTCAGGTCACACTGCCTTCTGCAGCACCTCCCCATACTACTTTCACCAAAGATATCTCCTCCCTTCGGAGTTGTTCCTCGCTCGCCAAAACGAACTAGCAATGCCTCAACAATCGGAATATTTTTCACTTGTACATCATCCACCTGGTTCAATGTACTTTCTCGACTAAGACACATGAAACATATCATGCCAATTCACAGCGACAATGGAAAAACAGTCTAACATGTTACTCCTCTCATGCCTCTGCTGCGCCACTCTGATACAACTACAGAACACGGTGCGAACTTCTGAGATTTCGAAGCTCGACCAACACCAGTCACCGGCGTGACTCTCAAAACACATATTGCCTCGGATCCTCTCGATCTTCTCAGCCATCTCAAGCATAATTTTCAAGTCTGAGTACAACACTCTCACTCGATTTATTTCAACACAGGAGAGTCCTACACTCCCTATCTCACCAAGCCACATATAGTGCCATTCCGACACTAGGATGGTAACCGTTATTATAGGTAACTCAATCAACGATAATTAATCATCCCACGCTCCACCTCGACCCGACACCTAAGCTCTCACCAATTCTCTACAGACTCAATAGTCCTCTCTGACTGACCATCAGTTTGCGGATGGTAGGTCGAACTCAGCTTCAACTTAGTACCCGAAGCTTCCTGTAAGCCCCTCCAAAATCTCAATATAAACCTCAAATTTCCATCTGACACAATATTCGTCAGTATCTCCTCCAACTTCACCACTTTCTCAATATGCATCTCGTATATCCTCAACACGGAATAGTTAATCCACTCCTAACAATTCAAATTAAAATTATGTCTTTACAAACTCTTTGGAAATCTCAACACCAATTTCGTGAAAATACTACCTGATTTCCACTCTGGAATATTTAACGACTGCATCAGACTCAACAGTCTCTGATGTTCACTCTTCGAATTCCTACAATTCTAACTAGCATAATCCACCTCAACTACTCCTCCCCTTATCCATGGTCTCCAAAACAATCTACTCAAATTCGGTTACTTCTTCATAGCACCGGGATGGATACTCCATCTACCTCAATGTATTTCTTCACGAGTACTCCTACTCCCCTCAACAACATCTGGTACACATACCCTATCATAACACATCATGGTACTATTTCCACAAACCCGACAATCCACTCTTCGACTCTAATTTATCAATTTCAACTAATTCACTACTCAACCCAGGTTTCTGACTTTCTCGATTCTGCTCAAGGATATCAATAGTCAGATCTTAATAATAAAAGCTTAACTCCATAAGAAGTCTCCTTACTCACAAAACTCATATTATGAAATTGCTCAATTAGTTCTAACTCTTTTCACCATCCTCTTCGGTATATGCAAATATTTCTAACTCACTGCATCATCTACCATGTCCGCTTTACCCGAATGGTAATTCAACTCGAAGTCGTACTCTTTTCGAAGTCCCAATTATTTCCTATGCCTCATATTCGTCTTATTCAAATTAAACAAACACCTTAAACTCTTAAGATCACCAAACATCTCCGATCTCAGTCTGAACTTTTGAAGACTCCGACTCCGGTACAATCACAATAGTAACCAACTCTAAATCACTGGTCGGATGATTTCTCTTATACACTTCAAGTTGCCTTTTGCATAATTGAAACTCGCTGAAGTTGTCTTTAGCAAATCCCCTAATTATATTAACAAGCATCACAAACACCACAATTAGTTCTATCGGATTCGGTAGAACTTTCCTTACGGAAGTATATCACCGCTCTTTTTCCAACACTGATAACTCCAGTTCCTTATGCTCAACATAACCCTCTATACTCTTCGAATACCTTAAAATATCATTTATTAACACAACCATTGCCTTATATAAATAATTAAAGAAGATCCCATGCCAAGTGGACAAACAAGTTGTGAGTTATAGCGGGAACACATACCGTACCGCCCGTCCTTACCACAACATTCAAACACACTTCATCAATAAATAGCTTAAATCTATGTCAATACTTCACCATCTCATAGATAATTTGAATAGCTTTCCAACGCTTCGAACCGCGCGTCATTCCGAGTTACGGTTCTCCTGTTACGGCAAAAACACCAGAATAACATTTTCTGCCCAGGACCCCTTCGCCAGGCGAACACCGCAGCGAATATGGACGTTCGCCAGTATGCTCGCCAGGAGAACATGACAGTCCCAAAATCCTCTTTTCGACCGTTATCCTACTTCCGAGTGTCCGATTTCGATTCCGTAAAAAGCTGCGATCCCGGAATTTAACGTACAACAACAATTTTATACTTAGGAAGCCATCCAACACATTTTAAATCTATGAATAATTTAAAACTCAATTACATCCAATCTCAACAGCAGATCTTTGAGCCTCCTAATACGATAGAACTTTTGACCTTCGTCCCATCCACCACAAGAACTCTACTCGAGATCACATGACCAAGGGACTCACATCCCTCGATCAATTGTTCCATCAAATCATTAACTCTTGGAAGCGAACACCTATCCTTGATAGTCACCCTGTTCACTTATTTATAGTTCACCCAAAGCTTCACAAAACCTTTTATCTGTCTAACCAACAAAATTGGTGCACATTACGGTAGCACACTCAAACAAAAGAACCTCTCTCCTAGAAGGTATTCAAGTTGACTCTTCAACTTCTCCAATCCCAACGAAAACACACCATATGGAGTCACTAATATCGGACTCGTTCCAACAAAAAAGTCAACGTGTGAGCTTTACTTCACACTCCGATAGTAAATCACCTACCTCATCCGGAAACCTCCGGCAATCGCAAATAATTGACAAATCCCAATTTTTCTCACTTTCCTTCTCATTCCAAGTTTCAGTCAAAATAGACACTTCAACACCGTCTTACGCCAAATTCCTCAAAATAATTCCTTAAGCACTTAGCTTAACTCAAGACTATTCACTGCTCACGCCACCCAAGCTTGAAAGACGCGTCTATCCCATCCAACACAATCTCGTCCAGTATTAACAAGAGATTAAGGGTGATCAGTTCCTCAATTTGTTAATAGACAGCCGAAATCATGATGGGGTACAAACCATCTTTACCAACTATTATATCATTCCTCAACACCATAAGCCACCAAATCGTAGCTTTCCGGAGAAATACAACTTCTCCCCCACTGGAATCATTCCACTTCTACCGACAAACTTAACCAACAACATGTATCGACAGTGTTTTTACGCACATGTCGCATACCAGGGAACAACAACACTAGACAACATTGGTCGGACGGACCGACCTGCTCTGATACCAATTGTAACACCCCACTTCCCAAATTAAATAAAATATAAACATTATAAATAAACATCAGAGTTTTCACCAAAATAGTGGGATATCACATCACCAAATTTTTATAAAAATACTTTATTAATTATTCTCAAAAATAATACAGCGGAAAACATTATTCCAACATTCTCGGCCATCCGCCAAATTTCATAAAATCTTTATTATTATAATTCACAAAAAAAGTGATACGTCACAGGATTACAACAAATTTGACATAAAACAATTAAAACACCCATATCCCGTGTTACGTATCAGAGCATCCTAGACTCGACTGGCACACCACTATCCAAGCTATCTAAGTACCTGGATTATCTGTACTTCTGGAGGAGCACAGACACAACAACAACCAAGGGGTGAGAAAACATGATCAAAATATATTGGTAATGTAATACATGTAAACAAGGTAGTAAAACACACCAACACACCAATATTCACCCCAACAACTCCATATAACGAACCTACTGTTCAAATTACAATATAACATATTATAATGCAAATATGCAAATCAACACCATGCATGCGGTACCGGCTCATTGGTTCATTCAATCGAACCTGGATAGATCACTTACGCTCCTCCTGAGACATGATCTATCCCCCACCATTCTCCACAAAGGAGTACGGATGAATCACTTACGCTCCTCCTGAGACATGATTCATCCCACCAAAACACCATGATATGCACACACCAATGCATAACTATCATATTTAGGCACACTAAGTGCACACGATCCTCCTGATCATATCATCATACATCAATGCATATATGTCTAGATATATTACACCAACACCATATAAATCAATCAGATAGTAAACAAATTCATACTATAACACCATATATAACCACATCCCAACACCCGAGAACACACGATCCTACTGATCACTACATACATATACGTTAACTAATTGTCCACCAACAATATTAAGGGAAATGAGTACTATCACCCAGTACACAGGTTAGATCCCACACTCATCATCCTTACAATGCATCAAGGCCAGAAAGATCACCCCAGACCAATGCTCAAGGCCAAACATCACCAAAGTCACATTCTGGTTCTGCTACGCTCGCTGGCATTCGCTAGGCGAAGCTTCGCCAACACTCGCCAGGCGAAGCCCAGCGAATGCTGCGATTCACCAACTTCCCCACAGTTCTGCAGTACTGTTCTAGGCCAAATCAAACTTATCATCTCAACTCAAATTCTCAGCCTACTCTAGTACCAACCTTGTATATTACCGTAACTAAATCGGTTCCTAAATCTTATTCTCAAAATCATCGCTTAAACATTCTACCGATGCCTCAAAAGGTCACATAGAATCTCCCTAAAAACCTTAAACCCAGCCTATACGCCAAATTAACCAAAAACAACAATTCATCAACATTGACCTATACTCCATCGCTATCAATTACTAGTTATCATCAAACACAAACACACCATTATACTTACCAATTGTCATATACTTCCTACTCTAGAGCCAACATTACGGTACATTACCTACACTTCAGAGTTACTCTGAATCTCACCAAGGTCCTAACCAGAGTCACTAACAACATCACAGGGAACAACACATAATTTTCCCAAATTTATAATCATGGTCATTACCAACGCTACAATAACAACACAAAATCTCACCAAAACTCTATTCATAGTTACTATCAACACTGCAGTAACAACATATAATCTCACTAATATCACCATAATATATATATATATATATATATATATATATATATATATATATATATATATATATATATATATATATATATATATATATATATATATATATATATATATACCAAATTCACCAATACCAATCAACAATTCATCAATATCAAGCATCAATTTATCATTAGCAACAACAATAACAAGCATGCCAATATAAAACTTCATAGATCGACATTGACGGGGTTAAGGAATCCCCTCTACCCTATACATGTATATATACCATCCCAATCAAGTTTCTCCCCCCTTACCTGGATAATTATTCTGATCGGTGATAAATTCCTCCAAGATTCTTCATCCCTAGCCTTTTCCCTTTCTCTTTGTTCTTCGCTCTTCTCTATTCTCCCAATTTCCCTTCTCACGGTTTCTATCGTGCCTTTTCATATTTCCATTCTAACTTCCCCATAACCCTTCCACTTCTTATTTTACTTATTCCAACCACTAATATTCCCAATAATAATTCTAATAATAATAATTATAATAATCATTATAATAATAATAATAATAATAATAATAATAATAATATAATACTATTGTAATATTATAGTAATATTCAACATAATAATAATAATAGTAATACACCCAACAATAATTATAATTATAATAATAATAATACTAATGATAATAATAACAATTATATTAATACTAATAATAAAATAATATTAATAATAATAATCTTAATATTAATAATACTAATATAATATTACTAATATTAATAATACTAATCATAATAATACTATTAATAATAATAATAATAATAATAATAATAATAATAATAATAATAATAATAATAATAATAATAATAATAATATTATTATTATTATTATTATTATCTCACCAAAATAATAATAATAATAATAATAATAATAATAATAATAGTAATAATATTATTATCTCACCAAAATAATAATAATATTAATAATACTAATAAATATAATAATACATAATAATAATAATAATAATAATAATACCCCCACCAATATTACTATTATTCATTATATTATCATATTCACACCAAAAATCATAATAATATAACAACTATATTAATAATAATATTATATTCTCCTTATTAATAATATTACTACAAATATTAATAATAATCATAAATATAATAATAATAATAATAATAATAATAATAATAATAATAATAATAATAATAATAATAATAATAATAATAATAATAATAATAATAATAATAATAATAATAATAATAATAATAATACCACCACCAATATTACTATTATTTCTTATATTATTATAAACTCACCAAATTACCACCAATGATCCTCCCATCTCAGAGACACCCACCAAACATCATCAAATACACCCTACCAAAGGGCACATCAACATATAATATTTAAAATAATAATAAAATAACTAAATAATTAAAATGAGTGTTACAACTCTCCCCCACTTTAATTATTTTCGTCCTCGAAAATTACCTGATGGAAATAATTCCGGATACGCTCCCCGCATCCTTTATTCCAATTCTCAGGTCACACTGCCTTCTGCAGCACCTCCCCATACTACTTTCACCAAAGATATCTCCTCCCTTCGGAGTTGTTCCTCGCTCGCCAAAACGAACTAGCAATGCCTCAACAATCGGAATATTTTTCACTTGTACATCATCCACCTGGTTCAATGTACTTTCTCGACTAAGACACATGAAACATATCATGCCAATTCACAGCGACAATGGAAAAACAGTCTAACATGTTACTCCTCTCATGCCTCCGCTGCGCCACTCTGATACAACTACAGAACACGGTGCGAACTTCTGAGATTTCGAAGCTCGACCAACACCAGTCACCGGCGTGACTCTCAAAACACATATTGCCTCGGATCCTCTCGATCTTCTCAGCCATCTCAAGCATAATTTTCAAGTCTGAGTATGTCGCTACTGCGAAAATCGGCGCCGGCTGAACAGAAGAGTCGCCACCGTGCGTTATTTATCCCACGGGAGGGAAAGGGAACGCTCAGAGTAAACCTCGCAAAGACGGGAAAGGTATGGTCGTCGCAACCAAAACCTGGGTTCGGGAGTCGGTTACGCAAGGGGAAGGTATTAGCACCCCTCACGTCCATCGTACTCGATGGGATCCACGCTTGTTTTCGGGTATGGATTGTTATTCTATCTAAACTATAGGTCAAGGGTGAAAAAGAAAATAAAATGAAAATAAAAATGACTCGGCAAAGTATCGCACTTTATGCCTACGTATTCCCGCCTGGAACGAGAAATCAGAGTCAACGTAGTTCGCCTACCTACGGGAAAGGAGGGGAAGGTTGCTCGCTAGGATATCGCATCCTATGCCTACGTACTTTCATACAGCATGAAAGATCAGAGCAAACGTAGTTCGGGCCACGTACGAACAAAAATTAATAAAATCATGCATGAAATGAAGCTATTTAAAATGACATTTATTTAGAAAATATGGAAAAAATATCAAATAAAAATAAAAATGCAATTTTATTTAATGACAATTTTCTACACATTCTAATGAAAATGATGTAAAAAGAATGGATTAAAAATGATTTTTTATCTATTTATTATGAATTTTTAAAAGTTGGTAAAAATTAAAATGAATTAAAAAAACTAAATTGAATAAAATGGGAGGAGGAGGTACTAATAGCAATTCGCTCAGTTCAAAATCCAGGATGGGCCAGCAAACGGGGGTGCGCGTAGCAAATTGAATTAGGCCCAGAACCACTTCAGAATTATTAAAAATAAAAACAAGCAGGGGGTGCATTCAGCATAGGATTCACGTTCAAAACTGATTGGGCCTGGCAGTAGGGTGGTGGGATTAGCAAAACGCACTTAGGCCCGCCCGTTTCATTAAATGAAACGGTGCGTTTAGGGCACCTACAGCTTCCCTCCAAATCTCAGAATCAAACCTCAGCCACACGATGGGCTTCTGAGTCAAAGGTCCAACACGAACTGGACGGCCATGATTTCGTCTTCCTCACTAGCTCATGAGAATTAGGGTTTCCACCATGAAACTCCATGCACGCACCAACTTTAACCTCTCGGTTCTCCCTCTCCAGGCCATGAAACGCCACGATATAAACATGAAACTTACTCAGAATTTCTCCCTCTACAAGCCTATGGCATTAGTTTGCTTTGAAACTCAACAAATCACTCAAACCGATCGAGATAATTTCTGACTCCATGAAAATACTCTGCAACTCATCAGCATAATTCTCAATCAAACTTAGACTAATCTCTTCTATGACTAATGGTGATCATTCTGCGCTATCAACCTAAGATTATAATGCACTATGCCACGAGTTCTACATCCTAACAGTTCTAACAACCTGCTAACAATCATCACTAAACTACTCCAAACTCATCCTAATTGCTCTACTAACATCCTACATCATATCTAAACTAACAAAGCCATGCTAAACTAACTAAATCAAGTTGTGGCAGAGAAAATGCACCTGGTGTGAAATCTTGTGGATGATGATGAAACTTGTGGATCTGAGGCTTTTGAGGCTTGGATCTTGATCTACAATTGCACTACTTGATTCTGTATGCAACACTTTGAGGAGTCTTGCACTGGATCTTGAGTTCCAACTGAATTTGCAGCTTGTGTGTTCTTGAAGAAAGTACACGAAATTGAGCTCTAACCACCAAATCTTTGATTCAATTCTGATCCAGGATGATGATTGAATGTAGGAGGATCAATGTTGATGAGAATTGATGAAGATTTTGGGAAATTTGGAGAGAATTGCAATGAGAAAGAATGAGAAAACTTTGGGAAATTTTGGTGAAAAATGAATCCAACCCTTGCTCAATTCTGATTTCATGAATATATAGGGCTCACATGAACTTTCTAGAACCATCTTGCCACATTCCCTTGCATTCCACATTGGTTGATTTTTGAAATGTTTCTTCAAATGCAAGTAACCATGAATAACTTTGATTTTTCCCACTAAGCTCAAAAAAGTGCTTGAACCATTGTTCTTAGAATGTCTTTTCCATTCAAAATCATATATTGGAAGTCTCCATTTGGACTTATAAATCTCTCAAACCATTTTTCACTTTGACTTTATTCAAATTATAAGCCATTTTAGTTCAAATTTGGACCAATCATGCAACTTCATGTTATGAGCTTTTCCAACAATTTGTGACCTTCTTTCTAGACTCAAAATGTCATTTGGAGCAAGTTTGATGTTGTAAGTTTTTCCATTTGAGGCCTCCTTGTATGAGTTTTGGACATAGGTTAAAATGACCTGTAATTCACAAATGCCCAAAATACCCTTTGCTTGCCAAGACCATAAGTTGAGTTCCACACATCATATGAGGGCATGCCATACCATTCTAGAAAGCTAAGACAATGAGGAACAATTCTTATGTTGACCAAGAATTCATTTGAAATCTCCTTGAGGGGCAAAAATTGCTTGGAAGTCAAGTCACTTTCACAGACAAAATTTCAGATACCTCAGATGACCTGTAACTTGCAAGGACCATAACTTGAGTTCTATAAATCTCCTTGATGTCTTCCACCACTCAAATTAAAGGTCTTGAGATCCTCTACAAGTTTCATGTTGGCCAAGAAGCCATTTGAAGCTAGCATTTTGACTTATCTTGCTTGGAAATTTGACCTAAACTAGGGGATTTTACACAGAAACCCTAATTTAGAAACTCCTCTTCTCCTTGATTTCTCCTGAATTCCTCTTGGCATATCTCCATATCCTTCTTTATATATCCAATGATGAACCCCCCATCTCTCCACTAGACTTGAATGCCCCTTAAATCAGTCAATTGACCTAGGGTTGACCTAGGGTTGACCTAGATGAAACCCTAGTTGACTGTCTTCAGCTATAGCTCTTGTGCTCTCATCAATGACTTGTCTCCTTCTCCAAATGACTTTCTAAGTCTCTCATAATGTCTAGATACTCTCCATGCCTTCAACTCACAGCTCACAACCCTCTTGTTGACCCTCAGATATCCTCAGCTAGGAGATGGACTCAAGGCTTGATCTGCTGAGCTCTTTGCTTTCAAATTCTTTTCTGATGACTTGAATGAGATTGAATTGGGATAATAACCTCTTGATAGGCTTCTAGAGATGAGAATAATGCTTGATCCCCCTGTTGAATGACTTGCTATGCTTATGCTATGCAGATGATTAGTCTATGTACATGACTCTATATGCAAATGCTAATGACATTGAAACATAAATCAAGTGAATAAGGTTGGGCAAATTTTAGGGTGCAACAGCTGCCCCTATTCAAGCGACTTGGACCCGATTGGGTGAAGAGCCCGGAGCCTTCAGACATTCGCGGTACGAGACGGTTGAATACTAGTGAAACCAGAAATTTGCCAACCGCAAAACTAAATTGCGCTCCTGCTTGAGGAATGACATTCATCAGCTGAATTTGACTGTTACAGTAACCCACTGATCTCGTGCGACCGTGCTGGGGATTGTCTTCATCGTTCTGAAGAGGATTCTGTCATCACAGATTGCTTGCTTGTCCACGTTAGGACTCTGTCCGTCATCAATACGAAGAAATCTCAACTAAACCTGTCCACGTTAGGACTCCACCTGCTGTTAACCCAGAAAAATCTCGGCAACTCCGCTGGGGATAATTCGTCTGCATTTCCATAAACTGAATCGTCCACGTTAGAAATAACACTCTTCCACGTTAGGAATCACCTGTCCACGTTAGGAATAACATCGTCCACGTTAGGAGTCATTTCTTCTGTATCTGTCCACGTCAGGACTAGCTCTTTCCTCTTTCCATGTTAGAAAGCAATCTTCTTTCCACATAAGGAGAACTATATCAATCTGTCCACGTAAGGACTCCAATACCACTTGACATGTCCGCGTCAGGACTCCAATCTTTCCACGTAAGGAATTCAACTTTGGTTCTGAACCTGTCCACGTTAGGACTCAACTTTCCACGTAAGGAGTACATCATTCTTCCACGTCAGGAATCAACTTTTCTTGAATCTGTCCACGTAAGGAACCCAATTTTTCCACGTAAGGAGTAAATCTTCTTCTTCCACATTAGGAATAACTTCTTTGGTCTGTCCGCGTCAGGACTAAACTCTTCCACGTCAGGAATAATCCATTTCTTTCCACGTCAGGAATCAATCTTGATATGTCCGCGTGAGGACTCAATCCTTCCACGTAAGGAATAAACTCGTCTTTCCACGTAAGGAAACCATTTTTCTTCCACGTAAGGGAGGCTCTTGATATGTCCACGTAAGGACTCTAATCTTTCCACGTTAGGAATCACCTCTTTCCGATATGTCCGCGTAAGGACCACATCGTCCACGTTAGGACTCACTTCTCCACGTTAGGAATAATAATTTCTTTGATTTGTCCACGTCAGGACTAAACTCGTCTTGATCTGTCCACGTCAGGACTCAGGCGTCTTCGACCCGCTGAGGAAATAAGACTTGTCCGCGTAAGGACTCACACGCTGGTCTGATCTGTCCCCGTCAGGGCACCAACACAAAGAATAATCACTTTTGTCAACGTCATGACCTCCCATTCCACTAATTTCGAGAAACCGAATCTGCCCACGATAGGACTAACACACCTCACCAATCCAGGGAAATAAACCTGTCCACGTTAGGACGCCCACTTCTGAAGAAATCCCGTCAATATAGGAATAAATTGTCCACGTCAGGACTTAGTTCTCCAATGATCCTCACCCACAAACTCCTCAGCACCATCGTGACAGCGACTTTGAGGCGGACTCTACTGGGGATGTCTGGAAACCAACTATCGGACGCCTGTTCTGATAACCGGCGGTGGCCTCTGAAATTCTGATTCATGGAACCCCTGATGACAACTAATTCTGCTTGGGAATAAAGAGAAGCTTATCCTGGTAACTCTGCGGGGAATACAGCCGAAACTGACACTGGATGTCCCATGCCGAGATCTTGATTGCTCGGTAGTTCATGTGAGCAAGAACTCTCTCTACCTGAACTGCTAAAATACAGGAACTGCTTCAGCAAAATAAATGCTGAGGATAATGCCGACTCCGCCGGGGATAGCCAGATGCTACAGAATTATTCCAGCAAAATAAATGCTGGAAGGATGAAGTCAACCCTGCTGGGAAATTGGGAACTCAAACCAAACACCCTGTTGAGGTAACCCCCTGCTGGGGAAAATAACCTTGCTGGGGAATATCAGATGTGCATAGTACGATCGGACTTTCTGCTGGAACGTGAACTGATATCACACAGTATCTCTGACAAAATAAACGACAGGTACCCACCATCAACTCTGCTTGGGGGAGTCTTGATCTTCGAGTTCCACTGGAAGGAATGAAAACACTTGCAAAGAGAATTCCGCTGGGGATGGGACTATTCTCTCGGGGAAAATCCACTGACTCCGCTGGGGGAGAGTGCATGACCCTGCGGGGAAAGATGAACCTGCCTGAATACAGCTTTACGATCTTGGAATCGCCAAACTCTGTTGAGGACGAACAACTTTTCTGGAGCACGTCCTCTGGATAAGCTACGGCTAGCTGGGGAATTCTATCCTTCTTCAGGAAGAACATGCATGACCTGCGTGGGGACTAAGTCTTTCGTTATCGCAATCTTTTGATCATCTTCCTCGTATGGTTATGAAACCTGTAACAACACAAACAAGACACGACAAGCCTATGCAATCATATCAATTCAGGTTAGTGACGTTACACTCAGTTAATTCAAAGCTTTAACAATTGTTGGCAAGGGCCAGTGATGTTATACTCATGCTAGCTTCACTAAACTTAGGCGAAGAACCAGCATCAAGTACTGAATAACATATTTTATTGATCGGGCCCCTGAATGGGCGGAGTTTTTTGTACACGGGATGTAACTCCTGAAATGAGGAAGCTACGCAAAGCAAATACATAAGTATGCACAAGAAGCATGAATATTTTGACAAATTAAATTTTGTACACATGTCGGCAACGGGATGCAGATGAACACCACGAACTGATCCTCCCATGACTCGTCCGACTCTAATGCTTTCCCGGTATCCTCACTTCTGAAGAGATTGTATCTGATAACTGGCTCCTCCAACATATTCTCCCGCATTGACGCTCATTGAATTCGGACCGCAGTCATTTGCTTTTCAAATCCCTAACTTTTGCGTGAACCGCCCTTTACGGGTTTTCAGTTCACCGGGATACCCTTTTTTGCCGAAGCCGCCCAGTGTAGGTTTTCAACTTCGCGGGTGTACATTTTTTTTCAATTTTATCCCTAACTTTTGCCCGAACCTTTCATTCTGTTTTTGGTTCGCCAGGATGCCCCATTTTTGCCTGGACTCTCTTTTTTTTTTGTCCAGCGGGTCTATTTTAAGCAAAGTATTTTTTTACTGCGTCCGAATTCACAGGTGACGCAAAGTCTTCTCCGTCCATGGTGGACAACAACAACGCTCCTCCTGAGAAGACCTTTCTAACAACGTATGGCCCTTCGTAGTTGGGGGTCCACTTGCCCCTGTGATCTGCTTGCGGCGGGAGAATCCTTTTCAGCACAAGGTCGCCCGTCTGAAAGCTTCGCGGAAGTATCTTCTTGTCGTACGCTTTCTTCATTCGGCTCTGGTACAAACGACCGTATGCCAGAGAAGCTAGCCTCTTCTCATCCATCAAACTCAGTTGGTTCAATCTATTCGTTACCCATTCTGCCTCGTCCAGCTGAACGTCTCGCAATACCCTCAGAGAAGGGATCTCAACCTCTAATGGTAATACCGCTTCCATTCCGTATACCAACAAGAACGGAGTTGCCCCGGTTGATGTGCGTACCGTCGTACGATAACCGTGCAAAGCAAAAGGTAGCATTTCATGCCAATCCTTATAAGTCACCACCATTTTCTGAACGATCTTCTTGATATTCTTGTTGGCCGCTTCGACAGCGCCATTCATCTTGGGTCGGTAAGGGGAGGAGTTGTGATGTTCGATCTTGAAATTCTGACAGAGCTCCTTCATCATTTTGTTGTTCAGATTTGAACCATTATCCGTGATTATCCGCTCGGGAATCCCATATCGGCAAATGATATCTCTCTTGATGAATCTAGCCACCACTTGCTTCGTTACATTTGCGTAAGACGCCGCTTCCACCCACTTGGTGAAATAATCGATTGCTACTAGGATGAACCGATGCCCGTTAGAAGCCGTCGGCTCGATCTTTCCGATCATATCGATTCCCCACATCGAGAATGGCCATGGAGATGACATCACATTTAAAGGACTCGGAGGCACGTGTATCTTGTCAGCATAGATTTGGCACTTGTGGCACTTCCTCGCGAACTTGAAACAATCAGTTTCCATCGTCAACCAAAAGTAACCTGCCCTCAGCAGCTTTCTCGTCATAGCATGCCCACCAGCGTGCGTACCAAAGGTACCTTCGTGAATTTCCTCCATGAGAAGCTTTGCCTCTTTCTCGTCTACACAACGCAACAACACCAAATCGTGGTTTCTTCTGTACAAGACGCCATCTGGATTCAAGTAGAAATTACCCGCTAATCTCCTGAGAGTCTTCTGATCTTGACTGGATGCCCCAGTCGGATACTCTTTATTCTTCAGGAAATTAAGGATATCGAAATACCACGGTTTGTCATCAGATGCTTCATCAATAGCAAATACATAAGCTGGCCTGTCTAACCGAGAGATAGTGATTTGGGGAGCTTCGTTCCAGAAGTTGACCTTGTACATGGAAGACAAAGTGGCAAGGGCGTCAGCCATTTGATTCTCTGCCCGCGGTACATGATGCAATTCAACCTTGTCGAAGAAAGGCAACAATCTCCTTGCATAATTCATGTAATGTATCAAATTGGGCTGCCGTGTCTCCCATTCCCCTTTGATCTGATTCACCACCAGAGCTGAGTCTCCGTATACGTCTAGATGTTTGATTCGCAAATCAATGGCTTCTTCGAGCCCCATTATACAAGCTTCGTATTCGGCTTCATTGTTGGTAACGGCAAAGGTCAATCGGGCAGTAAACGGGATGTGCGACCCGTGCGGCGTAGTGATAATTGCCCCTATTCCGCTACCGTAAGCATTCACAGCTCCGTCAAAAATCACCTGCCATTTGGAGCCCAGCTCTGGTCCTTCGTCTGGCAACGGCTCTTCGCAATCTTTCATCTTTAGGTACATGATATCCTCGTCAGGAAAATCAAACCTCATCGATTGGTACTCTTCAATAGGCTGCTCCGCCAGATACTCAGACAGCACACTCCCCTTTATAGCCTTTTGCGAGACGTATTGAATATCGTATTCAGTCAAGACCATCTGCCAACGGGCAATTCTACCTGACAACGCCTGCTTTTCGAATACATATTTGATAGGATCCATCTTCGAGATGAGCATGGTTGTATGATTCAGCATGTACTGCCTCAAACGCTTGGCGGCCCAGGCTAGCGCGCAACAAGTTTTCTCCAGCATTGAGTATCAAGATTCACAGTCTGTAAATTTCTTACTCAGGTAATAGATCGCATGCTCTTTTCTCCCCGTCTCGTCGTGTTGACCGAGAACACAACCCATGCTTCCCTCAAGAACCGTCAAATACATTATCAAGGGTCTACCTGCCACCGGGGGTATCAAAATAGGAGGCTCCTGCAGATACTTCTTTATTTTATCGAACGCCTTTTGACAATTTTCGTTCCACGTTACAGCTTGATCTTTCTTCAACAGCTTGAATAATGGTTCACACGTGGCCGTTAGGTGAGATATGAACCGGGCAATGTAGTTCAACCTCCCTAAAAACCCGCGCACCTCTTTCTCTGTTCTAGGCGTCGGCATTTCTTGAATCGCTTTTATTTTAGCAGGATCGACCTCTATTCCTCTTTCGCTTACGATAAACCCCAGCAGTTTACCCGATCTCACCCCGAAGGTGCACTTATTAGGGTTCAGCCTCAGCCTGAACTTCCTAAGTCTTTTAAACAACTTCAGCAGATTCACCAGATGCTCTTCCTCCGTCTGGGATTTGGCAATCATATCGTCAACATAAACTTCGATCTCTTTATGCATCATGTCATGGAAAAGAGTCGTCATCGCACGCTGATATGTTGCCCCAGCATTTTTCAAACCAAAGGGCATCACTTTGTAACAAAATGTTCCCCAAGGCGTTATAAAAGTAGTCTTCTCCATATCTTCTGGCGCCATTTTAATTTGATTATAGCCTGAAAAGCCATCCATGAAGGAGAATACAGAGTATTGAGCAGTATTATCAACTAACACGTCAATGTGAGGAAGTGGAAAATCGTCTTTTGGGCTTGCTTTATTCAAATCTCTGTAATCCACGCACATTCGAACCTTGCCATCTTTCTTTGGCACTGGTACGATGTTGGCAACCCATGAAGGATACTTCGTCACAGCCAGAAAACCAGCGTCCCACTGTTTCTGAACCTCCTCTTTGATCTTCATTGCCATATCTGGTCGAGTTCTGCGAAGCTTTTGTTTGACCGGCGGGCAATCTTCTTTCAGTGGCAGGCGATGCACAACCATATCTGTATCGAGCCCCGGCATATCTTCATATGACCAAGCGAATACATCATTATACTCTCGGAGCATTTCAACCAGTCTTCGCTTGATATCACTCTGCAGTGCGGCTCCGATACGAATATTCTTCTCAACCCCTTCCGACCCCAAGTTGATAATTTCGATGACCTCGTCGTGAGGCAGAATGGCTCTTTCCTCTTGCTTCACTAACCAAGACAGTTCTTCAGGAACGTCACTATCTTCGACAACCTCTTCTTCAGCCTGAAATACCGGGTGCTCGAAGTCGGGCCGAGTCATAGGTGGTTCAAGGATGTCATCTGAAAATGTTATCCTGCAAAAGGAATGGTTAAGTGCTTCAAAATGCGTATAAAGCGAATAACCACGTTGCCATTTTATTGAAAAATATAAAACAAGAAAGACAGGGATTACGGTATTTGCACATGAAAAAACGCCATTTATTTAATGATTAACACGCAATGTTTATAACAACACAGCCCTAAGCAAATCCTGATGCCCCGGGCAAGACATCAGATTATTCAACAATTAATAAAGCAAAGCATTATTGTTTAAAAGTCACAGGAACAAGCTCCTGAATAGACCAGTTGCACAGTCCTTGTCCTGGCGTGCTTGGCTGAATCCAGGCATCCATATCACAGTCGCTGTCTCCTTCATCAGACTCTGAAGCAGCATTGACAGTTTCATGACATACTCCACTGGCAGAGATGGTGATTGACTTTCTGAAATGGGGGGCCCCCACGGAAGGAGTTGATGACGACGGTCGGTACCCCAGCCCGAACCGGTCCATCTTTACAGGAATGTCCAGCACCTTGCCCCAGCCCTTGGCTTCTCCTGCTTCCACTAGAGCTTGAGCTTCCTTATACGATGAGACAGCTATCTCTGGCACTTTGCTCGGCCCGGGACCTTTATCCTTGATGCGCAAACCTTCGAATGCCTGGCATGGCGTTTCGTGGATCTCTCCGTCGACTTCCACATATTTAAACGACGATAGATGGCTGACCAGGATGTCTTCTTCTCCGCACACGGTGACTACGCTGTCCCCGACCATATATTTTAACTTCTGATGCAGGGTAGACGTGACTGCCCCTGCCCCGTGAATCCAGGGTCTTCCAAGCAAGCAGCTGTACGCAGGCTGTATATCCATGATATAAAACTCAGTTGCAAACACTTCCGGCCCCACTTGCAGAGGCAAGGTAATCGATCCGAAGACTGTTCTCCGCGTGCCGTCAAACGCTCTGACTACCAAATCACTGGGTGTACACAAAATCCCTCGAACATCCAGCTTCATCATCGCCTTCTTGGGCAGCACATTCAAAGATGATCCGGTGTCAACCAATACGTGCGACATTACCGATCCTCTACACTCAACAGACACGTGTAATGCCATATTATGATCTCTCCCTTTCGGAGTCAAGTCAAAATCGGTGAAACCCAGACTGTGGCCTGCATTCACATGTGCCAATACTCCTTCTAGCTGATTTACGGAGACATCCTGGGGTACAAAAGAAGTGTCCAGGACTTTCAGCAAAGCATTTCTGTGAGCTTCCGAACACAACAGCAATGACAGGATAGATATTTTGGACGGCGTCTGCTGCAGATGCTCCACAATCTTATAATCACTTTTCCGAATCAAGCGCATGAACTCTTCTACATCCTTCGATGCTGCTTCTTTTTCACTCGCTTGTACCGGAACATTCTCAACCACTTTCCCTTTTCCTTTCGCTAGTCTTTCAGCCTCCACTTTAGGAGATATAAAGATCCTGCCACTCCTCGTCATGCCTCCTGAGCCAACAACGTTATCCACAATCTCCGCTGGCTGCTTGTTAACCTCAATCTTTATCCCATCACAATACACCTCTAACCCATATGACCATGGGACTGCTTTCGTGTTCTCGTACGGGATTGGCCCGGCCTTAGTTATGGTGATCGGTGGTCGCTGAGCTGGTGCTGCAATAGTGATCGTCTTCCGAGGAATCGTCACAGTGGCCACATCACTCCGATTATCCACTACTGCCCCTGCAGGCTCGTCAGTTGCCGCTCGATCAAACTGCAATATGCCCTCATCAATTAAAGCCTGAATGCCTTTCTTCAAATCCTCACACCCCCCGGCTAGGGTCCAACAATCTAAGCAATACTCGTTACATCCTGGGTAAACACCCCCTTGTAACAGTCGGCTCTTTATCTCGCTCAGCGGCGTCTTCAAATCTTCAACATTCATAATAAGATTCATACCTTCCTCAGTCAGAATGGCGTTTGCCCCATGATTAGGCATGGGTTTCTGGACTATGTTCGGACCTGCCGTTCCGAAATTGATAGTCTTGTTGTCTAAAAGATCCTGCACAACGTGCTTAAAAGCATGGCAACCTTCTATATCGTGACCCGGGGCCCCAGAATGAAACTCGCAGTGCCTGCTTGCATCGTAGCCGAACGGGGGAGCTCCCGTTATTGGTGCCAGAGTTCTTTTCTCTACCAGATTCAATCCCAACAATGTCTGCAACAAATCGGCATATGTTGAGGGAGGCTTTTCAAACACTCTCCTCGGTTTACTACCCTGGAATCTTCGCTGAGCCTGCGGTGCCCCCTGCTGAGGCTGCTGCTGCTGTGGCATTGGTTGCTGCTGAACCGGTTGTTGTTGCTAGAGTGGTTGTTGTTGATATGGGATAGTAACACTCGACACCTGCTGCGGCTGACGATATTGACCTCGTCCCCTGCCTCGGCCTCGGCCTCGGCCTCCAAATACTGCGCTTGCCTCGCCCTGACGGCGCCCACCATAAGCTTTCCTATTACTGCCAGATGCAGTTGATTCCTCGACTTGGAACTTTCCTTGCTTAATGTTACGTTCAATCTTTTCCCCCATCAGAATCAGGTCTGAAAAACTGGCCAGAGACGTATGAAACAGCATATCATGAAACAGCCCTGTGAATGTGCCGACAAACATGTCATTCATTTCCTTATCTTCCACCGGAGGACGGACCCTGGCAGCCATATCGCGCCACCTTTGCGCGTACTCCTTAAAACTCTCCCCCTTCTTCTGCGAAAGCCCGGCCAACTGGACCCGATTGGGCGCCAGGTCGCTGTTATACTTGTAATGGGCTACAAACGCCTCCGCCAATTGCTTCCATGTCTTGATATCAGTTGGCTCCAACCCCATGTACCACTCTAGGGAAGGGCCCGATAGACTATCCTGAAAGAAATGCATTAGCATTCTTTCATCAGTTGAGTATGCAGACATCTTTCTGTAATAAGCTCGTACATGCACTTTCGGACATGTGTCTCCTTTGTACTTGTCGAACGCAGGAGCTTTGAATTTAATTGGCACCCTCAAGCCAGGTACCAAGCCCATGGTTGCCATGTCCAAACCCACAGCACTCTGGTTTAGGACTCCCTTCATCTGCTCTTCCAGCATTCTAATCTTTTGGGAATCATCCATCGGTCCTTCAAAACCTCCTCCGGAGAAGGCGTCCTCCTGCTGATCTTCTTGCCACATACCATTTCCAGCTCCGTACCCATCATATCCGTTATTACGTCCAGCTCTGATCTGATTCATCCCCGGACCTCGGCCTCTGTTGCCGTACCCTTGAACACCTCCAGCAGGACCAAAAGCCATAAATCCAGCACCGTTTCCGTTTCCAAAGCCTCCGTAGCCCTGATTGACCATACCATAACCATCTTGCCCAAAGCCTTGAGCATTAAAGCCATACTTCCCAGTGTTATCGAATCCCTGATCGTTGAATCCGAACCCAGTATTGACAAAGCCATTGCCTCCTAGATTATCTCCCAAATTGACATCACCCAGCCCAGCATTATGGACAGCGGTCTCATTCCCCACTCCAACGTTACCATTCACAGCAGCGGTAGCGTTGTTGACATTAGCAGCAGGTATATTGACTACGGGTGGAGCCACTGGCGTGGGAGTGCCGTCTCCATGAGCAGTATCAACCCGGACAGACTGATGATCTTCATTACCATGACCAGCGCTTCGGGCCAACAGAGGCTGGACCATGGCCTGCAAATTCTCCTGCCCTTTTGCTATAGCTTCCATGGTCTGCATGAAGAGGGCGAGCTTCTCGCGCACATCTTGCATCTCATTCTGCATTTGGTCCATGATTTTTCGACAATTGGAGCGGGTAGAATAGCGGTGCGGATGTCGATCTGCAATCCTGGTAAGTACCTGATACAGAGCAGGAAATAAGACACCATCCAAAGATTACCTGTAATGCAATATGAATATGAATGCAACGCAATGTGTCTGTGCATTAGGGAAGTTCATTCCCCCAGTTCTAGTGCGAAGGTGCCGGTGCAGTGACAGTGCTGACAATCGGAGCTGAATCATAGAAAGCCTCATATATTGCAGAGAGAATCAATAAGCCCAGGGTACAATATCGCTGAGAGTACAAAGAAGGCATGACCTCAACCAACAATCCTGGTGATGGTCAGCACTATGCGAATAAAGCATACAAGTTACTACATGAGATGATCAAATCCTCCCAAAAGTCTGGTACTCCTCTATCAACTTCTTGGTCTCCGGATGGCTTGGTCGATCAAGCAGCCCTTCAACAAGCTGGTTTCTCCTCTTAAGGACACGGCGTACGTCTTCAGCAGTTTCTTCCCATGTTGCTTCTCCGAAGCAATCTTCTAACTTTCGCTTCTGAGACACTGCTTCATCTCTGGACTTGATTGCCTTGTTCAGTGCATGCTGGACACTATACCGGGTCATCACTTCCTCCTCACACTTCTTGATGCTAGCCTTCAACTTCTCTTCGAGGTCGGAAATTCGCTGCTTCAGCTTATCTTCCCTCTTCTTATTGTTGGTGAGTGTAGCATTCCAAGTCTTATTGCAAGAGGAGATCTCTCGGTGTGCTGCGTCGAGCGCTTTCTTTTTGGCTTCCAGCATGTCATGGGAGCTTCTGAACTCTTGCCCCAGACGTTCACGCTTTTTCTTTTCCTCAGTCAACTCAGCCCCTAGTCTGTTTACTAGCTCGATCTGTTGCTGGAAAGCATATACGGCCTTGTTTTTCTCACTGCGTACTTGAGCTAGCTCTTGTTCTAACCCTTCATTAATCTTCATTAAGGCTTCTTTTTCTCTCACAATTTGTTCATAGACTTCTCTAGAAACAGTAGTTGGCTCTTCTGCCGGAATAAGAGCGAGGATTGGTGCGTCTGGAAATGGCATCTTCAACTGACTTGCTCTTTCCTGGATCCAGACCCTGTAAGGTGCATAGGCCTGACAGTCATTCTTTCCTAACAACGGCTTCCCTCTGCGGTTAATACGTGTCCAGGCATGTTGCAACTCAGCTAGCAATTCTCCCTTCAAATCACCTGTGAAGTACAGAGATTCCTGTACTTCTTCCTCCTGAGGTGGATTCTTCAGTGCATATCCGAACTGGCGAATGAATAGAGAAGGGTTGTAATTGATACACCCTTTTCTTCCTATCAACGGTACATTAGGGTACCCAGAACAACTGAAGATGAGCTCAGATCCCAACAGGTCTCGATCAAACCACTCCATATCTTCCGACGATAGCCTCATCAGGCGCTCTGGCCAACCAGCTGGAACTGTAGTCTCTGCAACAGATCTTCTCTTAGGGAGGTGGCTCTCAAACCACCTACTCAACAAGGGTACACACAGATGAACATTCTTCCCTCTTCCCTTTTCATTCTTGTAATGCAGTGAATGGTAGAGATCTCCGAGTAAAGTAGGTACAGGATTACTAGCGGCAAACAAGTAGAAAGCGTCAAAGTCCACAAAATCCGGTATATTGGGGAACAATACTATGCCATAAATGCACAAAGCCAACACAGCATTGAAAGCAATCCAACACCCGCTCTTGGCGTACTCCTGGGCTTTACCAACTAAGAACTGAAGTGAGAAGCCTGGAACTCCACGGGAAACAGTAGTCACAAGTTCAGAAGCATCAATATGCAAAGCTTTTGCCAAGTCCTCCGGCTTGGGCTTGGCGTCATAATGAATGAATGGAACCTGGTTCTGCACGGGCAGCTCAACATACTCAGCGTATTCCTCCAGGGTTGGTCCCATAATAAAGTCAGAGAACGTAAAGCACCTCAAAGCAGGGTCGTAGAATTGCATCAAAGCATACAGCCCATCTAACTCTACCTCTGTAGGTTTGCACACCAATCTCAGTAATCTACCATAGCTCATCCGGAAGCTCCTACGAACACCCTCATCAGCAAGAGAGATCAACCCAAGTAGAGGAACAATATCAGGCGTAGGCAATTTGTAAGCAACCGTTCTCCTTAAGCTAGTCATGATCAAAACTCAGAAGTCTGGGCACTAGAACTAGGGAAATGCAAATGCACCTGCAGCACAGACACACGTTAGTGAAATGCAAATGGTAATGGATATGCAGGCAATGCAATGCAAGTAACATGCAACAGGGACCAAAGCTGTGGCTGAATAGCCTGAACCCAATCAAGAAAGGTCTCAGATAGACCATCCAGAAGTCATCAAACCCTGGTCTCAGATAGACCTAAAATAAAACTCCAACACTGGTCTCTGACAGACCTCAAACCATAACTCCAGCTGGTCTCTGATAGACCTCAAATCACATCTCTAATTGGTCTCTGACAGACCTCAGAACTCTCCCACTGGTCTCTGACAGACCTCAAAACACATCTCCACATGGTCTCTGACAGACCTCCTAACTCTCCATAAATACCCAGGATCTCTGATCGAGAACAAACCGGTATCTGAAGGTCTGGTTACCTGCATAACCCCAAATCCCCTCACAGGTGGGTGGCCCTATAACTGGCACAAGGTACGGCATCCTATGCGGTCGTCGGCGTCACAGACTTTCAGGGTTGATGATACGATTCCCAGAAGGAGTGGCATCATCAATCCCTGAAGAGGCCTCACTTAGCCAACTTCCAAATGATCGGTCCCCAGAGTCGACAATCCAACTAACCAGCAACCCACGCCAACCAAAGGAAGGGGCAGGAGGCCAACCAGAGGAACCTCGTCTGAGTGTAGATTTCATGGGACACCAAAGCAAGCAAAGCAAGCGGGCACCCACTAATTTCTACTCTAATTCTAGGTGCACTCAAGCCCAGGTCCGGCTTATCTCTCAATATCAGAACACCCGTCACACCCCAGATACAACAACAATAATCAATATATAAAACTGAAAATACAAGGTTAGAAATGTAAAATAACTCCATACAAAATCCTCGACGGGAAAACAAGCGTTAGGATTGACTCTCTCAAGGGACGTTGGATCCCAAATGCATAAGAACCATCGCAGTCCTTAGCAGCCAGGGGACGTTGGGTCCCCAGCAGAGTCGCCAGCTGTCGCTACTGCGAAAATCGGCGCCGGCTGAACAGAAGATTCGCCACCGTGCGTTATTTATCCCACGGGAGGGAAAGGGAACGCTCAGAGTAAACCTCGCAAAGACGGGAAAGGTATTGTCGTCGCAACCAAAACCTGGGTTCGGGAGTCGGTTACGCAAGGGGAAGGTATTAGCACCCCTCACGTCCATCGTACTCGATGGGATCCACGCTTGTTTTCGGGTATGGATTGTTATTCTATCTAAACTATAGGTCAAGGGTGAAAAAGAAAATAAAATGAAAATAAAAATGACTCGGCAAAGTATCGCACTTTATGCCTACGTATTCCCGCCTGGAACGAGAAATCAGAGTCAACGTAGTTCGCCTACCTACGGGAAAGGAGGGGAAGGTTGCTCGCTAGGATATCGCATCCTATGCCTACGTACTTTCATACAGCATGAAAGATCAGAGCAAACGTAGTTCGGGCCACGTACGACACAAGTCTGTCTTGGTTGATTTTATTCTTTCTGAAAAAGGTTTTCCTTGATTAGCAGTCTCGGCGGACAAAAATGACGTCTTGATGAGTTCACATTCTTTTACGGAAGAAGTGTCTTTTATTGTGTTTGAAATCTTTACGTGTTTTTCTGTTTGTTTTGAGAGAGAAGAGATAGAACTCTAACCTACGGTTGCAAAGGGAAACGAACTAACCTAATGTTATCATGCATGGGTTAAGACCTAGTGTCTATCATGCCCCTCTCTTGCACAGAGAGAAACAGAGATCCTAAGGGATAGGCAGAAACAGAAACAATACCAGATATATACAGTAAAACAGTAAAATGCATGGATGCAACAGTACAAGCGAGGCAAGGGAGTCCCACTCAACCTCGAACCTAGAAAACAATAGGCAAAAGTGAACAGACTTCACTTTCAACCCAGCAGGGTAGACAGCAAACAATACAGTTCAGAAAACCAACCAATACATCAGCAATGAAATACAGCAAAATAAACAGCCACAGCAGCTCTGCATCAATATCCATCTTCAAGTAATCTCCAATCAGCTACAAGCTTCAACAAGCATCAATCTCCATTTTCATGACCTTCAGGCAAGGGCTTTGATCATCAGTCTTCTATCTGCAATGGCTTTTCTTCAAGCTCAAACCTCCAGGATGAGGGATTAGTCACAAGAGTGAATTGGGTGCTAAGCAATCAGTTGACTACCAAGGGTGGTGAACAGACTGCTTCTAACACAAGAGACATTTTCTCTCAAGAGTTCTATCTCATAGACACTATCACCAAGCCTTCCAAAGGAAGGGGGTGAGTGTCTTAGAGAGACTCTGAATCACAGAGAAGAATGGATGCAGACAAGGCAATCCATGTTTGAGAAACAAGCTTTCTAACCTAGAGCTCTGCCTAGCTCCTAAACCCTAGTCTCCTCAGCAGCTGCTAGCAAGAATCTCCTCTTCAAATCTGGAAGTTGATCTTCAATCTTTGGATCTCCAATGGTCTTCATCTCCTCAAGTCTTCAGCTCGCCCAAGTCCCCAGACAATCCCAATACCCAAGCAAGCAAGCAATAATCCCCAGAGGGCACACCACACCAGTCAATTAGACATACACAGAGTATCAATAGCAGTAGGGGCATCCTAACTTTTCTCTAAGGGATCTAATAACTACCCATAGCCACTATAGTCCCATAGCTAAACTAGTCAAACCCTAAGTCCTAAGGGAAAGAATCAAACTTCCTAAGTCATCACCTAAAAACCCTAATTTGTTCATGTTGTTCAAGCCTACATTAATCACCTAAAATTAATTCCTAAAAATGGGAACTAAATTGTTTCTACAAGTTCAATATCTCATCTAAGCAACATAAAAAGAATGAACAAAAAATATGAAAGCATTTAATAGAACAAAATTTAATAAAATCATGCATGAAATGAAGCTATTTAAAATGACATTTATTTAGAAAATATGGAAAAATATCAAATAAAAATAAAAATGCAATTTTATTTAATGACAATTTTCTACACATTCTAATGAAAATGATGTAAAAAGAATGGATTAAAAATGATTTTTTATCTATTTATTATGAATTTTTAAAAGTTGGTAAAAATTAAAATGAATTAAAAAAACTAAATTGAATAAAATGGGAGGAGGAGGTACTAATAGCAATTCGCTCAGTTCAAAATCCAGGATGGACCAGCAAACGGGGGTGCGCGTAGCAAATTGAATTAGGCCCAGAACCACTTCAGAATTATTAAAAATAAAAACAAGCAGGGGGTGCATTCAGCATAGGATTCACGTTCAAAACTGATTGGGCCTGGCAGTAGGGTGGTGGGATTAGCAAAACGCACTTAGGCCCGCCCGTTTCATTAAATGAAACGGTGCGTTTAGGGCACCTACAGCTTCCCTCCAAATCTCAGAATCAAACCTCAGCCACACGATGGGCTTCTGAGTCAAAGGTCCAACACGAACTGGACGGCCATGATTTCGTCTTCCTCACTAGCTCATGAGAATTAGGGTTTCCACCATGAAACTCCATGCACGCACCAACTTTAACCTCTCGGTTCTCCCTCTCCAGGCCATGAAACGCCACGATATAAACATGAAACTTACTCAGAATTTCTCCCTCTACAAGCCTATGGCATTAGTTTGCTTTGAAACTCAACAAATCACTCAAACCGATCGAGATAATTTCTGACTCCATGAAAATACTCTGCAACTCATCAGCATAATTCTCAATCAAACTTAGACTAATCTCTTCTATGACTAATGGTGATCATTCTGCGCTATCAACCTAAGATTATAATGCACTATGCCACGAGTTCTACATCCTAACAGTTCTAACAACCTGCTAACAATCATCACTAAACTACTCCAAACTCATCCTAATTGCTCTACTAACATCCTACATCATATCTAAACTAACAAAGCCATGCTAAACTAACTAAATCAAGCTGTGGCAGAGAAAATGCACCTGGTGTGAAATCTTGTGGATGATGATGAAACTTGTGGATCTGAGGCTTTTGAGGCTTGGATCTTGATCTACAATTGCACTACTTGATTCTGTATGCAACACTTTGAGGAGTCTTGCACTGGATCTTGAGTTCCAACTGAATTTGCAGCTTGTGTGTTCTTGAAGAAAGTGCACGAAATTGAGCTCTAACCACCAAATCTTTGATTCAATTCTGATCCAGGATGATGATTGAATGTAGGAGGATCAATGTTGATGAGAATTGATGAAGATTTTGGGAAATTTGGAGAGAATTGCAATGAGAAAGAATGAGAAAACTTTGGGAAATTTTGGTGAAAAATGAATCCAACCCTTGCTCAATTCTGATTTCATGAATATATAGGGCTCACATGAACTTTCTAGAACCATCTTGCCACATTCCCTTGCATTCCACATTGGTTGATTTTTGAAATGTTTCTTCAAATGCAAGTAACCATGAATAACTTTGATTTTTCCCACTAAGCTCAAAAAAGTGCTTGAACCATTGTTCTTAGAATGTCTTTTCCATTCAAAATCATATATTGGAAGTCTCCATTTGGACTTATAAATCTCTCAAACCATTTTTCACTTTGACTTTATTCAAATTATAAGCCATTTTAGTTCAAATTTGGACCAATCATGCAACTTCATGTTATGAGCTTTTCCAACAATTTGTGACCTTCTTTCTAGACTCAAAATGTCATTTGGAGCAAGTTTGATGTTGTAAGTTTTTCCATTTGAGGCCTCCTTGTATGAGTTTTGGACATAGGTTAAAATGACCTGTAATTCACAAATGCCCAAAATACCCTTTGCTTGCCAAGACCATAAGTTGAGTTCCACACATCATATGAGGGCATGCCATACCATTCTAGAAAGCTAAGACAATGAGGAACAATTCTTATGTTGACCAAGAATTCATTTGAAATCTCCTTGAGGGGAAAAAATTGCTTGGAAGTCAAGTCACTTTCACAGACAAAATTTCAGATACCTCAGATGACCTGTAACTTGCAAGGACCATAACTTGAGTTCTATAAATCTCCTTGATGTCTTCCACCACTCAAATTAAAGGTCTTGAGATCCTCTACAAGTTTCATGTTGGCCAAGAAGCCATTTGAAGCTAGCATTTTGACTTATCTTGCTTGGAAATTTGACCTAAACTAGGGGATTTTACACAGAAACCCTAATTTAGAAACTCCTCTTCTCCTTGATTTCTCCTGAATTCCTCTTGGCATATCTCCATATCCTTCTTTATATATCCAATGATGAACCCCCCATCTCTCCACTAGACTTGAATGCCCCTTAAATCAGTCAATTGACCTAGGGTTGACCTAGGGTTGACCTAGATGAAACCCTAGTTGACTGTCTTCAGCTATAGCTCTTGTGCTCTCATCAATGACTTGTCTCCTTCTCCAAATGACTTTCTAAGTCTCTCATAATGTCTAGATACTCTCCATGCCTTCAACTCACAGCTCACAACCCTCTTGTTGACCCTCAGATATCCTCAGCTAGGAGATGGACTCAAGGCTTGATCTGCTGAGCTCTTTGCTTTCAAATTCTTTTCTGATGACTTGAATGAGATTGAATTGGGATAATAACCTCTTGATAGGCTTCTAGAGATGAGAATAATGCTTGATCCCCCTGTTGAATGACTTGCTATGCTTATGCTATGCAGATGATTAGTCTATGTACATGACTCTATATGCAAATGCTAATGACATTGAAACATAAATCAAGTGAATAAGGTTGGGCAAATTTTAGGGTGCAACAGCTGCCCCTATTCAAGCGACTTGGACCCGATTGGGTGAAGAGCCCGGAGCCTTCAGACATTCGCGGTACGAGACGGTTGAATACTAGTGAAACCAGAAATTTGCCAACCGCAAAACTAAATTGCGCTCCTGCTTGAGGAATGACATTCATCAGCTGAATTTGACTGTTACAGTAACCCACTGATCTCGTGCGACCGTGCTGGGGATTGTCTTCATCGTTCTGAAGAGGATTCTGTCATCACAGATTGCTTGCTTGTCCACGTTAGGACTCTGTCCGTCATCAATACGAAGAAATCTCAACTAAACCTGTCCACGTTAGGACTCCACCTGCTGTTAACCCAGAAAAATCTCGGCAACTCCGCTGGGGATAATTCGTCTGCATTTCCATAAACTGAATCGTCCACGTTAGAAATAACACTCTTCCACGTTAGGAATCACCTGTCCACGTTAGGAATAACATCGTCCACGTTAGGAGTCATTTCTTCTGTATCTGTCCACGTCAGGACTAGCTCTTTCCTCTTTCCATGTTAGAAAGCAATCTTCTTTCCACATAAGGAGAACTATATCAATCTGTCCACGTAAGGACTCCAATACCACTTGACATGTCCGCGTCAGGACTCCAATCTTTCCACGTAAGGAATTCAACTTTGGTTCTGAACCTGTCCACGTTAGGACTCAACTTTCCACGTAAGGAGTACATCATTCTTCCACGTCAGGAATCAACTTTTCTTGAATCTGTCCACGTAAGGAACCCAATTTTTCCACGTAAGGAGTAAATCTTCTTCTTCCACATTAGGAATAACTTCTTTGGTCTGTCCGCGTCAGGACTAAACTCTTCCACGTCAGGAATAATCCATTTCTTTCCACGTCAGGAATCAATCTTGATATGTCCGCGTGAGGACTCAATCCTTCCACGTAAGGAATAAACTCGTCTTTCCACGTAAGGAAACCATTTTTCTTCCACGTAAGGGAGGCTCTTGATATGTCCACGTAAGGACTCTAATCTTTCCACGTTAGGAATCACCTCTTTCCGATATGTCCGCGTAAGGACCACATCGTCCACGTTAGGACTCACTTCTCCACGTTAGGAATAATAATTTCTTTGATTTGTCCACGTCAGGACTAAACTCGTCTTGATTTGTCCACGTCAGGACTCAGGCGTCTTCGACCCGCTGAGGAAATAAGACTTGTCCGCGTAAGGACTCACACGCTGGTCTGATCTGTCCCCGTCAGGGCACCAACACAAAGAATAATCACTTTTGTCAACGTCATGACCTCCCATTCCACTAATTTCGAGAAACCGAATCTGCCCACGATAGGACTAACACACCTCACCAATCCAGGGAAATAAACCTGTCCACGTTAGGACGCCCACTTCTGAAGAAATCCCGTCAATATAGGAATAAATTGTCCACGTCAGGACTTAGTTCTCCAATGATCCTCACCCACAAACTCCTCAGCACCATCGTGACAGCGACTTTGAGGCGGACTCTACTGGGGATGTCTGGAAACCAACTATCGGACGCCTGTTCTGATAACCGGCGGTGGCCTCTGAAATTCTGATTCATGGAACCCCTGATGACAACTAATTCTGCTTGGGAATAAAGAGAAGCTTATCCTGGTAACTCTGCGGGGAATACAGCCGAAACTGACACTGGATGTCCCATGCCGAGATCTTGATTGCTCGGTAGTTCATGTGAGCAAGAACTCTCTCTACCTGAACTGCTAAAATACAGGAACTGCTTCAGCAAAATAAATGCTGAGGATAATGCCGACTCCGCCGGGGATAGCCAGATGCTACAGAATTATTCCAGCAAAATAAATGCTGGAAGGATGAAGTCAACCCTGCTGGGAAATTGGGAACTCAAACCAAACACCCTGTTGAGGTAACCCCCTGCTGGGGAAAATAACCTTGCTGGGGAATATCAGATGTGCATAGTACGATCGGACTTTCTGCTGGAACGTGAACTGATATCACACAGTATCTCTGACAAAATAAACGACAGGTACCCACCATCAACTCTGCTTGGGGGAGTCTTGATCTTCGAGTTCCACTGGAAGGAATGAAAACACTTGCAAAGAGAATTCCGCTGGGGATGGGACTATTCTCTCGGGGAAAATCCACTGACTCCGCTGGGGGAGAGTGCATGACCCTGCGGGGAAAGATGAACCTGCCTGAATACAGCTTTACGATCTTGGAATCGCCAAACTCTGTTGAGGACGAACAACTTTTCTGGAGCACGTCCTCTGGATAAGCTACGGCTAGCTGGGGAATTCTATCCTTCTTCAGGAAGAACATGCATGACCTGCGTGGGGACTAAGTCTTTCGTTATCGCAATCTTTTGATCATCTTCCTCGTATGGTTATGAAACCTGTAACAACACAAACAAGACACGACAAGCCTATGCAATCATATCAATTCAGGTTAGTGACGTTACACTCAGTTAATTCAAAGCTTTAACAATTGTTGGCAAGGGCCAGTGATGTTATACTCATGCTAGCTTCACTAAACTTAGGCGAAGAACCAGCATCAAGTACTGAATAACATATTTTATTGATCGGGCCCCTGAATGGGCGGAGTTTTTTGTACACGGGATGTAACTCCTGAAATGAGGAAGCTACGCAAAGCAAATACATAAGTATGCACAAGAAGCATGAATATTTTGACAAATTAAATTTTGTACACATGTCGGCAACGGGATGCAGATGAACACCACGAACTGATCCTCCCATGACTCGTCCGACTCTAATGCTTTCCCGGTATCCTCACTTCTGAAGAGATTGTATCTGATAACTGGCTCCTCCAACATATTCTCCCGCATTGACGCTCATTGAATTCGGACCGCAGTCATTTGCTTTTCAAATCCCTAACTTTTGCGTGAACCGCCCTTTACGGGTTTTCAGTTCACCGGGATACCCTTTTTTGCCGAAGCCGCCCAGTGTAGGTTTTCAACTTCGCGGGTGTACATTTTTTTTCAATTTTATCCCTAACTTTTGCCCGAACCTTTCATTCTGTTTTTGGTTCGCCAGGATGCCCCATTTTTGCCTGGACTCTCTTTTTTTTTTGTCCAGCGGGTCTATTTTAAGCAAAGTATTTTTTTACTGCGTCCGAATTCACAGGTGACGCAAAGTCTTCTCCGTCCATGGTGGACAACAACAACGCTCCTCCTGAGAAGACCTTTCTAACAACGTATGGCCCTTCGTAGTTGGGGGTCCACTTGCCCCTGTGATCTGCTTGCGGCGGGAGAATCCTTTTCAGCACAAGGTCGCCCGTCTGAAAGCTTCGCGGAAGTATCTTCTTGTCGTACGCTTTCTTCATTCGGCTCTGGTACAAAAGACCGTATGCCAGAGAAGCTAGCCTCTTCTCATCCATCAAACTCAGTTGGTTCAATCTATTCGTTACCCATTCTGCCTCGTCCAGCTGAACGTCTCGCAATACCCTCAGAGAAGGGATCTCAACCTCTAATGGTAATACCGCTTCCATTCCGTATACCAACGAGAACGGAGTTGCCCCGGTTGATGTGCGTACCGTCGTACGATAACCGTGCAAAGCAAAAGGTAGCATTTCATGCCAATCCTTATAAGTCACCACCATTTTCTGAACGATCTTCTTGATATTCTTGTTGGCCGCTTCGACAGCGCCATTCATCTTGGGTCGGTAAGGGGAGGAGTTGTGATGTTCGATCTTGAAATTCTGACAGAGCTCCTTCATCATTTTGTTGTTCAGATTTGAACCATTATCCGTGATTATCCGCTCGGGAATCCCATATCGGCAAATGATATCTCTCTTGATGAATCTAGCCACCACTTGCTTCGTTACATTTGCGTAAGACGCCGCTTCCACCCACTTGGTGAAATAATCGATTGCTACTAGGATGAACCGATGCCCGTTAGAAGCCGTCGGCTCGATCTTTCCGATCATATCGATTCCCCACATCGAGAATGGCCATGGAGATGACATCACATTTAAAGGACTCGGAGGCACGTGTATCTTGTCAGCATAGATTTGGCACTTGTGGCACTTCCTCGCGAACTTGAAACAATCAGTTTCCATCGTCAACCAAAAGTAACCTGCCCTCAGCAGCTTTCTCGTCATAGCATGCCCACCAGCGTGCGTACCAAAGGTACCTTCGTGAATTTCCTCCATGAGAAGCTTTGCCTCTTTCTCGTCTACACAACGCAACAACACCAAATCGTGGTTTCTTCTGTACAAGACGCCATCTGGATTCAAGTAGAAATTACCCGCTAATCTCCTGAGAGTCTTCTGATCTTGACTGGATGCCCCAGCCGGATACTCTTTATTCTTCAGGAAATTAAGGATATCGAAATACCACGGTTTGTCATCAGATGCTTCATCAATAGCAAATACATAAGCTGGCCTGTCTAACCGAGAGATAGTGATTTGGGGAGCTTCGTTCCAGAAGTTGACCTTGTACATGGAAGACAAAGTGGCAAGGGCGTCAGCCATTTGATTCTCTGCCCGCGGTACATGATGCAATTCAACCTTGTCGAAGAAAGGCAACAATCTCCTTGCATAATTCATGTAATGTATCAAATTGGGCTGCCGTGTCTCCCATTCCCCTTTGATCTGATTCACCACCAGAGCTGAGTCTCCGTATACGTCTAGATGTTTGATTCGCAAATCAATGGCTTCTTCGAGCCCCATTATACAAGCTTCGTATTCGGCTTCATTGTTGGTAACGGCAAAGGTCAATCGGGCAGTAAACGGGATGTGCGACCCGTGCGGCGTAGTGATAATTGCCCCTATTCCGCTACCGTAAGCATTCACAGCTCCGTCAAAAATCACCTGCCATTTGGAGCCCAGCTCTGGTCCTTCGTCTGGCAACGGCTCTTCGCAATCTTTCATCTTTAGGTACATGATATCCTCGTCAGGAAAATCAAACCTCATCGATTGGTACTCTTCAATAGGCTGCTCCGCCAGATACTCAGACAGCACACTCCCCTTTATAGCCTTTTGCGAGACGTATTGAATATCGTATTCAGTCAAGACCATCTGCCAACGGGCAATTCTACCTGACAACGCCTGCTTTTCGAATACATATTTGATAGGATCCATCTTCGAGATGAGCATGGTTGTATGATTCAGCATGTACTGCCTCAAACGCTTGGCGGCCCAGGCTAGCGCGCAACAAGTTTTCTCCAGCATTGAGTATCGAGATTCACAGTCTGTAAATTTCTTACTCAGGTAATAGATCGCATGCTCTTTTCTCCCCGTCTCGTCGTGTTGACCGAGAACACAACCCATGCTTCCCTCAAGAACCGTCAAATACATTATCAAGGGTCTACCTGCCACCGGGGGTATCAAAATAGGAGGCTCCTGCAGATACTTCTTTATTTTATCGAACGCCTTTTGACAATTTTCGTTCCACGTTACAGCTTGATCTTTCTTCAACAGCTTGAGTAATGGTTCACACGTGGCCGTTAGGTGAGATATGAACCGGGCAATGTAGTTCAACCTCCCTAAAAACCCGCGCACCTCTTTCTCTGTTCTAGGCGTCGGCATTTCTTGAATCGCTTTTATTTTAGCAGGATCGACCTCTATTCCTCTTTCGCTTACGATAAACCCCAGCAGTTTACCCGATCTCACCCCGAAGGTGCACTTATTAGGGTTCAGCCTCAGCCTGAACTTCCTAAGTCTTTTAAACAACTTCAGCAGATTCACCAGATGCTCTTCCTCCGTCTGGGATTTGGCAATCATATCGTCAACATAAACTTCGATCTCTTTATGCATCATGTCATGGAAAAGAGTCGTCATCGCACGCTGATATGTTGCCCCAGCATTTTTCAAACCAAAGGGCATCACTTTGTAACAAAATGTTCCCCAAGGCGTTATAAAAGTAGTCTTCTCCATATCTTCTGGCGCCATTTTAATTTGATTATAGCCTGAAAAGCCATCCATGAAGGAGAATACAGAGTATTGAGCAGTATTATCAACTAACACGTCAATGTGAGGAAGTGGAAAATCGTCTTTTGGGCTTGCTTTATTCAAATCTCTGTAATCCACGCACATTCGAACCTTGCCATCTTTCTTTGGCACTGGTACGATGTTGGCAACCCATGAAGGATACTTCGTCACAGCCAGAAAACCAGCGTCCCACTGTTTCTGAACCTCCTCTTTGATCTTCATTGCCATATCTGGTCGAGTTCTGCGAAGCTTTTGTTTGACCGGCGGGCAATCTTCTTTCAGTGGCAGGCGATGCACAACCATATCTGTATCGAGCCCCGGCATATCTTCATATGACCAAGCGAATACATCATTATACTCTCGGAGCATTTCAACCAGTCTTCGCTTGATATCACTCTGCAGTGCGGCTCCGATACGAATATTCTTCTCAACCCCTTCCGACCCCAAGTTGATAATTTCGATGACCTCGTCGTGAGGCAGAATGGCTCTTTCCTCTTGCTTCACTAACCAAGACAGTTCTTCAGGAACGTCACTATCTTCGACAACCTCTTCTTCAGCCTGAAATACCGGGTGCTCGAAGTCGGGCCGAGTCATAGGTGGTTCAAGGATGTCATCTGAAAATGTTATCCTGCAAAAGGAATGGTTAAGTGCTTCAAAATGCGTATAAAGCGAATAACCACGTTGCCATTTTATTGAAAAATATAAAACAAGAAAGACAGGGATTACGGTATTTGCACATGAAAAAACGCCATTTATTTAATGATTAACACGCAATGTTTATAACAACACAGCCCTAAGCAAATCCTGATGCCCCGGGCAAGACATCAGATTATTCAACAATTAATAAAGCAAAGCATTACTGTTTAAAAGTCACAGGAACAAGCTCCTGAATAGACCAGTTGCACAGTCCTTGTCCTGGCGTGCTTGGCTAAATCCAGGCATCCATATCACAGTCGCTGTCTCCTTCATCAAACTCTGAAGCAGCATTGACAGTTTCATGACATACTCCACTGGCAGAGATGGTGATTGACTTTCTGAAACGGGGGGCCCCCACGGAAGGAGTTGATGACGACGGTCGGTACCCCAGCCCGAACCGGTCCATCTTTACAGGAATGTCCAGCACCTTGCCCCAGCCCTTGGCTTCTCCTGCTTCCACTAGAGCTTGAGCTTCCTTATACGATGAGACAGCTATCTCTGGCACTTTGCTCGGCCCGGGACCTTTATCCTTGATGCGCAAACCTTCGAATGCCTGGCATGGCGTTTCGTGGATCTCTCCGTCGACTTCCACATATTTAAACGACGATAGATGGCTGACCAGGATGTCTTCTTCTCCGCACACGGTGACTACGCTGTCCCCGACCATATATTTTAACTTCTGATGCAGGGTAGACGTGACTGCCCCTGCCCCGTGAATCCAGGGTCTTCCAAGCAAGCAGTTGTACGCAGGCTGTATATCCATGATATAAAACTCAGTTGCAAACACTTCCGGCCCCACTTGCAGAGGCAAGGTAATCGATCCGAAGACTGTTCTCCGCGTGCCGTCAAACGCTCTGACTACCAAATCACTGGGTGTACACAAAATCCCTCGAACATCCAGCTTCATCATCGCCTTCTTGGGCAGCACATTCAAAGATGATCCGGTGTCAACCAATACGTGCGACATTACCGATCCTCTACACTCAACAGACACGTGTAATGCCATATTATGATCTCTCCCTTTCGGAGTCAAGTCAAAATCGGTGAAACCCAGACTGTGGCCTGCATTCACATGTGCCAATACTCCTTCTAGCTGATTTACGGAGACATCCTGGGGTACAAAAGAAGTGTCCAGGACTTTCAGCAAAGCATTTCTGTGAGCTTCCGAACACAACAGCAATGACAGGATAGATATTTTGGACGGCGTCTGCTGCAGATGCTCCACAATCTTATAATCACTTTTCCGAATCAAGCGCATGAACTCTTCTACATCCTTCGATGCTGCTTCTTTTTCACTCGCTTGTACCGGAACATTCTCAACCACTTTCCCTTTTCCTTTCGCTAGTCTTTCAGCCTCCACTTTAGGAGATATAAAGATCCTGCCACTCCTCGTCATGCCTCCTGAGCCAACAACGTTATCCACAATCTCCGCTGGCTGCTTGTTAACCTCAATCTTTATCCCATCACAATACACCTCTAACCCATATGACCATGGGACTGCTTTCGTGTTCTCGTACGGGATTGGCCCGGCCTTAGTTATGGTGATCGGTGGTCGCTGAGCTGGTGCTGCAATAGTGATCGTCTTCCGAGGAATCGTCACAGTGGCCACATCACTCCGATTATCCACTACTGCCCCTGCAGGCTCGTCAGTTGCCGCTCGATCAAACTGCAATATGCCCTCATCAATTAAAGCCTGAATGCCTTTCTTCAAATCCTCACACCCCCCGGCTAGGGTCCAACAATCTAAGCAATACTCGTTACATCCTGGGTAAACACCCCCTTGTAACAATCGGCTCTTTATCTCGCTCAGCGGCGTCTTCAAATCTTCAACATTCATAATAAGATTCATACCTTCCTCAGTCAGAATGGCGTTTGCCCCATGATTAGGCATGGGTTTCTGGACTATGTTCGGACCTGCCGTTCCGAAATTGATAGTCTTGTTGTCTAAAAGATCCTGCACAACGTGCTTAAAAGCATGGCAACCTTCTATATCGTGACCCGGGGCCCCAGAATGAAACTCGCAGTGCCTGCTTGCATCGTAGCCGAACGGGGGAGCTCCCGTTATTGGTGCCAGAGTTCTTTTCTCTACCAGATTCAATCCCAACAATGTCTGCAACAAATCGGCATATGTTGAGGGAGGCTTTTCAAACACTCTCCTCGGTTTACTACCCTGGAATCTTCGCTGAGCCTGCGGTGCCCCCTGCTGAGGCTGCTGCTGCTGTGGCATTGGTTGCTGCTGAACCGGTTGTTGTTGCTGGAGTGGTTGTTGTTGATATGGGATAGTAACACTCGACACCTGCTGCGACTGACGATATTGACCTCGTCCCCTGCCTCGGCCTCGGCCTCGGCCTCCAAATACTGCGCTTGCCTTGCCCTGACGGCGCCCACCATAAGCTTTCCTATTACTGCCAGATGCAGTTGATTCCTCGACTTGGAACTTTCCTTGCTTAATGTTACGTTCAATCTTTTCCCCCATCAGAATCAGGTCTGAAAAACTGGCCAGAGACGTATGAAACAGCATATCATGAAACAGCCCTGTGAATGTGCCGACAAACATGTCATTCATTTCCTTATCTTCCACCGGAGGACGGACCCTGACAGCCATATCGCGCCACCTTTGCGCGTACTCCTTAAAACTCTCCCCCTTCTTCTGCGAAAGCCCGGCCAACTGGACCCGATTGGGCGCCAGGTCGCTGTTATACTTGTAATGGGCTACAAACGCCTCCGCCAATTGCTTCCATGTCTTGATATCAGTTGGCTCCAACCCCATGTACCACTCTAGGGAATGGCCCGATAGACTATCCTGAAAGAAATGCATTAGCATTCTTTCATCAGTTGAGTATGCAGACATCTTTCTGTAATAAGCTCGTACATGCACTTTCGGACATGTGTCTCCTTTGTACTTGTCGAACGCAGGAGCTTTGAATTTAATTGGCACCCTCAAGCCAGGTACCAAGCCCATGGTTGCCATGTCCAAACCCACAGCACTCTGGTTTAGGACTCCCTTCATCTGCTCTTCCAGCATTCTAATCTTTTGGGAATCATCCATCGGTCCTTCAAAACCTCCTCCGGAGAAGGCGTCCTCCTGCTGATCTTCTTGCCACATACCATTTCCAGCTCCGTACCCATCATATCCGTTATTACGTCCAGCTCTGATCTGATTCATCCCCGGACCTCGGCCTCTGTTGCCGTACCCTTGAACACCTCCAGCAGGACCAAAAGCCATAAATCCAGCACCGTTTCCGTTTCCAAAGCCTCCGTAGCCCTGATTGACCATACCATAACCATCTTGCCCAAAGCCTTGAGCATTAAAGCCATACTTCCCAGTGTTATCGAATCCCTGATCGTTGAATCCGAACCCAGTATTGACAAAGCCATTGCCTCCTAGATTATCTCCCAAATTGACATCACCCAGCCCAGCATTATGGACAGCGGTCTCATTCCCCACTCCAACGTTACCATTCACAGCAGCGGTAGCGTTGTTGACATTAGCAGCAGGTATATTGACTACGGGTGGAGCCACTGGCGTGGGAGTGCCGTCTCCATGAGCAGTATCAACCCGGACAGACTGATGATCTTCATTACCATGACCAGCGCTTCGGGCCAACAGAGGCTGGACCATGGCCTGCAAATTCTCCTGCCCTTTTGCTATAGCTTCCATGGTCTGCATGAAGAGGGCGAGCTTCTCGCGCACATCTTGCATCTCGTTCTGCATTTGGTCCATGATTTTTCGACAATTGGAGCGGGTAGAATAGCGGTGCGGATGTCGATCTGCAATCCTGGTAAGTACCTGATACAGAGCAGGAAATAAGACACCATCCAAAGATTACCTGTAATGCAATATGAATATGAATGCAACGCAATGTGTCTGTGCATTAGGGAAGTTCATTCCCCCAGTTCTAGTGCGAAGGTGCCGGTGCAGTGACAGTGCTGACAATCGGAGCTGAATCATAGAAAGCCTCATATATTGCAGAGAGAATCAATAAGCCCGGGGTACAATATCGCTGAGAGTACAAAGAAGGCATGACCTCAACCAACAATCCTGGTGATGGTCAGCACTATGCGAATAAAGCATACAAGTTACTACATGAGATGATCAAATCCTCCCAAAAGTCTGGTACTCCTCTATCAACTTCTTGGTCTCCGGATGGCTTGGTCGATCAAGCAGCCCTTCAACAAGCTGGTTTCTCCTCTTAAGGACACGGCGTACGTCTTCAGCAGTTTCTTCCCATGTTGCTTCTCCGAAGCAATCTTCTAACTTTCGCTTCTGAGACACTGCTTCATCTCTGGACTTGATTGCCTTGTTCAGTGCATGCTGGACACTATACCGGGTCATCACTTCCTCCTCACACTTCTTGATGCTAGCCTTCAACTTCTCTTCGAGGTCGGAAATTCGCTGCTTCAGCTTATCTTCCCTCTTCTTATTGTTGGTGAGTGTAGCATTCCAAGTCTTATTGCAAGAGGAGATCTCTCGGTGTGCTGCGTCGAGCGCTTTCTTTTTGGCTTCCAGCATGTCATGGGAGCTTCTGAACTCTTGCCCCAGACGTTCACGCTTTTTCTTTTCCTCAGTCAACTCAGCCCCTAGTCTGTTTACTAGCTCGATCTGTTGCTGGAAAGCATATACGGCCTTGTTTTTCTCACTGCGTACTTGAGCTAGCTCTTGTTCTAACCCTTCATTAATCTTCATTAAGGCTTCTTTTTCTCTCACAATTTGTTCATAGACTTCTCTAGAAACAGTAGTTGGCTCTTCTGCCGGAATAAGAGCGAGGATTGGTGCGTCTGGAAATGGCATCTTCAACTGACTTGCTCTTTCCTGGATCCAGACCCTGTAAGGTGCATAGGCCTGACAGTCATTCTTTCCTAACAACGGCTTCCCTCTGCGGTTAATACGTGTCCAGGCATGTTGCAACTCAGCTAGCAATTCTCCCTTCAAATCACCTGTGAAGTACAGAGATTCCTGTACTTCTTCCTCCTGAGGTGGATTCTTCAGTGCATATCCGAACTGGCGAATGAATAGAGAAGGGTTGTAATTGATACACCCTTTTCTTCCTATCAACGGTACATTAGGGTACCCAGAACAACTGAAGATGAGCTCAGATCCCAACAGGTCTCGATCAAACCACTCCATATCTTCCGACGATAGCCTCATCAGGCGCTCTGGCCAACCAGCTGGAACTGTAGTCTCTGCAACAGATCTTCTCTTAGGGAGGTGGCTCTCAAACCACCTACTCAACAAGGGTACACACAGATGAACATTCTTCCCTCTTCCCTTTTCATTCTTGTAATGCAGTGAATGGTAGAGATCTCCGAGTAAAGTAGGTACAAGATTACTAGCGGCAAACAAGTAGAAAGCGTCAAAGTCCACAAAATCCGGTATATTGGGGAACAATACTATGCCATAAATGCACAAAGCCAACACAGCATTGAAAGCAATCCAACACCCGCTCTTGGCGTACTCCTGGGCTTTACCAACTAAGAACTGAAGTGAGAAGCCTGGAACTCCACGGGAAACAGTAGTCACAAGTTCAGAAGCATCAATATGCAAAGCTTTTGCCAAGTCCTCCGGCTTGGGCTTGGCGTCATAATGAATGAATGGAACCTGGTTCTGCACGGGCAGCTCAACATACTCAGCGTATTCCTCCAGGGTTGGTCCCATAATAAAGTCAGAGAACGTAAAGCACCTCAAAGCAGGGTCGTAGAATTGCATCAAAGCATACAGCCCATCTAACTCTACCTCTGTAGGTTTGCACACCAATCTCAGTAATCTACCATAGCTCATCCGGAAGCTCCTACGAACACCCTCATCAGCAAGAGAGATCAACCCAAGTAGAGGAACAATATCAGGCGTAGGCAATTTGTAAGCAACCGTTCTCCTTAAGCTAGTCATGATCAAAACTCAGAAGTCTGGGCACTAGAACTAGGGAAATGCAAATGCACCTGCAGCACAGACACACGTTAGTGAAATGCAAATGGTAATGGATATGCAGGCAATGCAATGCAAGTAACATGCAACAGGGACCAAAGCTGTGGCTGAATAGCCTGAACCCAATCAAGAAAGGTCTCAGATAGACCATCCAGAAGTCATCAAACCCTGGTCTCAGATAGACCTAAAATAAAACTCCAACACTGGTCTCTGACAGACCTCAAACCATAACTCCAGCTGGTCTCTGATAGACCTCAAATCACATCTCTAATTGGTCTCTGACAGACCTCAGAACTCTCCCACTGGTCTCTGACAGACCTCAAAACACATCTCCACATGGTCTCTGACAGACCTCCTAACTCTCCATAAATACCCAGGATCTCTGATCGAGAACAAACCGGTATCTGAAGGTCTGGTTACCTGCATAACCCCAAATCCCCTCACAGGTGGGTGGCCCTATAACTGGCACAAGGTACGGCATCCTATGCGGTCGTCGGCGTCACAGACTTTCAGGGTTGATGATACGATTCCCAGAAGGAGTGGCATCATCAATCCCTGAAGAGGCCTCACTTAGCCAACTTCCAAATGATCGGTCCCCAGAGTCGACAATCCAACTAACCAGCAACCCACGCCAACCAAAGGAAGGGGCAGGAGGCCAACCAGAGGAACCTCGTCTGAGTGTAGATTTCATGGGACACCAAAGCAAGCAAAGCAAGCGGGCACCCACTAATTTCTACTCTAATTCTAGGTGCACTCAAGCCCAGGTCCGGCTTATCTCTCAATATCAGAACACCCGTCACACCCCAGATACAACAACAATAATCAATATATAAAACTGAAAATACAAGGTTAGAAATGTAAAATAACTCCATACAAAATCCTCGACGGGAAAACAAGCGTTAGGATTGACTCTCTCAAGGGACGTTGGATCCCAAATGCATAAGAACCATCGCAGTCCTTAGCAGCCAGGGGACGTTGGGTCCCCAGCAGAGTCGCCAGCTGTCGCTACTGCGAAAATCGGCGCCGGCTGAACAGAAGAGTCGCCACCGTGCGTTATTTATCCCACGGGAGGGAAAGGGAACGCTCAGAGTAAACCTCGCAAAGACGGGAAAGGTATGGTCGTCGCAACCAAAACCTGGGTTCGGGAGTCGGTTACGCAAGGGGAAGGTATTAGCACCCCTCACGTCCATCGTACTCGATGGGATCCACGCTTGTTTTCGGGTATGGATTGTTATTCTATCTAAACTATAGGTCAAGGGTGAAAAAGAAAATAAAATGAAAATAAAAATGACTCGGCAAAGTATCGCACTTTATGCCTACGTATTCCCGCCTGGAACGAGAAATCAGAGTCAATGTAGTTCGCCTACCTACGGGAAAGGAGGGGAAGGTTGCTCGCTAGGATATCGCATCCTATGCCTACGTACTTTCATACAGCATGAAAGATCAGAGCAAACGTAGTTCGGGCCACGTACGACACAAGTCTGTCTTGGTTGATTTTATTCTTTCTGAAAAAGGTTTTCCTTGATTAGCAGTCCCGGCGGACAAAAATGACGTCTTGATGAGTTCACATTCTTTTACGGAAGAAGTGTCTTTTATTGTGTTTGAAATCTTTACGTGTTTTTCTGTTTGTTTTGAGAGAGAAGAGACAGAACTCTAACCTACGGTTGCGAAGGGAAACGAACTAACCTAATGTTATCATGCATGGGTTAAGACCTAGTGTCTATCATGCCCCTCTCTTGCACAGAGAGAAACAGAGATCCTAAGGGATAGGCAGAAACAGAAACAATACCAGATATATACAGTAAAACAGTAAAATGCATGGATGCAACAGTACAAGCGAGGCAAGGGAGTCCCACTCAACCTCGAACCTAGAAAACAATAGGCAAAAGTGAACAGACTTCACTTTCAACCCAGCAGGGTAGACAGCAAACAATACAGTTCAGAAAACCAACCAATACATCAGCAATGAAATACAGCAAAATAAACAGCCACAGCAGCTCTGCATCAATATCCATCTTCAAGTAATCTCCAATCAGCTACAAGCTTCAACAAGCATCAATCTCCATTTTCATGACCTTCAGGCAAGGGCTTTGATCATCAGTCTTCTATCTGCAATGGCTTTTCTTCAAGCTCAAACCTCCAGGATGAGGGATTAGTCACAAGAGTGAATTGGGTGCTAAGCAATCAGTTGACTACCAAGGGTGGTGAACAGACTGCTTCTAACACAAGAGACATTTTCTCTCAAGAGTTCTATCTCATAGACACTATCACCAAGCCTTCCAAAGGAAGGGGGTGAGTGTCTTAGAGAGACTCTGAATCACAGAGAAGAATGGATGCAGACAAGGCAATCCATGTTTGAGAAACAAGCTTTCTAACCTAGAGCTCTGCCTAGCTCCTAAACCCTAGTCTCCTCAGCAGCTGCTAGCAAGAATCTCCTCTTCAAATCTGGAAGTTGATCTTCAATCTTTGGATCTCCAATGGTCTTCATCTCCTCAAGTCTTCAGCTCGCCCAAGTCCCCAGACAATCCCAATACCCAAGCAAGCAAGCAATAATCCCCAGAGGGCACACCACACCAGTCAATCAGACATACACAGAGTATCAATAGCAGTAGGGGCATCCTAACTTTTCTCTAAGGGATCTAATAACTACCCATAGCCACTATAGTCCCATAGCTAAACTAGTCAAACCCTAAGTCCTAAGGGAAAGAATCAAACTTCCTAAGTCATCACCTAAAAACCCTAATTTGTTCATGTTGTTCAAGCCTACATTAATCACCTAAAATTAATTCCTAAAAATGGGAACTAAATTGTTTCTACAAGTTCAATATCTCATCTAAGCAACATAAAAAGAATGAACAAAAAATATGAAAGCATTTAATAGAACAAAAATTAATAAAATCATGCATGAAATGAAGCTATTTAAAATGACATTTATTTAGAAAATATGGAAAAAATATCAAATAAAAATAAAAATGCAATTTTATTTAATGACAATTTTCTACACATTCTAATGAAAATGATGTAAAAAGAATGGATTAAAAATGATTTTTTATCTATTTATTATGAATTTTTAAAAGTTGGTAAAAATTAAAATGAATTAAAAAAACTAAATTGAATAAAATGGGAGGAGGAGGTACTAATAGCAATTCGCTCAGTTCAAAATCCAGGATGGGCCAGCAAACGGGGGTGCGCGTAGCAAATTGAATTAGGCCCAGAACCACTTCAGAATTATTAAAAATAAAAACAAGCAGGGGGTGCATTCAGCATAGGATTCACGTTCAAAACTGATTGGGCCTGGCAGTAGGGTGGTGGGATTAGCAAAACGCACTTAGGCCCGCCCGTTTCATTAAATGAAACGGTGCGTTTAGGGCACCTACAGCTTCCCTCCAAATCTCAGAATCAAACCTCAGCCACACGATGGGCTTCTGAGTCAAAGGTCCAACACGAACTGGACGGCCATGATTTCGTCTTCCTCACTAGCTCATGAGAATTAGGGTTTCCACCATGAAACTCCATGCACGCACCAACTTTAACCTCTCGGTTCTCCCTCTCCAGGCCATGAAACGCCACGATATAAACATGAAACTTACTCAGAATTTCTCCCTCTACAAGCCTATGGCATTAGTTTGCTTTGAAACTCAACAAATCACTCAAACCGATCGAGATAATTTCTGACTCCATGAAAATACTCTGCAACTCATCAGCATAATTCTCAATCAAACTTAGACTAATCTCTTCTATGACTAATGGTGATCATTCTGCGCTATCAACCTAAGATTATAATGCACTATGCCACGAGTTCTACATCCTAACAGTTCTAACAACCTGCTAACAATCATCACTAAACTACTCCAAACTCATCCTAATTGCTCTACTAACATCCTACATCATATCTAAACTAACAAAGCCATGCTAAACTAACTAAATCAAGCTGTGGCAGAGAAAATGCACCTGGTGTGAAATCTTGTGGATGATGATGAAACTTGTGGATCTGAGGCTTTTGAGGCTTGGATCTTGATCTACAATTGCACTACTTGATTCTGTATGCAACACTTTGAGGAGTCTTGCACTGGATCTTGAGTTCCAACTGAATTTGCAGCTTGTGTGTTCTTGAAGAAAGTGCACGAAATTGAGCTCTAACCACCAAATCTTTGATTCAATTCTGATCCAGGATGATGATTGAATGTAGGAGGATCAATGTTGATGAGAATTGATGAAGATTTTGGGAAATTTGGAGAGAATTGCAATGAGAAAGAATGAGAAAACTTTGGGAAATTTTGGTGAAAAATGAATCCAACCCTTGCTCAATTCTGATTTCATGAATATATAGGGCTCACATGAACTTTCTAGAACCATCTTGCCACATTCCCTTGCATTCCACATTGGTTGATTTTTGAAATGTTTCTTCAAATGCAAGTAACCATGAATAACTTTGATTTTTCCCACTAAGCTCAAAAAAGTGCTTGAACCATTGTTCTTAGAATGTCTTTTCCATTCAAAATCATATATTGGAAGTCTCCATTTGGACTTATAAATCTCTCAAACCATTTTTCACTTTGACTTTATTCAAATTATAAGCCATTTTAGTTCAAATTTGGACCAATCATGCAACTTCATGTTATGAGCTTTTCCAACAATTTGTGACCTTCTTTCTAGACTCAAAATGTCATTTGGAGCAAGTTTGATGTTGTAAGTTTTTCCATTTGAGGCCTCCTTGTATGAGTTTTGGACATAGGTTAAAATGACCTGTAATTCACAAATGCCCAAAATACCCTTTGCTTGCCAAGACCATAAGTTGAGTTCCACACATCATATGAGGGCATGCCATACCATTCTAGAAAGCTAAGACAATGAGGAACAATTCTTATGTTGACCAAGAATTCATTTGAAATCTCCTTGAGGGGAAAAAATTGCTTGGAAGTCAAGTCACTTTCACAGACAAAATTTCAGATACCTCAGATGACCTGTAACTTGCAAGGACCATAACTTGAGTTCTATAAATCTCCTTGATGTCTTCCACCACTCAAATTAAAGGTCTTGAGATCCTCTACAAGTTTCATGTTGGCCAAGAAGCCATTTGAAGCTAGCATTTTGACTTATCTTGCTTGGAAATTTGACCTAAACTAGGGGATTTTACACAGAAACCCTAATTTAGAAACTCCTCTTCTCCTTGATTTCTCCTGAATTCCTCTTGGCATATCTCCATATCCTTCTTTATATATCCAATGATGAACCCCCCATCTCTCCACTAGACTTGAATGCCCCTTAAATCAGTCAATTGACCTAGGGTTGACCTAGGGTTGACCTAGATGAAACCCTAGTTGACTGTCTTCAGCTATAGCTCTTGTGCTCTCATCAATGACTTGTCTCCTTCTCCAAATGACTTTCTAAGTCTCTCATAATGTCTAGATACTCTCCATGCCTTCAACTCACAGCTCACAACCCTCTTGTTGACCCTCAGATATCCTCAGCTAGGAGATGGACTCAAGGCTTGATCTGCTGAGCTCTTTGCTTTCAAATTCTTTTCTGATGACTTGAATGAGATTGAATTGGGATAATAACCTCTTGATAGGCTTCTAGAGATGAGAATAATGCTTGATCCCCCTGTTGAATGACTTGCTATGATTATGCTATGCAGATGATTAGTCTATCTACATGACTCTATATGCAAATGCTAATGACATTGAAACATAAATCAAGTGAATAAGGTTGGGCAAATTTTAGGGTGCAACAGAGTACAACACTCTCACTCGATTTATTTCAACACAGGAGAGTCCTACACTCCCTATCTCACCAAGCCACATATAGTGCCGTTCCGACACTAGGATGGTAACCGCTATTATAGGTAACTCAATCAACGATAATTAATCATCCCACGCTCCACCTCGATCCGACACCCAAGCTCTCACCAATTCTCTACAGACTCAATACTCCTCTCTGACTGACCATCAGTTTGCGGATGGTAGGTCGAACTCAGCTTCAACTTAGTACCCGAAGCTTCCTGTAAGCCCCTCCAAAATCTCAATATAAACCTCAAATTTCCATCTGACACAATATTCGTCAGTATCTCCTCCAACTTCACCACTTTCTCAATATGCATCTCGTATATCCTCAACACGGAATAGTTAATCCACTCCTAACAATTCAAATTAAAATTATGTCTTTACAAACTCTTTGGAAATCTCAACACCAATTTCGTGAAAATACTACCTGATTTCCACTCTGGAATATTTAACGACTGCATCAGACTCAATAGTCTCTGATGTTCACTCTTCGAATTCCTACAATTCTAACTAGCATAATCCACCTCAACTACTCCTCCCCTTATCCATGGTCTCCAAAACAATCTACTCAAATTCGGTTACTTCTTCATAGCACCGGGATGGATACTCCATCTACCTCAATGTATTTCTTCACGAGTACTCCTACTCCCCTCAACAACATCTGGTACACATACCCTATCATAACACATCATGGTACTATTTCCACAAACCCGACAATCCACTCTTCGACTCTAATTTATCAATTTCAACTAATTCACTACTCAACCCAGGTTTCTGACTTTCTCGATTCTGCTCAAGGATATCACTAGTCAGATCTTAATAATAAAAGCTTAACTCCATAAGAAGTCTCCTTACTCACAAAACTCATATTATGAAATTGCTCAATTAGTTCTAACTCTTTTCACCATCCTCTTCGGTATATGCAAATATTTCTAACTCACTGCATCATCTACCATGTCCGCTTTACCCGAATGGTAATTCAACTCGAAGTCGTACTCTTTTCGAAGTCCCAATTATTTCCTATGCCTCATATTCGTCTTATTCAAATTAAACAAACACCTTAAACTCTTAAGATCACCAAACATCTCCGATCTCAGTCTGAACTTTTGAAGACTCCGACTCCGGTACAATCACAATAGTAACCAACTCTAAATCACTGGTCGGATGATTTGTCTTATACACTTCAAGTTGCCTTTTGCATAATTGAAACTCGCTGAAGTTGTCTTTAGCAAATCCCCTAATTATATCAACAAGCATCATAAACACCACAATTAGTTCTATCGGATTCGGCAGAACTTTCCTTACGGAAGTATATCACCGCTCTTTTTCCAACACTGATAACTCCAGTTCCTTATGCTCAACATAACCCTCTATACTCTTCGAATACCTTAAAATATCATTTATTAACACAACCATTGCCTTATATAAATAATTAAAGAAGATCCCATGCCAAGTGGACAAACAAGTTGTGAGTTATAGCGGGAACACATACCGTACCGCCCGTCCTTACCACAACATTCAAACACACTTCATCAATAAATAGCTTAAATCTATGTCAATACTTCACCATCTCATAGATAATTTGAATAGCTTTCCAATGCTTCGAACCGCGCGTCATTCCGAGTTATGGTTCTCCCGTTATGGCAAAAACACCAGAATAACATTTTCTGCCCAGGACCCCTTCGCCAGGCGAACACCGCAGCGAATATGGACGTTCGCCAGTATGCTCGCCAGGCGAACATGACAGTCCCAAAATACTCTTTTCGACCGTTACCCGACTTCCGAGTGTCTGATTTCGATTCCGTAAAAAGCTGCGATCTCGGAATTTAACGTACAACAACAATTTTATACTTAGGAAGCCATCCAACACATTTTAAATCTATGAATAATTTAAAACTCAATTACTTCCAATCTCAACAGCAGATCTTTGAGCCTCCTAATACGATAGAACTTTTGACCTTCGTCCCATCCACCACAAGAACTCTACTCGAGATCACATGACCAAGGGACTCACATCCCTCGATCAATTGTTCCATCAAATCATTAACTCTTGGAAGCGAACACCTATCCTTGATAGTCACCCTGTTCACTTATTTATAGTTCACCCAAAGCTTCACAAAACCTTTTATCTGTCTAACCAACAAAATTGGTGCACATTACGGTAGCACACTCAAACAAAGGAACCTCTCTCCTAGAAGGTCTTCAAGTTGACTCTTCAACTTCTCCAATCCCAACGAAAACACACCATATGGAGTCACTAATATCAGACTCGTTCCAACAACAAAGTCAACGTGTGAGCTTTACTTCACACTCCGATAGTAAATCACCTACCTCATCCGGAAACCTCCGGCAATCGCAAATAATTGACAAATCCCAATTTTTCTCACTTTCCTTCTCATTCCAAGTTTCAGTCAAAATAGACACTTCAACACCGTCTTACGCCAAATTCCTCAAAATAATCCCTTAAGCACTTAGCTTAACTCAAGACTATTCACTGCTCACGCCACCCAAGCTTGAAAGACGCGTCTATCCCATCCAACACAATCTCGTCCAGTATTAACAAGAGATTAAGGGTGATCAGTTCCTCAATTTGTTAATAGACAGCCGAAATCATGATGGGGTACAAACTATCTTTACCAACTATTATATCATTCCTCAACACCATAAGCCACCAAATTGTAGCTTTCCGGAGAAATACAACTTCTCCCCCACTGGAATCATTCCACTTCTACCGACAAACTTAACCAACAACATGTATCGACAGTGTTTTTACGCACATGTCGCATACCAGGGAACAACAACACTAGACAACATTGGCCGGACGGACCGACCTGCTCTGATACCAATTGTAACACCCTACTTCCCAAATTAAATAAAATATAAACATTATAAATAAACATCAGAGTTTTCACCAAAATAGTGGGATATCACATCACCAAATTTTTATAAAAATACTTTATTAATTATTCTCAAAAATAATACAGCGGAAAACATTATTCCAACATTCTCGGCCATCCGCCAAATTTCATAAAATCTTTATTATTATAATTCACAAAAAAAGTGATACGTCACAGGATTACAACAAATTTGACATAAAACAATTAAAACACCTATATCCCGTGTTACGTATCAGAGCATCCTAGACTCGACTGGCACACCACCATCCAAGCTATCTAAGTACCTGGATTATATGTACTTCCGGAGGAGCACAGACACAACAACAACCAAGGGGTGAGAAAACATGATCAAAATATATTGGTAATGTAATACATGTAAACAAGGTAGTAAAACACACCAACACACCAATATTCACCCCAACAACTCCATATAACGAACCTACTGTTCAAATTACAATATAACATATTATAATGCAAATATGCAACTCAACACCATGCATGCGGTACCGACTCATTGGTTCATTCAATCGAACCTGGATAGATCACTTACGCTCCTCCTGAGACATGATCTATCCCCCACCATTCTCCACAAAGGAGTACGGATGAATCACTTACGCTCCTCCTGAGACATGATTCATCCCACCAAAACACCATGATATGCACACACCAATGCATAACTATCATATTTAGGCACACTAAGTGCACACGATCCTCCTGATCATATCATCATACATCAATGCATATATGTGTAGATATATTACACCAACACCATATAAATCAATCAGATAGTAAACAAATTCATACTATAACACCATATATAACCACATCCCAACACCCGAGAACACACGATCCTACTGATCACTACATACATATACGTTAACTAATTGTCCACCAACAATATTAAGGGAAATGAGTACTATCACCCAGTACACAGGTTAGATCCCACACTCATCATCCTTACAATGCATCAAGGCCAGAAAGATCACCCCAGACCAATGCTCAAGGCCAAACATCACCAAAGTCACATTCTGGTTCTGCTACGCTCGCTGGTATTCGCTAGGCGAAGCTTCGCCAACACTCGCCAGGCGAAGTCCAGCGAATGCTGCGATTCACCAACTTCCCCACAGTTCTGCAGTACTGTTCTATGCCAAATCAAACTTATCATCTCAACTCAAATTCTCAGCCTACTCTAGTACCAACCTTGTACATTACCGTAACTAAATCGGTTCCTAAATCTTATTCCCAAAGTCATCGCTTAAACTTTCTACCGATGCCTCAAAAGGTCACACAGAATCTCCCTAAAAACCTTAAACCCAACCTATACGCCAAATTAACCAAAAACAACAATTCATCAACATTGACCTATACTCCATCGTTATCAATTACTAGTTATCATCAAATACAAACACACCATTATACTTACCAATTGTCATATACTTCCTACTCTAGAGCCAACATTACGGTACATTACCTACACTTCAGAGTTACTCTGAATCTCACCAAGGTCCTAACCAGAGTCACTAACAACATCACAGGGAACAACACATAATTTTCCCAAATTTATAATCATGGTCATTACCAACGCTACAATAACAACACAAAATCTCACCAAAACTCTATTCATAGTTACTATCAACACTGCAGTAACAACATATAATCTCACTAATATCACCATAATATATATATACCAAATTCACCAATACCAATCAACAATTCATCAATATCAAGCATCAATTTATCATTAGCAACAACAATAACAAGGATGCCAATATAAAACTTCATAGATCGACATTTTCCTACGGGGTTAAGGAATCCCCTCTACCCTATACATGTATATATACCATCCCAATCAAGTTTCTCCCCCCTTACCTGGATAATTATTCTGATCGGTGATAAATTCCTCCAAGATTCTTCATCCCTAGCCTTTCCCTTTCTCTTTGTTCTTCGCTCTTCTCTATTCTCCCAATTTCCCTTCTCACGGTTTCTATCGTGCCTTTTCATATTTCCATTCTAACTTCCCCATAACCCTTCCACTTCTTATTTTACTTATTCCAACCACTAATATTCCCAATAATAATTCTAATAATAATAATTATAATAATCATTATAATAATAATAATAATAATAATAATAATAATAATATAATACTATTGTAATATTATAGTAATATTCAACATAATAATAATAATAGTAATACACCCAACAATAATTATAATTATAATAATAATAATACTAATGATAATAATAACAATTATATTAATACTAATAATAAAATAATATTAATAATAATAATCTTAATATTAATAATACTAATATAATATTACTAATATTAATAATACTAATCATAATAATACTATTAATAATAATAATAATAATAATAATAATAATATTATTATTATCTCACCAAAATAATAATAATAATAATAATAATAATAATAATAGTAATAATATTATTATCTCACCAAAATAATAATAATATTAATAATACTAATAAATATAATAATACATAATAATAATAATAATACCCCCACCAATATTACTATTATTCATTATATTATCATATTCACACCAAAAATCATAATAATATAATAACTATATTAATAATAATATTATATTCTCCATATTAATAATATTACTACAAATATTAATAATAATCATAAATATAATAATAATAATAATAATAATAATAATAATAATAATAATAATAATAATAATAATAATAATAATAATAATAATAATACCACCACCACCAATATTACTATTATTTCTTATATTATTATAAACTCACCAAATTACCACCAATGATCCTCCCATCTCAGGGACACCCACCAAACATCATCAAATACACCCTAACAAAGGGCACATCAACATATAATATTTAAAATAATAATAAAATGACTAAATAATTAAAATGGGTGTTACAAGGATCACAATGGTGAGCCATATGATTATGTTGATGATCAACAACTTGGAAATAAGGTAAATATTCCAACTAATGATGGTGAAGGGAAGATCAATTTGTCACAAGATGAGAGTCTTGGTGAAACTCCAGAATCATCTTAAGTTCCACCTAGGAGGTCTAACAAACATAGACAACCTTCTATAAGGTACAATTTTGATGAGTATGTGACCTTGACTGATGAGGGTGAACCCGAGTGTTTTCAAAAGACCATGGAAAGTGATGAAAATTATAAGTGGGTGGATGCAATGCATGATGAGATGAAATCATTGCATGATAATCACACTTATGATTTAGTGAAGCTTCATAAAGGAAAAAGGGTTTTGGAAAATAGATGGATTTTTAGAGTTAAACATGAGAACAACTTTAAGTCTCAAAGATATAGAGTCAGATTAGTGGTGAAAGGTTTCCTTCAAAGAAATGGTGTTGATTTTAATGATATTTTCTCACCTGTTATAAAGATGTCATCAACTAGAACCATGTTGAGTTTGGCTGCTACTCTTGATTTAGAGGTTGAGCAAATGGATGTGAAAACAGGTTTCCTTCATGGTGATTTGGAGGAAGAAATTTACATGAAACAACCCAATGGTTTTCAAGTTAAAGGTAAAGAAGATCATGTGGGTAGATTGAGAAAGAGTTTATACGGGCTTAAGCAAGCTTCAAGACAGTGGTACAAGAAGTTTGAGTCTGTTATACATGATCAAGGATACCAGAAGACTACTTCAGATTATTGTGTCTTTCTTAGAAAATTTTCTAACGATGACTTCATTATCCTGTTGTTATATGTTGATGTTATGCTTATTGTAGGGAAAAGAATTTCTAACATTAACATGTTAAAGAAGAAATTGGGAGAGTCATTTGCCATTAAAGACATGAAAGCAACTAAACAGATTCTTGGCATTAGAATCATGCGTGACAGAAAAGAGAAGAAACTTTGGATGTCACAAGAAAATTATATCGAAAGAGTGTTGCAGAGATTCAAAATGGAAAATTCTAAGGCGGTAAGCACTCCTCTCGCTACTCATTTCAAGTTGAGTTCTAATTAAAGTCCTTTAAGTGAAGATGAAGCATTTGATATGAAACGTGTTTCTTATGCGTTTGTTGTGGGTAGTTTGATGTACGCAATGGTGTGTACAAGATCAGATATAACACATGATGTTGGTACAATCAGTAGATTTTTGTCAAATCCATGTAGAGAGCATTGGAATGCTGTAAAATGGATTTTAAGGTATCTTCGCGGTACTACTTCTATGTGGCTTTGTTTTGGAGGAGATAAACCTACTCTATTGGGGTACTCTGACTCTGATATGGTTGGAGACATTGATTCCAAAAAGTCCACTTCGGGCTACATGATTTGCAGGGGGAGCTATTGTTTGGCAGTCCAAATTGAAAAAGTGTGTAAGACCATCTACTATAGAGATTGAGTTCATTGCAATTACCGAAGCATGCAAAAAGTTACTATGATTGACGAAATTTTTGCAGGAGCTTGGTTTTGTTCAAGACAAATATGTGTTATTTGTTGATAGTCAAAGTGGTATTCATCTTGGTAAGAATCCGACTTATTATAATAGGCCCAAACACATTGATGTGAGATATTATTGGATACGTGATATTTTGGATGCTAAGGTGTTAGCTAAAGTTCATACAGATGATAGTTGTTCTGATATGATGACTAAAGCATTATCAAGAGAGAAATTTGAAGCTTGTTGTGATATCGTCGGTTTGACGATTTCCTCCACATAGTTGTAAGGGAGAGATTTGTTGGGTTTTTACTCTTATATTTAGGGGTTTTCCACATTACAAATATCGGTGTTCTTTTATGTCTTTATTTGTTCGATTTGCCGTCTTATATTTGTTTTTGATCCTCAAGATTCTTACAAATTTTATAGTGTTATATCCATTGCATATTAATTTATTATTGTATCTTAATTTCTCATCAATGATCATATATTAACTTTATTAATTAGTAACAATTTTTCGATTATTGTACTTACTTGGATGTATTAGTAATATTCCTTATTTTATTTTTGTCTTTTATACTTCTCGTTTTTACTTTTATCATTAAAAAATTAAAATTGTCAACAATAATAATATCGATATTATTAGTAAGAAAAACATGTGAATGAAACACTGTGTGCGTACTACCTCCCATGTGACCTGTATGTGTATCCACATTCTTTGTTGACAGAATTATTGTTAAATCTGAACTCAATAGATTAATTAAATACTCTGCAGAATTTACTATGGATGAGCAATTAATGAAAGCGGCAATAGCAGCACAACTTTTTAAGATTTTTTATTTTTGTGTAAGCATAAATTTTGTCATTATCAATCACTAGATAAGAGCTCTTATTTTATTTTTATTATAAGAAAACAAATATGTTAGAAATCTCACATTTATTAAATAAAAGGGTTCTTTTTATAAGTCTTGTTCAAATGGTAAAAAATATCAAAACAACAATTAAATCTTATTCTACTAAATAACATTGATCAATTTTCGTTATAATGTTTTAAACAAAATTATATTTTTATCTAAATTTATTTAAAGACTCGGTGAACATATAATATTTCAACATCATGAAAAATAAATATCAATATATTATTATATATATATATATTTACCATTTTACACAATAAAGATTTGAGATGTTTCATAGTGCATATCTATCATCTAAAGATACTATATTCACTCAAACTAATAATGTCAAACAATCACATTTACGATAAAAGAGAATGGAAAAAATGCTTTTAAGTTTATGATGAAACAATTGGTGCTTACCATATAGTATATTACAAAGTTATCACTCTCTTCCATGTAGCCTTTAGTTTAAAATGAATTATGTATATAATCCAAACCGCAGCGATAAAAGTATCCAAATCAAATATGATGTACATGTTTTATTCCATGACAAAACTACAATATAGCATAACAGCTAAGAATATAGATGTTTACTAAAAAAAAAAAAGGAAACTGCAAATTGGCAGGTGGTATACCTTGCAAAAATGTTAATTGTAACATGTTGTAAGGAGAAAAATACACCGTAAATTAGTTAGGTGTATTTTGCTTCGCAACGTTATCAGATGAAATTTATCTCGCAACTCCTTTTTCAGAATTTAGAACAGATAACGCACATGTCAGAACAGAGCATAGCAGAATTTCAAAACAAACAGTTAAAAAGTTGTGAGGTGAATTTTACCTAACAAATTTTAATATACAGAATATTGCTAAGTGAATTTCACCTGACAAAAATTTTAAATTTCCCAAATGAAATGCACCACGCAAATTATAAATAATATAATAAAAAATGATATATTTATATTATTCTAAATATTAATTTTAATACTTATAATAATATAAATATAATAAATAATTTAAAGTCATAAATTAATTTAAAATGTTAAATTCTTAAATAATTAAAAATATTTAAATTCATACTTAATTTAAAAAATTCATAATTAAATAAGTTCATAATTAGTTTAAAATATTTATATTCATAATGATTCATTGACCCAAATAGTCCTCCTCGTTACTCTCGTTTTCTTCATCATTTTCGCTTACCGCTCATTAGTTACCAACCGCTCCAACTCCGCCACCACCATATTGTTTTTGAAACATTTGTTGCATATGTTGCATTTGTTGTTACATTTATTATTGTGTACGCATTATTTGCTCTTGTGAAAATTTTCAATGCTTCTTCCAACTCAATTTGTTTTTTTTCTCATTTCTTCCAATTCAACATTTTTTACAGCTTCACGTGTTGCTTCACTTTGAACTAACGGCCTAATTGTTTCAGCTATTTGATGGGTTAATGTTTGAGGACGTGAGGACCTTTCCCCGTCTGCAATTCTCGTAAATAAAAAAAAATCTATCCCCTTTTTTGTAGTTGCCAACTAAAGGTTCAGTAACATAAATTTTTCCATTTTTATTCTTTCTCTTACTTGCTTTCATTCAAAGATATTGATCAACAGCTGTATCAATAGGATGTTGCCCCCATGAACCACCTAACTCAGGATGTTGAGATAACAAATTTCCCTTCAGTCTTTGGTACTCCGCCTACACATACGTAAAAAATCAAATTAAATAATAGAGTTTAGTCAATTAATTTAAATAAAAAAATTAAATATAATATTTAAATATTAATATCATCTTACTTGAGTATTTTTAGCACGTTCGTCGTTATACTCTCCATCTCTTCCTTGATAAGTCCTCTCATGAAGTTCTTGCAATAATGGGATTCTTCCTTTAGCATTAGTCTAATTAATACACATAGAACTTCAATTAAAAATATATCACAATTAAGAATATAATTTTAAAAAAGTAATGAGATGAAAATATAATTACCATCCGTTCAGCATGATTAACAATACTAATGCTTCCAGGTCTATGAATAACGGCTCCAGTTTCTGATGTTCTACGCTGCTTTGCTTTTTCAGATTTTTTCTTAAACTCATATGTTTTCCAATAAGCAAGCATTTCTTTAAATGCATTTTGCTCATCCATGGAGGTTTTATCTCTCTTTCTTCCCAACCAAGCCTGGCACGCTTAAGCATGTCAGAAAGTCGGGTTGTTACTCTCTTCTTAAAATTACGTTCAACCATCTCTTCATCTAGTGTGTGCCATGCACACTTCTCCTATAATGTTGGTCTCTAGTGCGATAAGTTCTGTAGAGCTAGCACAAGTGAGTGGTAGTGGCCAATAATGGTCGTAGTGTTAGCTATCGCTGGGTGATAGCGACCTCAGGTTTTAACTATAGGGTCCAATACCGGAAAGAGGAAGGCACCCACTACGGGTCATAGTGCCTGTTATGGCTAGACTGTTGAAGGGTATGGCTTTTGTATTAGAGGCATCCTTCTTGTGTAGACTTCGTGTATTATGCCTCGGTTTAACCTCAACTTGTCATGTCTCATTCTCTTTCATCTGAAATAAAGGAAATCAAAGATAAGACCCTAAAACACACCAAATAAAGGTCAAACTACTTAAGAATTAAATATAAAATATTCTTAAAGAATAGTTAAAATGCTACTGATCAAACATCTTGCTAATATCAGTTTATGAAACCTGAGTTTTGAAAATTTGAAAAATAATTAAGTAATAAACTTTTTTTTAATAAAATAGGATCAACTGAGATGCAACTTCAAGTTAATCTCAGTTTATGACATTTGAGTTATGACAACATGGTGATCTTAAACTCTAAAATAATTAATTAATTAACTTTTTTTTAATAAAATAGGATTACTTGAGATGAAATTCATGATCATATTTTTAATTTGAGAGCTCCAAATTCTACCAGGGAGTTTGAATAAGCTTTCATAATTAGTTTTATCAATGTTCATGCCAAACAATTTCTCCATTCAATGCCAAAAAAGCCAGGCGTACATGCCTCTAAGAAATAAATGATCCACAGTTTCCACATCATAATTGTAGAGAGAACACATAAAAAGTATATGAACTCCCCTTTAAATCATGTTGTCTTCTGTAGAAATAACAGTATGAATTAGCTTCCTAGCCACCAATGACTTAGCAGAAGGTATGTATGGATGAAAAAAAATTTTGTCCAAGAAAGCTCAATGTGATCCATCATGATACAATTGTAAGCATTTTTAAAAGATAGATCACCATTTGTAGATAGTGTCTAAATGAGTTCATTATTAGTAGTATTATCAAATGACAAGTTAATCTTCAGAAAAATTTCAACAATTTAAATGGTGTAGTAATCAACTATTTATTGTCTATGCTACTTGTCCACACAAAATTTTTTATGCAAGAATCTAGTTTGTTAAGAATATTAATTGGCCACTCATAAATCCTAAGACTATACAAAATCATGCCTTGTATTAATAATTGGACTAATTGAACCCTCCCCATCATAGAAGGAAGGTAGCCCTTACAAGTAGCTAGCTTGGCAATACATTACCTACTATGATATGAAGATGATTAGTTATAAGATTGCCTTTGAGTATAGGAACTCCAAGATAATTAAATTGTGTTTGTCCCATGTTGAATCCAAAGATATATTTAATGCGCCTCGTCTTATATCTATAACTACCTCTACTATAAAGCTTACACTTTGTTGGACTAATGTGTTGACCAAAATTCTGACCATATACTTGAAGAAAATGGTTAATGACTTGAGCATTTTTCCTAGTAACTTTGCAAAATATCATAAGGTCACATGCAAAAAAAAATATGGCTAGGAATGATTGTCTTACTAATTGATATATACATTAACTTTCCCTAATCTACCAACATAGATAACTGCTTACTAAGTTCCTCTTCAACAATGCAGAACAGCAAGGGAGACGTAGGTTTTCCTTACCTCACTCCTCTAGAGAAAGAAAAAATCTTACAGTTTTCTCATTTTTGATGCTTAATAGTTTGGATGAGTGAAGAGTGGTAAGAATCCAGTCAAAAAACTTTCGATCAAAGCCAAATTGAATAAGAAGTTTAATAAGATATTGGAAATCTAAAGTATCAAAGTCTACTATGATGTCTATCTTAAAATCCATACTACCCTCCAAGGATTTCTTGTTCAACATTGATCTTACCTGATCAGAAAGGAATCAACAGCCTGCCATGTGTCGTGAGCTTCTGTGTTCATCAGTATTGAAGAGAAGGAGGGGTGTACCTACAAGGTACTCTGATGCCTAAGTGAGTAATGGAGTTTAGAAAGAGAAAGTACATAGAGAATAGGTGTGTAGAATGGAATACCTAACCCTCTAGTGAAAGAAGGTATTTATAATGTACCCCTAGTGCTGGGCCAACGGTTACTTTGCATTGGGTTGGATTGCAAGACCCAACATGAGTAACTTCCAGGGCTTACATGGCATAGGAAAGATCAGCATGTGGTATTCACCCTGGATCAACTGCCCTGTGATCTTCGAAAGGTGGGATGGCCAATTCTTTCAGAAATGAGTAGTTGTTGATGACGTGTCCCCGCGTGGGGGGCACGTGGAGTCCGTGACGAAGACGTGTGAGCTCTCCCCATGCTAGGTAATGGTCTAATCGACGACAGAGTTAAGCGTGCCCGACATGGGGAGGATTGGGTCCTATTGGGCCTCTCCAACATAGTATTGGATTGGGCCCCTCTGGGTATGTCCCCACTTGGCGCTTTAGTCGAAGATACGGCTAAGGGTGAAAAGGAATGATCATGCTTGGTCTCCGGGCACGCGGGGAAGCCAAGAGGACGCGCGCGGTGTCATCTAGCGCCACGTGTCACATGTAATCAATTCCTATGGAGGCTACGCGTAGGGGCACTTGAGTTCCTAGTTCCGTCTCACTTCCCATTCCAGGATTATAAATATGAGGGAAGCCCCTCTCATTTTCACATTTCCCCTTCTCATCCACCGGAATTCTCTCCAAGTTCTTTTGATCGTGCCTGTTGCCGCCGTCGCTGTCACCACTCTCCGTCGTCCAGATTCTCTTCTTTCAAGTAAGTTTTCATTTCCTATTTTTAGCGTTATGAGTTTTCCATAAACTCCCATGAAGTTTTCGACAATGCTATGAATTTTTCGGCCAAACTATGAGGTTTCTGGTCAAGACGTCGAGAAGTTCATGAGGATTCTAGGAGCTTCATGAAGTTCCCAATGAAGGCCCTAGGGACCTGCAATGAAGGTCTTAGGGAGCTGGGATGAACTCCTCAAGGAGCCTTGCTCTTTGCAAGTGTGCGGCTATCGCGGAGAGGTATCACTCAGGGTCTCCCCGCGTATGTCGGGGTCTTCCGAATTGGGGAGGCTCGCTATTAGGGAGGCTCGCCATGTCAAGTCAACGAGGGGTTTCTTCTTGGATAAGCCTCCTTCGAGGAAGGGGCCTGTTGTTCTGGGATTCGTCGTCCCTCCCTTCGCTCTTTCACTTGACTTACGGTAGAAGGGTGGATTTGACCTTTGAAGTCGAATTCACCATTTTCCTCTGCTTTTCAAGTAAAATGGCTGTAAGGATTAAGGGCATCATCCCTATTGAGGATGGGTCTGAGCCTAACACTCCCATTAAGGTCGGAGAAGTTGAACCAGTTCGTACACTCGAGGACTGGGCAGGGCAGGAAGCTCTCACTATAGTGTCGCGTTTCTCCTTTGATGACACGTATGCTTTTGCCACTGTCGAGAACCTTCTCGAGGGTTCCTCCATGAGTTGGATGGTCTATAAACCTAAGGAAAAACACTGCATCTGCTCGATTTTTAGGGGGATGAGGTTCTAAATGTATGAATTTGCGTTTCGGGAAGCAGGGATCCGCCTCCCCTTCAGTGATTTTAAGGGGGGAGTGTTTCAGTGGCTCCTCCTTGCACCTTCACAACTACACTCAAACGCCATGGCGTTCGTGCGGGAGTTTGAGCTAGTCTGTGAGTATCTCGGTGTTGGGACCACACTTCCCCTGTTCTTTTGTAATTTCTATCTTCAACGTTAATCCTTTGAAGGTAGGCACAATTGGGTATCCTTGAAGCAGTCGAAGAAGTTGTTCCGGACGTACCAAGATTCTGTCTGCACTTTCAAGGATAGGTTTTACATTGTGAAGCACGTGTCGCACGCGAACATTGACTCTCTATACGACCTTGTGATCATAGAGGAGAATGGAGAGCGTGAGGAAACCTTGGTGTCGAAGTTTATGCTCGAGTGGGTCGATGACCACTTCAACCAGGGCACAGACAGCTATATTGTGAAGCATGTCGACCTGGATGCTGACGACTGGTTATCTTACCAAAAGATGGTCGACTTGTCTCTGGCTTCACTCCTGCCAAATGCGTCCACAAGGACAGGAGTTTCATCCTTGACGAGCGCAAGGAGGTTTGTCATGAGGCTTGACTGATTAATACCAAGGCTCTCCTCGAGTGTGGATCTCGCGATGAGGCTTTGAGGTTTTTAGGTAACGAATATTTTCTTTGGCGGGGCGCCTGCCTTTCTTTCCTTGTTACTAACTTGATTTTCTTGTTCATTGTCGTAGGCCAAATGTCGAACGCTCAGGAACACATACTGAAGCTCGCGGCGACCAAAGGCGAGAAGAAAGGCAAGGGCAGAGTCTCTCAAATCTAGTAAACGGCGAGGTCCGACCATGAAGCTGGAGGTTCTTCCTCTCTTCAATGCAACCAGTCTTCTCCTTTTGCAGGATACATCCTTAAAGAGGCGGCACCTCGAGGAACCAGTGCTTGTCGATCTCGAGGAAAATGCACCCGTAGAGAAGTCTGTGCTACCTTCTTGCCAGACCCAGCTGGACTTCTTCTCCGGGGACCACTCCCTGACGATGGTGGTGGCTGAAACTAAGGCGATTATGGGGATTGATCGGGAGGCCCGAAGGAAAATGCTGACTGAGGATATGGCCACCATGATGAGGATCCTCAAGACGACCTTGGTCCTCAACGATGAAACCAGCCCAACCTTTAAGCTGCAAGAAGAGAACAATGTCATTGAGGCCGAGAAAAACAAGGCGGGGAGCGACTTGCAAGAGGCTCAGATGAGGTATGAAGCCCAGGTGCGCCTCCTCTATGGGATGAATGAAATGAGGGACAATCTGAAGAAGACCAAGGAGGAACGGGGTCGACTGCAGACCAATATGGTCGATCTGGAGGCCAAAGCTAGGCCGATTGAGGATGAATCTGATGAAGAGAAGCTCATGGCATCTCAAGCTAACCTGGTGTTGAATATCAGGGAGCTCGATCAGGATCATCTGGGGGTTTTTGAGGTGGGTTTCAACAGTGTTGTGGAGAAGCTTTAGGTCATGAACCCTGACGTCTAGCTTGTCACCGAGGGAACAGAACCTTATCATCGGGTGGTCTAGGGTCGTGTGGTGCGCCAGAAGCCGAAGAGGAGGATGATGGTCAAGCCGTGGTGGGAGACCAACCTGAGGAGAATGTAGTTGTTTAGTGTTTTTTGTTGTATTTCTTTTTTTTTTTGCATGCGCGTCACATTTGATGTAATTGTCTTCGGCCTGCGTGCCGTATTTTATAACGTTGAACAATGGGCTCTTCCCGCCTTTAGAAATGCAGCATTTCAATTTCATGATGTGTGTGCCTTTATTTTCTTGTTTTTCATGTATGTATGAAATGGTTATTATCTGTTCGTTATCGGGGTTATGCTCGACAAATATTGTGACCGATCGTGTAGTGAATTGGTCGGGTGATCGGAGTAGGTATTCGATCGATAGCGAGGCTAAGACCTCGGTCGAGGTCCTCACTTCGTGGTGTGAACTTCCCATTTTGAGTTGGGCATTCTGCCTTGCTGGTACGGCAACAGTGGAGCTTGATTAAGGGGTCCTCGTTGGATCAAGAGCCTGCTCGCACAAACAAAGGGCAGACTCTTGTTTTTTTTATTTTAAACTTAGGAATCGTGCCTGTACCATGTCGCGCCCATGTGGTTGCAACACTAGTGGGTCGCTGGCAGTGTCTAACTGTAGTATTGTTTGAGTTTTTTAGTGTTCCATGGTCGAGCAAGTTCTTCCCTGTGCATGTTTTCGAGGTAATAGGCCCCGTTGCCCGTTTTGTCTCATACTCGGTAGGGGCCTTCTTAGTTAGCAGCGAGTTTGCTCTCACGCGAGTCCTTCTGATTCCTTATAGGACTAGGCTACCCAACTAGAAATCGCGCTTGATGACTTTGTTGTCATACCGCAAAGTTATCATTTGTTTCAGCGAGGCTTCACGGAGGGATGCCCCCGTCCGGATTTCCTCGACTAGGTCAAGTTCTTCCCTCAAGGCTTCGTCAGTTTCCTCTTTGTCAAGGGGAGACTCGGTTCTCCTAGAGGGTTCCCTTATCTCTACCAGAATTATTGCCTCGGTTCCTTAGGTCAGTCGGAATGGGGTCTCCCTAGTTGTCGAGTACGGGGTCGTCCTATAGGCCCGGAGTATGTTTTGTAGCTCTTCAACCCACCTCTTCTTGGCGTCTCCCAATCTTTGTTTCAGGCCGTGCAGAATCATTCTGTTTGCGGCTTCAGCCTGCCCGTTTGTCTATGGGTGCTCGATCGGTGTGAAGTGTTGCTTCTGAAGGTGAGATAATACTTAGAAGGGGGTTGAATAATTATGAAAGATTAAGACTAAAAAATAATCACACAATTATTTTTATCCTGGTTCGTTTAAACAACTACTCCAGTCCACCCTTCCTAGAGTGATTTTCCTTTCTCAACAAGGACTTAATCCACTATTAAATCAAACTGATTACAATAGTAACACCTAAGAACAACTGTTCTTAGTCTTCTCAAGAGCTACTGATTCCAACTGAATCCTCTTAAGGAAAACCTTTACAATCAATGTAAATCAAATACAAGAGTATTAATGCTTCTATAAAGCTTTTATCACAACAGTGATTTTTCTCTTAAGTTTAAGTACAAGAAATTCTAAGAAGAATATGAATTAATGAGAGCTTAGAATAATAAGATTTCTTTTCAGCAAATTATCTAACTGAAGAATGTGGTGGAGTTCTCCTTTTATAGACAGCTGATCCAAGGATGCTGAGCGTTGAAAAGAGAGTCCCAAAAAGGTCTGAGCCTTTTTGTCTTCACATCAAGTGACCTTTCCTTGAAGTAGATAACACACAAAAATCCTTTTTGTCTGTGTAAATGTGTCTAGCACAAATGAGGAAAGAGACGTTGATTTACTCCAACGGATATATTCTTGAATATTTCTTCTTCAGTTTCAGCAAGTTCTTCAGAATCTGAATGGATCAGAGTCTTCTAATGATGTTCAGAACTTTGCTGTATCAGAGTCTTCTGCAGCATGTGTGCTTTCAGCGTGTTGATCATCAGAGCATATTTGACACAGAACTTCAGTACTTGGCAGCGTTAGTACTTTCAGAAACTTCTGTAGAATTATACTTTGAGAAACTCTTCATACAGTATTCTTCTTTGCTTCAGATGCTTCAGCTTCAAATGCTTGTGACTAGCTTCAGATGCTTCTGCTTGCTTCAGATTCTTCTGGAGCTTCTGCTTCAGATCCTTCTGGAGACTACGCTCAGGATTTTCTGTAGACAGCAATCAGAATCTTCTAATGAATGCATCTGGCGCTTCAGAGTCAGGATAACTTCTTGTGTACAATACATATTTGCTTTTAGAGAGTTAATTTCATTTCAATCTGCAGTAAAACTCTCAAACAAATTTTAGAGTATATAATTCTTAAATATAAAATTTCCTAACAGTTATCATCAAAACAAAGAGTTATTATTAAGAACCAATCTGTGTTCTAACAATCTCCCCCTTTTTGATGATGACAAAAAGTATCAGAAATTTTATTTAACTGAACATATAGAATTATAACTCCCCCTGAGATGATGAATCTCCCCCTGAGTTAAATATAAATAGGAATAGAAACTTCCCTTTTGTCTTGAGTAATCTTCAGAGTTAGATCTTGTTTGTTCTTATAACATTTGAAGGTCAGAATGTCTTGCAGATATAAAATTCAGAATTTGATAATAGATAGATGATCTGAGAGACTCAGAGTTTCTTTTAAAGAGTGTTCTTATCAAATGTTCTGAAATAGTCAAGTTAAATGTTAGATAGAATAGATATGTCTGAAGATTCATTCTGGTGAAGTTATATTAAGCAGTTCAGATCTATATTTTCTCCCCCTTTTTTGTCATAAGCAAAAAGTAAAAACTTTTAAAAAGACAAATAAAAGGAACAATAAATAAGATAATTCAATGGAGAAAACTTGATTCATTCAAAATATCAGATCAAAAGTACATAGGCAAATATCAGAAGATATAGCAATAAAGTACAGATGCAAACAACAGATGCAAAAACATTAAAAAAAAATCTAAGAGTGTTTGGACAAAAGCATCTTCAAAAGATCTGTAATCTCAGATGATGATTGCTCTTGCTTAGACATCCACTTAGTCATAGTTTCATTCTTCTCATCTTGCTTTGACATCCATTCTTTCATATCCTCAGACTTCTTATCCTGCTTAGCCATCCAGGATTTTATCTCTGACTGTCCAGCCTCCAGAGCAGCAATCTTGTCTTCAAAGTCTGGATGTTCTGTCTTTATCTCAGATGAAGAATTAGGAGGAGGTTCTGTAGCCTGAACAGAGTCAATATCCATTGGTTCTGTAGATCCTGGAGAGGGATCTACCAGAGTCATAGTCAATGCATTAGCAGTAGATTCTGTTGATGGAGGAGGAGCATCTAAACGAAGCAGAGGTTCAGTTTTGTTGACAGTCCAGAATAGAGTCCTTTCAGCTCTGAGCTTTGCATCATCAGAACAGACGTTCTTCAGATTTAAAGCTACAGTGTTGAATCTATTGATGAATCCGTTCCAGATGATGTCAGATTCATTGGCATCCATTGTTTCAGAGCATTTCTTCTGAACAGTACCTAAAGACATCTGTATTTCTTGCAAAAACGTTTGAAATAAATGATCAATATTAAGTCTGGGCTGTGGTTTTAGCAAGGTTTCCAGAGTTATATGTTTAGGTTTGGGAGTTGGTGGAAAAAGTGATTTTTGGATGGAAATCAGAGGAGGAGGATAATATGGAAAGAACGGAATGTCAGGTTTTTGAGGTAGGGATCTGTTTAAAGCATTAACCAAATGAGGTTTTGGTCTTCTGTTTGGGGTAACTACATCAAAAGGTGCATTTGAGTAGGGTTTGAAGGCAGATTTTGGTGGATCAGCAGATGCAACAGTGTTATCAGATGCAATTTGTAGAGCTGAAGCAACAGCTTTATCAGGATTAGCAGATATGGTTGCTAAAGATCCTACATTGGACATTGATTGAATATATGAAACAAGCACAGATGGAAGAGCTTGTTTGAGTTTTGGTTTCAGAGGTTTGAAGGGGTCAGATGGTTCAACTCTGTCATAAAAGTTTTTCAGTTTGAAACCATAAGACAGATTATGAAAAAGAGAAGAAACTTGTGCACAGGATATAGAAGATGTTGGATTGGAATTGGGGATTAATATCTCAGATGATGGTGCAGGTGTGGGAATAGGATCTGGAATGGGAGTTTTAGAAGGTATGGAAGGTTCAGGTTGGTTTATCTCAGAGTATTTTTCAGATGGAGAGATTAGAAAATCTGGGTGGATATCTGATTCTGAGGAGTTAGAGGATGTTGTTGGTGTACAAGAGGTAGAAGATACTTGAAACACTGTTTTTAGTGGTGTGACATCAAGAACATCTGTCTCAGGGATGTGAGGTTCAGAAGTGTTTGTAGGTTTTGAAGGAATGTCAGATTGTTTGGATGGTTGTTCTGAGATTGGTGAATCAGAAGGAATAATTATTGGTTCTGATGAAACTGGATTAGAAGTTACTTTTGTAGGTTCAGAAGTAACAGGTGCAATGGGTTCTGAATGTGGATTATTTGATGGTGGATTGTCAGAGGCTTTTTCTGGTTGAACTTCTTTTGGTTGGTTCTTTGGATGTTCAGAGGTTTGATGTTGAATAGATGTTTGTTTTTCAGATGGTTGTTGTTCTGATGGTTGTTGTTCTGATGGTTGGTGATCTGATGGTTGATGATCTGTTGGTTGAGGACGTGGAACAAAGTGTTTGATATGAATTTTAGGTTGAGATGGTTTTGGTACAGAAACTGTTGGTGTTGTTGTTTGAGTTGGAGCAGGTGTTTGTTTTTGTGGAGAAATAGAACTGGGAGCAGTAACAGAAATGGTTTGTGTAGAAGGTGGTTTTGGAACAGACTTAACATTAGAATCATTAATAACAAGTTTTGCAGAAGATACAGAAGATTTAGTACCTTTTACTTTGAACCTCTTGGCAGGTACAGAAGCAGCTTCTTCAGAATCTTTTCTCTTCAAGAGCTTCTTGGGCTTCTCAGCAATCTTGACCTTCTTCTGAACAGGTTCAGATTCTTCTACAGGCTGAGGCCTTTTCCTCTGGAGTGGTGCTTCTTCTTCTCCTGCATCTGGTAGTGGTTGTTTAACTAGCTGAAACACATTAGCAGGAACAGGTGTTCCATCCTTCTTGCATTGATCAATATACATAACAACTATATGTTTGGGCTCTTCAGCAAAGAATAAGGGAAAGTCATCTACAGGAATCCTCTTATTCAATTCAGACATATTCAGCTTCTTGGGGGCGGTTGTGAGTTCATCAATAATTTTGAGTCTCTAAATACTTTTCGCATTCAGAGGCTTTCCCATTATAAACTCTAATTCTTCTGTGACACCAGCAGCGTACAGAGCAGTTACCAAACCATTCTCAGTAAGAATATCTGAGAGCAACCTTCCAAAGGGGATCCAAGTTCTGATCTTCTGTCCTTTCTCTTTCACATATTCTCTAGATGCATTGATATGGTTCCACAGATGCATAAACAGAATGTATGGAAGATCTACCTTGGTGCTCTGACTAAGACAATACATGAAATAGAGCTGTTCATTATTGACATAATCTGGAGAGTTTGTTGACTTCCTGTGGTGGATGCATCCCATGAAGATCTTGGCCCAGATCTTGTAATTAGGCTTCAGATCTTTGAATTTGTTAGAAGCTTGACCAGCAGTCATTACTTCTTCATAAACTTCATCCATGTCCACACGCCCAGCTGGCAAGTGAGAAACACCATCTGTTTCTTCATAACCTATCAATTTTCTTATCAGATCTTCTATGATAATAATTTCTTTTCCCAGCACAGAAGATGTGATGAACTTGGGATAAACTGATGCATGAATCCAGAATTCTTTCACAAGGAGAGGGTAAACTGGTCCAAAAAGCCTATCAAAATACTTAACCCATCCTTGAGCTCTAATTATGGAACGAAACTCAAACCCATTATCTGCCAGAGAATCAAACTCAACCATAGATTCACACAAAACTTCCAATTTATCAACTGGCATAAGAAGTGTTCTTTTGGGAGGAGAAAATGGAGCAACACCTAAGTTTTCTGAAGTCACAACAGCCATAGTAGATTGGAATTGAGCAGTTGTTGATGATGAAGTTGCCATTGAAGAATGCTTTGTCAAACACTTAGGTTTTGGGTTTTTATGCAGAGAAAATAGGAGATGAAAATGCATGTAAATTCTGAGAGAGTGAAAAGTGTGAAAGTGAATACAAGTCAAGTATTTATACTAAAACACTTAGGCACATCAACAGTCAGAAAAATGCACGTTTGAACAAGCATTAAATGAAGAGAATAAAAATCATTTCAAAACATTAATTGCTTCTGACAATTTGGGGGGAAAACCAAGATTCTTACTATTCAAACTTCACCTCAAACGTCTCTTCAGTTATGTTCACGCCACCTCTTCAGATTTTGTGTGACACGTGTTTACTTGCATGCTGTTGTGAATTCTCTTAAGAAATGAAACGTTAGCCAATGTTCAGATCTTCTAAAGATTGTTAGTTCAGAGTTTCATAAAAGAAATATTGATCAGAATAAAATAAGCAATCAGAAGAAATACTTCAGAGCATTAAGCATTTTTGCATCTGTAACAATTTGCTTCTGATAAATATTATTCTGGACAAAAATCCATACCAATATTTTTCAGAATAAAATTGAATCTGTCTTCAACAAGGGGTTTTGTAAAAATATCTGCCCATTGATGATCTGTATCAACAAAGGCTAAGTTTATGATTCCCTTCTGAACATAGTCTCTGATGAAATGATGCTTAATTTCTATATGTTTTGCCTTAGAATGTAAAATGGGATTCTTGGACAAGCATATAGCAGAAGTATTATCACAAAAGATAGAAATGGTACTTTCAAAAATTTGATAATCTTCTAGTTGACTCTTCATCCAGAGCATCTGCGTGCTACATCCAGCAGCAGCAATGTATTCAACCTCTATGGTTGAAAGTGCAATTGTGGGTTGCTTCTTGCTGTACCAGGAGATTAGATTTCTTCCTAGAAATTGACAACTTCCAGAAGTACTTTTTCTTTCCACTCTGTCTCCAGCGTAGTCAACATCACAGAATCTAACTAATTTGAAATCATCAGATTTTCTGTAACACAAACCCACATTAGAAGTACCTTTCAGATACCTTAGAATCCTCTTGACAACTGTCAAGTGTGATTCTCTAGGATCTGATTGGAATCTAGCACACAGACAAACACTGAACAATATGTCAGGTCTAGAAGCAGTAAGATAAAGAAGAGAGCCAATCATACCTCTGTAGAGCTTCTGGTCTACTTTCTTACTTACCTCTTCTTTGCCAAGTGAGCTAGTAGGATGCATTGGAGTCTTTGCCAGCTTGCTGTCAGACATGTTGAATTTCTTCAGAAGTTCTTTAACATACTTTGTCTGATGTATGTAGGTGCACTCTGGGTTTTGATTAACTTGGATTCCTAGAAAGAATCTGAGTTCTCCCATCATGCTCATTTCAAATTCTGCCTGCATACATGTAGCAAACTCCTTTCCAAGCATAATATTTGTTGATCCAAAAATAATATCATCTACATAAATTTGGCAAATTAGAAGATCTTTCTTAATTGTTTTACAGAATAGTGTTGTATCCACTTTGCCTCTGATGAAATTCTTCTCCAGAAGAAAATTGCTCAATCTCTCATACCAAGCTCTGGGAGCTTGTTTTAATCCATATAGAGATTTCTTTAATTTGAAAACATGATCTGGAAAATTTTCATTTTCAAAACCAGGAGGTTGGTGGACATAAACTTCTTCTTCTATAATACCATTAAGAAAGGCACTTTTAACATCCATCTGATACAGAGTGATGTTATTTTGTGCAGCAAAGGAAATAAGAAGGCGTATAGATTCTAACCTTGCCACTGGAGCATATGTCTCAGTGTAATCAATACCTTCTTGCTGACTGTACCCTTGAGCAACCAGCCTTGCCTTATTCCTCTCAACTTCTCCTTTCTCATTTAGCTTATTTCTGAAGACCCATTTTGTACCAATTATATTGAATCCTTGAGGTCTTTGAACTAGATCCCATACATCATTCCTGCTAAATTGATTTAGCTCTTCTTGCATGGCAATAATCCAATCATTGTCTTGCAGAGCTTCTTCTACAGAAGATGGTTCAATTTCTGACATTAGTCCAAATAGTGATGCTTCAGATGATCTTAGAAAGGATCTTGTTCTGATAGGATCATCCTTCTTTCCAATAATGACATCCTCTGGATGAGAAGCTTTAATTTTGGATGATGATCCTCTAATAGTTGACTCTTCAGAAATGCTAAGATTATTCATCTGAGAAGTTAAAGGAGTAGCATCTGGAGTTGCTGCTGGTTCCTTTACTTGAATTTTTTCTGCTTCTGGAACTTCAGAGTCAATAAAGACTACTTCCCTATCTGCAGAGTTATCAACCTGCTTTGGCTTTTCAGAACCAAGCTTATCATCAAATCTGACATGAATGGATTCTTCCACAATTTGTGTCTCAGTGTTGTATACTCTGTAGCCTTTAGAGCGTTCAAAATATCCAAGCATGAAACACTTCTGTGCTTTGGAATCAAACTTGCTCATATTTTCCTTAGTGTTTAACATATAGCAAATACATCCAAAAGGATGAAAATAAGAAATGTTGGGCTTTTTGTTCTTCCACAGTTCATAAGGAGTCTTCTTCAGAAGAGGTCTAATAGACACTCTGTTCTGAATGTAACAGGCTGTATTGATTGCTTCTGCCCAAATATTTTTTGCCAGATTTGTCTCATTGATCATGGTTCTGGCCATTTCTTGCAAAATTCTGTTTTTCCTCTCTACAATCCCATTCTGTTGTGGAGTTCTAGGACAGGAAAAATCATGAGCAATGCCATTTTCAGAAAAATATTTTTCAAAATATTTATTTTCAAATTCACCACCATGATCACTTCTGACTTTAATAATTTTGAAATTCTTTTCATTCTGGACTTGCTTGCAGAAGTCAAAGAACACAGAATGTGACTCATCCTTGTGTTTTAAGAACTTTACCCATGTCCATCTACTAAAGTCATCAACAATGACTAATCCATACTTCTTGCCTCTGATGGATGCAGTTTTCACTGGTCCAAACAGATCAATATGAAGTAATTCTAGTGGTTTAGAAGTAGAAACAACATTTTTTGATTTGAAAGATGTTTTTGAAAACTTCCCTTTCTGACATGCTTCACAAAGAGCATCTGAGGTGAACTTCAGATTAGGGAGTCCTCTGACAAGATTAAGTTTATCAATCTGAGATATACGTCTCATATTAATATGGCCCAATCTTCTGTGCCAGACCCGTTGCTCTTCATTAACAAACAAGAGGCATTTAACATTTTGAACTTTAAGTTCTGAAAGGTTTATTTTATAAATGTTGTTTTTCCTCTTACCACTAAATAGGATAGAGCCATCCTTTTGACTAATAGCTTTACAACATTTTTGATTAAAGGTAATATCATAACCATTGTCACTTAATTGACTTATGGACAATAAGTTATGCTTTAACCCTTCAACAAGTAAAACATTAGTAATAGAGGGAAGTTTACCATTTCCAATAGTGCCAGATCCAATGATCTTGCCCTTCTGGTTCCCTCCAAACTTCACATCACCTCCAGATCTAAGTTCCAGGCTTTGGAACATAGACTTTTCTCCTGTCATGTGTCGTGAGCATCCAGAGTCCAGGTACCATGATTTGTGTCCCGACCTTGCTGCTAAGAACGTCTGCAACAGGAATTATTTTACTTTTAGGTACCCAGATCTTCTTGGGTCCTTTAGGGTTAGTGGTTCTGGAGGTTTGTCTAAACTTCTGTTTTTCAACATAATGTTTATTTTAACTAACCTTGGGTTTAAACACATAAGTATTCTTCTCAGAGCTTGTGTGTTTAATGTCATTTAAGTGACCAAACTTAAATTGAGAGTACAGAGGTGTCTTCTTGATGAAAAGTTTGTCAGCAGGTTTTGGATTGCTTCCAGATGAAGATTCATATCCAATACCTCTTCTGTTGTTTCCACTAACACCATAGATCATGGAAGCCATCTTGCTTCTGTCTATGCTCTTAGTAAGGAATTTCTGAAAGCTAGAGTCATATTTTTCTAAGATGTTTTCACATGACTTAGTCTCAGATTCAGATTCTTGTTGAGTTATTTCAAAGTCATTTTTGATTTTCAGATTAATTTCTTTTTGCTCAACAAGTTCTGTCTTCAGAAGATCAATCTCAGATTCAAGATTGCTTTTCAGCTTCTTGTATTTGAGTTTGATATTGTTGTAACTTTTCAGAACTTCTGATAAAACCTTTATCAGTTCTTCTTTGGTAAGTTTAGCCATTACCTCTTCTATGTCATCATCAGATTCAGATTCTGATTCATATCCTGAGGTACCTTCTTCTTGATCCTATGTGCTGGCCATCAGTGCAACATTAGCACATTCTTCTTCTGATTCAGAAGATGATTCAGATTCATCTGAGTCGTCCCATGTTGCCATCAGAACCTTCTTCTTTTTGTTAAACTTCTTCTTGGGTTTTTCTTTCTGAAGTTTGGGGCAATCATTCTTGTAGTGCCCAGGTTCTTTGCACTCATAGCACACAACTTCTTTCTTGCTAGATCTTCTGTGCCCAGAAGATTCCTTTCTATTATCAGATCTTCTGAAGTTGTTGAACTTCTTTCCTTTGTGCTTCCAGAGTCTGTTGATCTTTCTGGATAGCATGGATAACTCATCTTCTTCTTCAGAAGAAGATTCTTCAGAGCTTTCTTGAATGACCTGCAAAGCTTTAGCAGTTTTGTTAGATTTTAATGCAACACATTTACCTTTTTCTTTCTTCTGAGGTTCATCTTCCTCAAGCTCAATCTCATGGCTCCTCAGTGAGCTGATGAGTTCTTCTAGAGAGATCTTGTTCAGATCTTTAGCCATCTTCAAGGCAGTCACCATTGGTCTCCATCTGGTAGGCAGACTTCTGATGATTTTCTTTACGTGATCTGATGTAGAGTATCCCTTGTCCAGAACTTTCATCCCAATAGTGAGTATCTGAAATCTGGAGAACATGGCTTCGACAGATTCAGAGTCTTCCATTTTGAAGGCCTCATACTTCTGGATCAGAGCCAGAGCTTTTGTCTCCTTAACTTGAGAATTTCCCTCATGAGTCATTTTTAGGGATTCAAACATATCAAAAGCAGTTTCCCTGTTTGTAATTTTCTCATACTCTGTATGTGAAATTGCATTCAATAATATAGTCCTGGCTTTGTGGTGATTTCTGAAATCTTTCTTCTGAGCATCTGTCATAGATTTTCTGTCAATCTTCTTGCCATTCCCATCTGTGGGATGGACATATCCATCTATGACTAGATCCCATAGATCAGCATCATATCCTAGGAAAAAACTCTCAATTCTGTCTTTCCAGTAGTCAAATTTCTCCCCATCAAACATTGGGGGTTTGGTGTTGATCCTACCCCTTTCTTCATATTTATCGTTAATATTGGATGTTGAATTATCAACCATTGTAACAAATAAATATATATCAAAGTATTTCTCTCTGGATCTTTACTGACACTGTTAAGTGGTAGCACACTCAGAACCAGGCTCTGATACCAACTGAAGGTGAGATAATACTTAGAAGGGGGGTTGAATAAGTATGAAAGATTAAGACTAAAAAATAATCACACAATTATTTTTATCCTGGTTCGTTTAAACAACTACTCCAGTCCACCATTCCTAGAGTGATTTGCCTTTCTCAACAAGGACTTAATCCACTATTAAATCAAACTGATTACAATAGTAACACCTAAGAACAACTGTTCTTAGTCTTCTCAAGAGCTACTGATTCCAATTGAATCCTCTTAAGGAAAACCTTTACAATCAATGTAAATCAAATACAAGAGTATTAATGCTTCTATAAAGCTTTTATCACAACAGTGATTTTTCTCTTAAGTTTAAGTACAAGAAATTCTAAGAAGAATATGAATTAATGAGAGCTTAGAATAATAAGATTTCTTTTCAGCAAATTATCTAACTGAAGAATGTGGTGGAGTTCTCCTTTTATAGACAGCTGATCCAAGGATGCTGAGCGTTGAAAAGAGAGTCCCAAAAAGGTCTGAGCCTTTTTGTCTTCACATCAAGTGAACTTTCCTTGAAGTAGATAACACAGAAAAATCCTTTTTGTCTGTGTAAATGTGTTTAGCACAAATGAGGAAAGAGACGTTGATTTACTCCAACGGATATATTCTTGAATATTTCTTCTTCAGTTTTCAGCAAGTTCTTCAGAATCTGAATGGATCAGAGTCTTCTAATGATGTTCAGAACTTTGCTGTATCAGAGTCTTCTGCAGCATGTGTGCTTTCAGCGTGTTGATCATCAGAGCATATTTGACACAGAACTTCAGTACTTGGCAGCGTTAGTACTTTCAGAAACTTCTGTAGAATTATACTTTGAGAAACTCTTCATACAATATTCTTCTTTGCTTCAGATGCTTCAGCTTCAAATGCTTCTGACTAGCTTCAGATGCTTCTGCTTGCTTCAGATTCTTCTGGAGCTTCTGCTTCAGATCCTTCTGGAGACTACGCTCAGGATCTTCTGTAGACAGCAATCAGAATCTTCTAATGAATGCATCTGGCGCTTCAGAGTCAGGATAACTTCTTGTGTATAATACAGATTTGCTTTTATAGAGTTAATTTCATTTCAATCTGCAGTAAAACTCTCAAATAAATTTTAGAGTATATAATTCTTAAATATAAAATTTCCTAACAGTTATCATCAAAACAAAAGAGTTATTATTAAGAACCAATCTGTGTTCTAACAACTTCGTTCCCAGCTTGGTAATGAAGTTCTGAAATTTCTTGTCGGTGAATTGAGTCCCGTTGTCGGTGATGATTGCTTGGGGGACGCTGAACTGGGTAAGTATGTTCCTTTTGTAGAAACGAAGTATGTTTTGGTCCGTGATTTTGGCCAAGGCTTCGGCCTCTATCCACTTAGTAAAGTAGTTTACACCGACTATCAAGTACTTTTTTTGGTATGACCCTATGGTAAAAGGCTCGAGGATGTCCATCCCTTACCATGCAAACGGCCACGAAGACAAGAGCGTTTTGAGCTTGTTAGGTGGGGCTAGGTGCATGTCTCCGTTTCGTTGGCATTTGTCGCACTTCTTGACATGCTCTTTGGCGTCTTGTTACATGGTGGGCCAATAATATCCTGCTCGTAGAGCCTTACGGGCAAGTGATCGCCCATCGAGATGTTGGGCATTAATTCCTTCGTGGATCTCTTGGAGTATGCTTGATACCTTGAATTCGTCAACACACTTGAGGATAGGAATGGAGAATCCCCTCTGGTACAATTTGTCCTCGATCAAGACGTATGATTAGGCTCGGCACCTGACCATGTTGGCCTCCTTTGCATTGTCGGGCAGGCGCCCTGTGCTAAGGTAGTTGTATACGGGGGTTATCCAGCAGTTGTTGTAACTGATAGCATTGACCTTGACTGTCGCTGTGTTTTTCTCAATGCTTGGTCGAAAGAGAACCTCCTGGATTACAGACTTGTTGTCGTCCTTCTTCTTCTTGCTTGCTAGTTTCAAAAGGATGTCCGCCTCTGGATTTGTGTTCGCGCGGAACATGTTACACTTTCGTGGACTTGAAGCTCTTCATTTTTTATTTTATAAGGCTAGGTTGTCGTTCTTGGCCCGGTACTCTCCCAGTACCTGGAAGGCCATGAGTTAGGAGTCGGTGAAAATCTTTACCTATTTCGTGCCAAGGTCCTCGGCCAAGCAAAGTCCTGTGAGGGATGCCCCGTACTCGACCTGGTTGTTTGACGTAGGGAATGATAAGGCGAGAGAGACTTCTATCAAGATTCTTTCTTCATTCTCCAAGATGATGCCTGTTCCACTTCCCGTCGAGTTGGAAGCACCGTCGACGAAGATGATCCATTTGTGTACCCTGGGAGTCGGGGACTCTATGGAGGCCATTTCTGTGATGAATTTGACTAGAAATTGTGCCTTGTGGTCCTTTCTGCTCTCGTATTAGATGTCAAATTCTAAGAGTTCGAGCGACCATCTATGCATTCTGCCTGACATGTCTGGCTGTCTGAGTAACTATTTAACGAGCTGGTCGATTTTGACCATGATCGTGTGGGACAAGAAGTAATTTTCTAACCTCATGGCCATGTTGATGAGGGGCAAAACGACCTTCTCGATTGACTGGTACCTGAGCTCGGGACCCTGGAGGGCTTTGCTTGTGAAATATATTGGCTTTTTCCCTTAGGGAGTCTCCCAGATTAGTTTCGCGCTGACGACCTTAGCAGCAACGAAAAGGTACAAGTATAGGGTTTCCCCGACCACAGACCTCGATAGTATCGGTGGCTCTGAAAGGACTTGTTTTAGGTGTAGAAGGGCCTGCTTACGCTCCTCGGTCCATTTGAACGCGACCTCTTTGCGCATAAGCTTGAAGAATAGGATGGCGTGTTAGGCGGACTTGGCTACAAAACAGGATAGTGACGTGAGCATTCCGTTTAGGGACTGGATGGATTTTATCATGTTCAGAGTTACGAACACGGAGAAAGCCCTGCATTTGTCTGGATTAGCCTATATTCCTCGTTTCGTCAAGTAGAATCCGAGGAACTTGCCTGCCCGTACACCGAAGGTGCACTTCTCCGGATTGAACCTCATCGTGTACTTCCTCACCGTCTCGAATACCCTTTTGAGATGGGCAGTGTGGTCAATTTCTTCTTGTGAATTCACGATCATTTCGTCCATGTAGACCTCGAGCATGTCCCTGGTCTCTCCCCGAAAGACTTTGTTCATCATCCCCTGGTAGGTCGCGCCGACGTTTTTCAAACGGAAGGGTATTACATTGTAGTAATAGTTGTCTGACTCGGTCATAAAGGACATGTATTGTTTGTTGGCCTTCGCCATAGGGATTTAATTGTACCACAAGTACGCGTCCATGAATGACAATAATTTAAAACTTGCAGAATTGTCGACGAGTTTGTCGATGTTTGGTAATGGGTAAGCATCTTTCGGAGATGTCGGTTGAGATCAGTGTAATCAATGCACATCCTCCATTTTCCATTATGTTTTTTAACTAGTACAACCCTCCATGCGAACAGGTCAGCATTCTTTTGGAGGCAGGCCTTTAGATGCTTCCTTGCCAGGTCGGGGAGTCCAGTGCCAATCTTCATGCTTCTTCCTGGGTCATCTTCAAGTGTGATGAGCTCGAAGTATCCATCTAGAATGGAGCATGTTAGGTGGGATGGCTGCTCGTTGTATGCTGGAGGTGTGTCTTCAGACTCTGCACCCTACTTCTGCTTGCTAGGGAACCGGTTGTCGAGGTCGACGAAGTTGATTCGGGGTAAAGGCTTCAGCTCCGCAGCCCGGGATGATTTGTCAGTCGTCTTGACAATGATGTTTATTGAGTTGAGGCCCTTAATTTCTGCCTCGAAACATCTTCTAGTCGCCTCAATGTCCTCGTGAAGGGTGACGAATCGACCTCTAGTCATGTAGTACTTCATTTTCAGGTGCATGTAGATGGTACTCCGGTCAGTTCAGCTAAGGTCAGCCTTCACAGGATGCAATGGTATAGAGAAGGGCATTCGATCACCAAGAAGTGGACCTTAACTTGCCTGGTGGTCTCTTCAGCTCTGAATGTGACAAACAGCTCCATGTATCCCTAAGGATTTGTGATGGTGTCATTGAAGCCCTGTAGGCCGGAGCTGACATACGGGGTCAGATGGATCTCATTGAGCTGGAGGGTAGTAAACAAATGGGCGTATATTATGTCCCCTGAGCTCCCTTAATCGACCAGAATTCGGCGCACGTCAAAGTTCTCCATCTGAGCCCTGATTAAGAAGGGATACTGGAGTTGGATGCACCCCTGGGTAGTTCCTCGAGGTAGAAGATAATCGAGTTTGATCGACCTTTGAACTTGTCGAGGGTGGCGATCTACTTCGAGATCTTGTCGATAAGTTCCTCGAATTTCCTCTTGACTAAGCCAACTGAGAGCTTGCTTGGAAGGAAGAAGTCTTCTGACCGGGAGACACATAGAGCGACTTGTAGTCTGACTTCTTCATAGGGGGTGACACCTCCTCAACCCTTTTGGCTTCGCGGGTCTCTTGTCGAGGAGCCTTGTTTCTTCGGGTGTACTACTTCATGTGCCCCTTATTGATTAGGATCTCGATTTCATCCTTGAGGTGGATGCAATCTTCCACGACGTTTCCATGACTTTGGTGGAATCGACAATATTTGGATTTGTCGACGTTGGGCTTGGGGGTGTCAGTTTCGGAAAATGGACGCTGCCCCTCTGAAATTCATAGTTAATACATTCGGTTAGGATACGCTGGCGGGGAGTTGTGGGTAGCGTGTAAGTGAACCGGCCTGCTGGCCCCCTCTGTTCTCGGGGCCGATCCTCGCTTCTTCTTTCCCCACCTCTTCAAGGAGCTACGGTATGCTCGTGTCTGGTGCCTCTGTTGCCTTCTTGATTCCACGTGTCGCGGGCATAATAGGCAACCTCTATTTCGTCATACTCGATGTATAATTGGGCCTTGAGGAGGAGAGCATTCAAGGTGTGGGGTCTCTCAATCCCGACGGCCTTGGAAAAGTCGGTGCGAGGTCACAGTCCTCGCTCGATCAGAAACTTCTTTATGTCATCCGAGGTGGACACCTGGACAACTACTCGGTTGAACCTTTCTATGTAATCCTGAATAGATTCGTCGTTTCCCTAGATGATGGCTTCCAAAGATGCTTCCGTCTTCGGGTGGCGCCGAGAAGTTGTGAAGTTTCTGGAGAACTGCCTCTTCAATTCACCCTAGGAGGTGATGGATTTGGGCACGAGGCGCTTGTACCATGTCATAGCACCCTTCCTTAGGGTGGTGGGAAAAATGCTGCACTTAATGGCTCCACAGGCGTTTCGATAGTCGAGCATCACATTGATGCTTTCAATATGGTCGTCTGGGTCGGTCGTACCATCATAAGTCACCAAGGGCAATGAAGTCTCCCTAATGGCCCTGGACAACGGTGAGCGCCGATCGTCCTCATAGCTCCTGACAGATGACCGAGAAGGGGAAAGGTCGCCTTACTTGTTTCTGTTTCATCGGGGAGGACTCCTCGGCCAGCTCTTTGGCTTCTCAACGCCTCCTTCAGCTTTGTTCCTCTTCTGAGTGGGGGAGCGTCACTCCTTTCGGGGAGGTGATCGATCGCGCTTTTGGGAGGCTATTGGCTGAGGTCGTTCCAAGCGAGGGCGATGTCCATTTGGTTGGGGAGAAGGGCTTCGGAAGTCTTCGTGTCGCGTCCTCCGCGGAGAAGGAGAAGGGCTACTAGAAACGGGGCGACGATGTCTCCGCAGGGGAAAGTGTGAATGTCGCTCCTTCTCGAGCATCCCTATCTTATCATTATGTTGGAAGATCATCAAGTTGGTCTAGTTGATCGCCACAAACAGAGCCACCATGGTAGGATCAGCACTAGGTGGCACTAGGATTGGCTGGTAGACAGCCATGCTATCAAAGCGTCAGGTGGCATTGAAGGTCGTGTCTTCCGAGGTGGTAGAGGCGGTGTGCCCGTCCCTGGAGTGGCCCTCTTTGATGTGAACGGTCATATTAGGATCGTGGCTGTCACCGTTGGTGAAGGGAACGAATGCGGTTTCCGGAGCGTTATCTTTGCGTGGGCTGGCCATGATCCGACAGAAGTTGGATGTTGCTTTGGTCCTTAAGCTTCTACGCTTGTATAGGAGAAAGAACGGGGGAGCAAAGGGTTCCCACAGACGGGGCCACTGATATTACCTGATCAGAAAGGAATCAGCAGCCTGCCACGCGTCGTGAGCTCCTGTGTTCACCGGTATTGAAGTGGAGGAGGGGTGTATCTGCAAGGTACTCTGATGCCTAAGTGGGTAACAGAGTTTAGAAAGAGCAAGTACAGAAAGAATATGTGTGTAGAATGGAATACCCGACCCTCTAGTGAAAGAGGGTATTTATAATGTGCTCCAAGCACTAGGCCAACAGTTACTTTGTATTGGGTTGGATTGCAAGGCTCATCACGAGTAACTTCCAGGGCTTGCATGGCGTAGGAAAGACCAGCACGTGGTCTTCACCCTGGATAATCTTCCCCGTGATCTTCGGAAGATGGGCTAACCAATTCTTTCGGAAGTGGGTAGTTGCTGATGACGTGTCGCCGTGTGGGGGGCACGTGAAGTCCATGGGAAAGACGCATGAGCTCTCTCCGTACTAGGTAGTGGTCTTCCTGACGACAGAGTTAAGCGTGCCCGACATGGGGAGGATTGGGCCTTGTTGGGTCTCCCTAACATAGTATTGAGTTGGGATTTCCCGACTGTGGGGTAGGTCTCGGCTCAGTCCAGAACTAACATATTAATGACTTCTAAAGTAATTCAACACACTCATAATTATGGTTGGCCATAATGAAGCCTCTTTGGTGTTTTGAAACAATTTTTGGAGCTAATATGGCCAACCTATCTACAATGATCTTAGTGATGATTTTGAATTGAAAATTTGCAAGTGTAAGAGCTCTATAATGCTTAATAGAATCTTCTCTGTGTTGTTTAGGTATCAAAGTCACATTGACTAAGTTTAGATTAAAAAGGACCCAACCTTGGTCAAAGAATTGATTCATTGTATTAATCACATCACTCCCCACTATATCCTAATATATTTGGAAAAAACATCATCTAAATACATCAGGGGATGAAGTAGAATTACCATTTGTATTGTGAAATGCATTCCTAATTTCCTCCATTTGAGGAATTCTAATGAGATATTCATCATCCACATGAGTTATAAGTTGTAGGAGAGTTCCCACCGCCAAATCAGTATAACTGCAATTGGTTTATAATTTTTTTTTATAGAAGTTAAGAACATGATTATCTAATTCCATGTCTTCCATAAATAAAATTTCATGACTCAGTCTAGTGATTTAAATATTACATTTCAATTTGACTGCTATAAAAAACTTTGTATTTGTATCTCCGTCCTTAAACCATTTATTTCTTACCTTGTTCATCTAAAACTGGTCATGCATATGTAATACCTTATCTTACATAATTTGAGCATTTTTTTCTCTAATCTAAGATCATCATTGTAACCAGCATGAATAAAACTTTGTATATTTGTTCCATTTCTAAAGAATAGGTCTAAGAGATCTCAATTTAGTAGATAAACAAACATAGGGCAACCAACCACATAAGTATTCACATTATCAACAATCAGTTGAATGTATCTCTCACCTAGAATCTAAACCTTCTTAAACTTAAAGGTCTAGCCGAATCAAAATTAACTTTGTCACAATGGAGAAGAATAAGGTTCTAGTCTGAGTGTTTCTTGATCAAAGTGAAATAAATGATCGTGTTCCAGATATCTTATAAATTCTAATTACAAATGGTTTTTTCAAGCCTAACAAAAGAGTAAGCACTGCCTTTCCTCTCATTGGTCCAAATGTAATAGCTACCATTATTGTCTAGATGCATAAGCTCATTATGATTTTTCTACCTAATAAACTCATTAGTGGAAGTTTTTTTGGAGGGAATCTACCGAATTTCTCACAGGAACTAATAACTGCATTGAAATCACCTATCATGCTCTACAATCCAGGAGTGGCCTGTTGAAGATTGATAAGTTCATTCCATAATTATCATAAAAACACATGGTATTTACTTGTATCAATAGTTGCAATAAAGAATTTATTTTAATCCACTTCTACATAAAAAGTTACATGTTATTAGAATAAACTCAACACAGAGGGATTCAAATCCCTTAAGTCTGATTTTCTTAAGAAACTTAGTAGGGAAATGAGCATAAGGAAACATTAGTTTAGGAATAAAAAAAATCAGGCTTTTGCTGATCATAGAGATTTTTAATATTCAGCCTAGTACCAAAGTTTCCTACTCCTCTAGTATTTTAATAAATTACTTTCATTGAGTGGTTTTGTGTTAACCGACATGGCTTAGGTGTTAATTTCCATTCTAGGTTGAATAACTTTATGCCTTCCTCTACCCTTTTTCTTGACCAAAGTAACATTTTCATGATGTTGCTTAGGAGGATTGTCTTTATCATACCAAATGTTATTATTCTTCTCTAAATGCAAACCATTATAGAGATCTCTCACCGAATTCTTACCACTACTTTTCATGACCACAAGATCAAGCCCATGTTTCTTCTTTCTATCATTAGTTATCTCTTTCTCAATCACCAAATTCTAATTGAAATCGTTATCATTCTATACTACTATTTCTTTTTCATTCAGAGAGCTTGTTCTGATTAATGATCCTCATTATAATTAATTACATTTTGTGGTTGAATGACCACAACAAAGTCATCCTTCTCTATGTCATTGTCAAGAGTATGATTTGTTGCCTTATTTAAATATATAGAGTCATCATTCACCATTTCATCCACTATGAAATTTACAGATTCATCATTTACCATTTCATTCACCATAAAATTTACAGATTCATCATTCTTTATGTTTCTTACACTTTCATTAACTTGTATAACATATTTGGAATTTTAGGCGTGTGTCTTATAGATTCTTTAATTAGAAGCTTACCGACATTCTTTCCTTTCAACTTTCAAAATTTATCAGTACTATGACCAAACCATACACCGTGATCATAAAAAAGGCAAACTCTCATATTTCAATTCAACAAAGAGCACATAATCGTCTCGTTCTATAAAAGTACGATCATGAAGAGTATTTGACATGTTAAGGTCTATCTATATAAGCTCATAGTTCTTTTTCATACAAGCTCATCATCTCACAGATGAATTTGAATTAGAAGCAATTGCAAATAAAGTAGTTGATTTCCAATGCTCTAAAGGAAGACCATGCATCCTCAACTATGCTTGAGCATGTGTAATTTTAAAATATTCATGTCTAAACTATAGGGTCCACATAGACAAATGCAGGATCAAGGTCTTAATATTCTATGTCCCTAGATTTTAAGTTTTGTTGAGATCATCCTTTAATTTGAATGAAAATCCAATCTAGTCACGTCCCAAAGGAGTTAAATATCAATTAGTGATTGAACTCTACAATTTCATGAGTTTGTCGTTGAATTATGATGTCTTCAATGAAACATTACCTTTACTAGTGATCAATTTACCATCTAAAATATTCATTCACTATTCGATTCCTACTTTATAAGCCTATATAAGTATTTTAAGACAAGACATGGAAAAATAAGAATCTGGGATGGAGACATAGGAGTCATTCGAAGAAGAAAATTTGACCATGGAAGATCTCCTTGCAGGTGGTTGATAGCTAAGGAGCCCATGTCAATTAGATTTATTTTCAAACCCAGGCAGAGCAACCCAGATAAACCTGGCGCCTTAAGAACACTATATGTCCTTCCTCAAACATGGTTTCGACGATTCAAATAGTGAAGGTGTATCATTATGTCTCACGAACCTTATGTTGAAAAATCAGCTTAACCCAACGATTAATGAATCCAAAATCACTATTTTTCTAAAGCTGATTAGATAAAAACAGAAATACCTAACTCTAACCCTCAAGTTCAATTTTGATATTATTATTATTATTATTATTATTATTATTATTATTATTATTATTATTATTATTATTATTATTATTATTAGTTTTGTTTATCTTGCATTTTTTGGAGATGAATTTTCTTTTGAAACGGATGTCATCCAATGCTAATATTCAATTTCATATTTTATTTATTTAAGGGTTTTCTCATGATTTTTCCAAATTAAATAAATTTTAATAAGTAGTTGTTTGTTTTTTTTGAAACCCACATATTTTAAACTGCAACATTCTTCTTTGAATTGCATTGCAAGCTTGAAAAAACTTAAAACTAAATAAAAACTGGATGCTTGATTGCAAACTATATGATTAGCCTTAAATTAATTTAACCACCAATTTTCTCTATCAATTGATTTAGACTATTAGATATATTAAAGAAAGAAGAAAAAATAACAAAAAAAAGAGAGTAGTATAAGCATCTTAGTTGCAAAATACTATGGTTTCTTTCTGAAAAAAATTAAATATTGTCTGTTGTTTTCATCTTTTCTTTTTTTATTTGTAAATATATTATTTCCTTCATCCTATAATAATTTATAAAAATTAATTTTCCAAAAATGAGCGTCACTTGTAATTTTTGACATAATTTTTAACTTTTATCTTAGAGTTGTATCCTTTAATTAATATATAAAACGGTTGAGTTTTCATCAAATGACTACACCATGGTTGGGTCAAAAACTAAAGATGTGGTGATATTTTGGCCACATGAAAAGGGAGACAGCTCATCTACACTTTGCCATTTTTGATTTCTTTCAATGTTTGAGGATTGTCAATATTCATTTATTTTAGGTAATTATGGAGGCACATGGGTATGGAATCACCAATCCATGACTACGACAAACCATTCGATGAGTATATTGATATGAACTTTAGATAAGGAAAGTTTTGTCTAGAACAAGATTTCAATCAAAATTTAAGTTTTAAATGTGAAATGTATTTTTTTTCTATAATTTTTCTATTCTAAAATAAGTTTCTTTATGAATTTTAGATAAGAAGAGTTTTGTCTGGAAGAAGATTTGAATCAAAATTTAAGTTTTAAATGTGAAATACAGGGCCGGCCCAATCAATCTGGAGGCCCTGTTTTAATTTAATAAATAGGCCTAAATCTAAAATATATATATAATTTAATAATAAAAAAATACACTAAAAATTCAAAGTATTGTTTAAACTAATAATATCTTTTTATACAATATAAAGTTTCTAACTACTTAAAAAGAGCCTTCCTCCTAACACTTTTTGAAGCAAATTCATCAACCAAATCTTCATATTTTACTGTCTCCAAAAGATCATTTTCAACTGCTATCAACGCCAATCCGTTAAGTCTTTCTTGTGACATGGTAGACCGCAAGTAAGTCTTTAACAACTTTAATTTTGAAAAGCTTCTTTCTGCAGAAGCAACTGTCACAGGAATAGTCAACAAAATTCTATATGCAATAACTGTATTAGGAAAACAATCCAAGCCTTTTGAAAATAATAATATATCAGTAGGTCTTATGATTTCTTCAGGCAACATTTGTCTTAGTAACTTTAATTCCTCAAAAAATTCATTCCCGTCAATGTCAGATTGCTCATTATGTTTCAGTACTCGTTCAAAGTTACTACAAAAAGACTTCAAAGTTGCATCATCCAATGATTGTAACTTGTGAGAAGTAAACAAGAAACCAAAAATACTTTCATACTCTTGGTATTGCTCAAATCTCTTATTAAGAGAAACAACAGCTTGATCAACAAGGTAAAGAAAATAATTAACCCTGAAAGATTCCTCTTCAGATAGCTCGACTGCTGGTGTATTCAAATTCTCATCAAACTGTCTTTTTCTTTTAATTATACGCCTTTGAGGAAATATTGGAGCGATATTCAATTCAACCGCAATTTCCTTAGCATTAACCAATGCCTTATGAAAACCTGTTTCTCTATATCCTTCGAAAAATGAAATCAACTCCTTTATTTTTTCCATAGCAACATCAATAAGCATATCCTTTTCTTGTAAAAGCTTGCTAACAAAATTAATTGCAGATAATATTTCAAACCAAATAATTATAGCCATCAAAAATTCAAAATCACCAAGCTCATTAGTTGCTAAGGATTTAGCTTCATTTTGTATCTTAGGATCGAGATCATGTTCTGACACTTCAAGTAAAGCTTCTGTAAAATCTGACATTTGAGTTCTTATAGCTTTGACACTTTCAACACGACTTTCCCAACGAGTGGATGATAATGATTTTGGAGTCAACCCTTTTACATTATCTTTCAAAATTTGCCATCTCTTTGTTGAATTAGCAAAAATTGTGTAAATGCGTTGAACAACTCCAAAAAAATTCCTAGCTTTATTACAAGAGTTAGCCATATCACACAATGTCAAATTAAGACTATGACAACCACAAGGAGTATAAAAAGCTCTTGGATTTATGTCTAAAAATCGCTTTTGTACACCTTGATGTTTTCCTTTCATATTTGACCCATTATCATAACCTTGTCCTCTTACATCAAATAGGTCGAGACCAAGTTCTTTCAATTCATTTTGTAAAACATCAAAAAGCCCTTGACCAGTTGTATCATTCACATTCAAAAATCCTAAAAATGATTCCTCAATGCTAATAGAAGTTGAAGAAACATCCACATATCTTATTATCAAAGACATTTGCTCTCGGTGACTAACATCCGGAGTACAATCAAGTATTACTGAGAAATACTTTGCTTGTTTGATTTTTCTAATGATTTCAATTTTAATTGCAGAACCAAGTAATGAAATCAACTCATTTTGTATTTTATGTCCAAGATAATGAGTGTGAACTTTTTGAGTTGTAACACGTCTAACATGTTCTTGGATAATTGGGTCAAATTCAGCTAACATTTCAATCAAACCCAAAAAGTTGCCATTGCTATCTTCGTACAACTTTTCCTTAGAACCACGAAATGCCAAATTATGTTTAGCAAGAAATTTCACTATTGAAATAACTCTTTTTAAAACATTTTTCCAGTGATCCTTTTCTTTCTCAATTAATCTTTGAGTCGTTTTATCAATAGTTTGAAATTTCTGCAACCTTTGACGATACTCATACCAAGTAGTCATATTCTTAACATGTTCCATGCCTAACTCGTGCTCTTTAATTCTTGCACCAACATGTGACCAATCACTATAACCCTCATTTGCTAATTGTCCCCTACCAATCCCATTTTTTAAAACTTTACAACAGAAACAAAATACTCTATCAAGCTCTTTTGAATAAACAAGCCAATCTCTATCACACTTCTCTCCATTTGCTAAAGCTCTAGTATACAAATTAGTCGTAAAGCGTCGATTCCAATTATCTCTAGGACCCCTCACAATAGAATTATCCCGTTTAGGCCCTTTCATAACTAATAAATCAATCATTTTAGGTTGAAGACGATCCCAATTTCTTGGATCAAATATATCGTAATCAACATCATCATCATCATCATCATCATCATTAACTTCCTCAAGATTATCATCATCATTATTAACTTCATCATCGATAGGTACACTATCAGCATTATCATTTTCAATAGGCACACTATCAACATTATCATTTTCAATGGGCACACTATCAAGAATTTCAACATTAGTATTATCAACATAATGACTTTCATTTGGAACTTGTGGTTCTTTTATCAAAAATTTATCAAGAGCTCCTGCTTGAGATTGAATTAACTCTTCAATTTTTTTCCTTTTCTTACGTTTATCATTTCCACATTCATACTTTCTATTCTTAGGAGGCATAGTAAAAAAAAACCTGGAATATCTCACAATGTCTTGTGTCCGCCAATGATCAACTCTGCAATATTTACTAGCAATCGATCTATTTGTAGCCTCGTTGTTAAATTAAGTTCCTACAATAAATTATTAATTAGTGTAAGCAAAAATAGTACCAGAAAAAAAAACATGTTTGTAATCATCATAAAATGGGATTATTATTTATTAATAATACTTTAATTATATTATCACTATTTTTACTAACACTACTATGAAATATACAGAAAATAAAATGCTCCAAAATTAATTATTTTTAATTTAATCTTACTGTTGTTGATATTTTCTATTACAATTAATTCTAAATTTTAGATTCTATCATAAACTATTGTCTATTGAGATAATTGAATGAGTCACACACATAGAAATGACATACTCTTGACACAACAATATAAAAAGCACTTCTTTGACAGCTTGCAATCTTTCTATCACACTTCTTTGACAACTTGCAACCTTTCTACTTTTCAATTAGTTTTTAATATGAACTAATCAAAACTCAAAAGTATAAAGTAATAAAAAAATACAAAATAATCTCATAACTCATTATTCTACTTATACCATTTATTTGACAGCTACTACTCGACACTCACTATTCTCTATTCATTTCTCCATCTCTATTCTTTTCTTCTTTCTTCTTTGAAACCTAACTTAACCCATTTCTTCTTTTCTTTTTACAGTAAAATTAACTCAACCAATTTTAGAATTTTAGGAGAAAAAAAACACAATAGAGCCATGGGAGAAAGAATCATAAACCAAGAAACACATACAAGTTTCTATCTATGTATGTTCTTTCTTTAATTTTATATTTTTTTTCTTTCAAAACATGAAGATAAACTACTTTGATTTGAACAAACTTACCGATTAAACTGCACTGCCGTCGTCTCACACTCTCACCGTCGCCGTTTTGTTTTTTTCTTTCTAATATTGTTTTGTTTTTGGTTTATTATGTGATGTATATAAACAACTTTGTTTTGGGTTTCTTTAATGCCGACGTTTCATTTTCCTTGGCGTCTTTTCGGTTTTAGGTTGCGTTTGGAATGAGGAAAAATAATATATATTTTAAATTTTTTCATATTAATTAGATTTCAAAAAAAAAAAAATAGGCCCCCAAAATTTTGGGGCCCAGTTCCATAGAGCCTGTTGCGCCTGTGAAAGGCCGGCCCTGGTGAAATGTATTATTTTTTTATAATTTTTTTTTATTTTAAAGTAAGTTTTTTTAATCAATCATTAATTGATTCATAGGTGATTGACATTAAATTTAATAGAAAGGATTACAATTCGATTTCTCACCATTGCAGTTGAGAGAATACACCATTATTTATTCAGAAACTTGACACTCTTTAGTAAAACTTCTTTAAGATAGGTTCAACAATAGTCTTATGTATGTTTAGAATATTATACATATTCGAGATTGATTATCGTCAGTATACCTTAAAATCTTATGTTTGCTAAGGTGCCTTAGAATACAAGACAAAATATTTGTGAAAATTGCAATTTGACATACTCAATAACCGCATCAACTTTGAGTTAATGTGTCTCTAAGACAGATCTATCTTTTGGTTCATTTTAAGAATGTTAAAATGAATGGATATGGATTGAATTTCTAATGGATGAATCAAAATAATTTATTAATCCATTAACAATTTATTTTTTTAAATAATCCAATCTAATTCATCCGTTAGTTTTTTTTTAATAAATGGATATCTATCTGTCCGTATAATTAATTTAATTTTTTTACGATAACTATTTTATTTTGAAAATTTCCCAAAAATAATTTTTAGCACAATTTTTAAAAAGAAATTGAATAGTTCTGGTTGTCCACACACTTTCACTATTAAACTCAATGAAAAGTTCTAATATTTTGTATTATAATTTCTAAAGGAAATTAATAATTGACATTTGTTAAATTCAAACATAAAATTGCTTTATGTTTTTTTACTTTTTTATTTTGAATTTAGATATTTTTTTCACCTTATTAAGCAATTAATTTTTTTTAATCGTATTTAATGTCAAATTTGTATTTTCATTTCAGCTAATTAAATTTTTATACTAAATATTTTAATTTAAATAAAATGAAAAAGTTTAAATGGTTCACATTTCACACTATAATATTAACATATTTAATATGGTTAAATAAATTTTTAGTTTCTTTATTTTTAAAAAATTAAATCAATCAATTTAGTAAATGTGTAAGGACATTCAATTACAGAAGTGTAAGTTTAAATTTACAACATCTCATTTATTTAATTTTAAAAATAAAATTTCGATCATTAAACTATTAAATCAAAAATTAAACATTAAAGATTCAATCTCCCATTTAAAAATATAATTACTTTAATGCAAGTTTGAATTTAAAGATATAATTTATTTAATTTTAAATATAAAATTTCGATCATTAGATTAAATTAAAAATCAAATATTAAAGTGTTCATTTAAAAAATACAATTATTTTATTCTCCAATTTCACTTTATTTTTACTATTTACAAATCTTCTACCCTTTTCCTATTTATCGTTATTTTTACATAGAGGATAAGTACTTTATACTTTTTAAAATAAAGGATGTAAAATGCTTTTAAACCTATTAAGCACATGTAAATTTATTTTAAATATTTTTTCTTCTTTGTGCTCATTTCTTTTCATTCATTCAACACATAAAAATTTTATTCAACAATAATATTTATATATCTGATATTTATCGACTTTCATTCATATATTTTATTTTATTTTATCTCGCTATCTCTATCACATTAGAATCTTTTATATTTACTACTTTTTCTTTTTCCCACTAAATACATATAAAAAGATATATAGTCATTGAACTTGAACCTAAAATTTAACATATAATATTTTCATTGTCAATATTAATAGATTAAAACAAGCACAATTCATATATTTATATACCATTAATTTAGAAATATTTTTCTTGTGTTAAAATATGGACTAATTAATAATTTAAAATATTTGATGTCAAAATCACTTAATATTAAAGCTGATAGTTTGTTATACTAATTTGCTCTTCTAAACTCCCAACATCATGTAGATATAATTGAACACCACGTAGAAGCATATCATTTGAAAGCATTTGAATTTACCATTCAAAAGTATATAATAATTATAGCATACAATCATGCTCTTTAATTTAAAACAAAATAATAGTATCTTTTTTTTCTTTAATAAGCTAATAATGTCCCATGTTAACATAAAATCTCAATTATTATTTTTAGTGCACCTATACAAATTTAGAGAGGCAGAGCAATATTACAAAATTAAATTAATTAATGATTACTGTATTTGAAATACTACAAAATTAAATTAATGGGAAAGGATGGAGGCAGAGAGAGATTTTTGTAAAAATAACTTTTTGTAAAATTAAAAACATAAAATAAGTTATTGTAAAAAATTAATTAAAATTTTAAATATTATTTTATGAATTTAAAAAATAAAATAAAATTCATTGGATTTATAAAATAAGATGGATAGATTGGATCCATCCATATGATTAGATGAATGGGCTGGATCCAATCCAATAAATATTTTTTTATTTGATAGATGGATTAAATAGATTAATTATTAGATATATTTGATAAATTTTGTCTTAATAAATTTTATTACCACCCTAGTTCACTTATCATATTAGAACCTGAATGACCCAATTTCTTGCATATTGGGCCTAGATATATTCAGACTAAAATAATATGAGAGTTTCTTATCCCACCTCTTGGGTCTCTTAGCCATTATGTGCATTTTTTTAAATGTCCTCAAGTTTCGGAGATATATTTTCGGATGTACTTTTTTTATTCAATTCTGGATTTTTTCAGAGATACATCTTCGGAATAACCATAAAACACGTATTTTATTCGTTTTTGAGTCAGACCCTTAAATTTACAAAAACAAAAAACAAATAAAATACGTGCTTTAGGGTGATTCTGGAGATGTATTTCCGGAAAAATTTAAAATTGAGTAAAAAAATACATTCGAAAATATATTTTTGAAACTTGAAGACATTTAAGGAAATGTGCAGGGTGGCTGAGAGATCCAAATGGTGGGATAAGAAACTCTCAAATAATATTTATATTTAGTATGAGACATATTTCAAACAAATTATTGAAAAATTTAAAGAATTTTTTAATGCACCTTATGTATTATTAAGACACTGTGAAAAATATAAAGATATCTTTAATATTTAGAGATGTATCGTTTAGATTACGGAGATGAATCTCTTGACACAGCATCTCCATGTCAAATGTAACGTTTTGATTTAAAACAATAATGCGTTCGGAGACGGATCACAAAAACTTGAAGAGCATTTTTGATTTTCTATAAGGTATTTTTTCCACCCCATTTTATATGGGATAACAAATCCCCAAAATTTATAAGAAAATAAGACAAACTAAAATTATTAATAGCTTCAAAATCAATTTGTAAACAAATATTTTAGAAAAGTAGAATGATGCCTTTAAACTTCATAAATAATAGTTGATTTTTTTCTGTCGCATTTTAAAAGGTTTATTTGAATTGTGTGTAGTTTTAACTAAAAATATCATATAGATTTTGTTTATAAAATAACTTATATTTATTTAAAAATATGTGAAATATAATAAGTAAAAGTATGTTAATAAAAAAAACAATATTTCATTTAAATTTTAAAATAGCAATTAATGTAGAAAAATTACAAATGAGAATTGTTTCTTAGAAAAATGAAATAAATAAATTTTATCCTGATTTGTAAGTAATAAATTCTGTAATAAGTTATACATCTATATATATATATATATATATATATATATATATATATATATATATATATATATATATATATATATATATATATATATATATATATATATATATATATATATATATATATATATATATATATATATATATATATTAGTTGTGTTTTTTTTTATGAATAAAATATCGTCTACATGTAATTGTAAAGATTAAAATTTAATATTATTGTATAATGAAGTTTGAATTTGAGTATAAGATATTTGATTAAGTTGAAAGAGATTTTATCTAATTCAAATGTTTTGAATAATTAATATTTTCTAAACAATTACTAAAATAAAAATATACAATCAAACAAAAGAAATGGAACATGACCTGAGATTTTTTGAAGTATATTAAATCCATCACAAATTTGTATGGCCTAAAACAATTTCTCCACAATTAATGGAGAGTTACAAGATATAGTTAATGCTTCTCAGTGAATTTAACCTATGGTGTGGTGTGATGATTTTTCGGTTTTAAAAGTGTAGCATTTAATATATGGTTAGATTAATTAAAGTAGGGTCTTATTTCATATGTCAATGGCTAGAGCTTCAATATTTTTCAATATTTGTTCAACAACACTGAAGTCAGTTATATTATGCATACTGAACTCTGTATCATAGTAGTTGAGACCTTCAGAATTGAATGCCATTTATAGGAATTCAATGTTCTGCTCTGTTAAATTTGTATATGAAAAAATTTCTGTTATGTCCTATCCAATTAAATGTTTTACGAGAAGAAAATTGTGCAGCACTTGCATTCTGACAGATGTAAATATATCTTGAAGAATAAGACTTTTTCAAAATGAATTTTGTTGCTCCGAAGTACTCAATGTGAGTTCTTAATTTCATATTATTTAGAAAAATAGAGATTAAGTATTTTATAAGAGCAAGAATCTATACACTCGTCATCTTAAAATTTTAGGTGAATATAGGCTAGTTTGTTTTAGTTTTAAAAAAAATAAATTTTTTCTTTGTATTTTTAAAAATGAATTTTGTTAAACCGTTTTTTAAAATATTATATATTTTTTTATATTTTTTTTTTAATTTGTAAGACTAATTTTGACATCATACAACATAAACATACATTATTGAAGATCAAAACATAGTCGAAATTATAATTTTTTTAAAAAGTTGTATCTCAAAATTAATTTTTATGAAAAACTATTTGAAATAGCTTCAAAATTAAGTGATTTTTTGAAATTTTGATATTCAAAATATTTTTCGATAAAATATTGATATATCTAAAATCACATTTTAAAAATAATTATTCAAATCAAATTTTCATTTGAAACTTTTATAAAAAGTTTCTGTGAGAATTTTTTCCACAAAAATACGTTACATTATAAAATTCATTTTTTTTTTAAAAAAAAAAGCCAAAACAAACTGTCTCTATCTAGTGTCTCTCTCACTTGTTTGTGTGAGTCTTTGACCTTTAGGTGAGTGTTTGACCAAATGTGAATGTTTTTACTCATGATGACTAGGGATGTCAACGGGGCAGAAAATGCGCGGAGGATATTTCTCCACTCCCCACCCCCAATTTTCCCCATCCTCGTCCGATCCCCGCCACGGAGGAATATTTTTCTCCATCCCCATCCCCACAGAGAATCGGAGATCCACGGAGATCGAATCATAAAAAAAAAATTATATATATTTTTTATCAAAACTATGACACTAGTGTTTAGTTTTGTTTCTTCCCCTTTTTAAAACATATATTTTGTATTTTTTAATAAATAAAAATACATCTTGAATCAATAACAAACAAATGCAAAAGCACTTGCAGTTACAAAAACATAACCACTAATTTATTAATTGAACAAAAATCAGCTTGATAATTGAAGTATATTGAAGTTGAAGAGTAATTATCATAAGCACAATGAACAAATGAGAATATAGGAGATGAGGAATAGAGGAGACAAAAAGCATTGAGAAAAGAAGAAGAGAAAATGGTGTATATATTGTATGTATTGGCTGCACTTTTTCATAATGAGGCACTTCAATGGTGAACCAATACATTATACAATAAAACAAAAGAATATCCACTTACGACTCTTTATTTTCTAATATATTAATTAATTTTTTATAAAATAAATATGTCAAATTTTATAATTATATATTATATAATATAAAGTTAAATATTATGGTCGGGATTGAAGAATCCGTGAGGCGGAGGGTACTTCTCCAATTCCCGTACCAAAGTGTCATCGAAGGAACTTTTCCCTCCATCCCCGTTTCTGCGGGGGACAAAATCCCCGACTTCGGAGCTCCAAACAGATAATTCACACAGGAATTCCCGTTAACGGATGCAAATTGACATCCCTAATGATGACCCATCAGATTCAGGGTCAAGACACATCCAACGGCTTCCCGCATCATACAGGCACTTATAAAATAGTAGGTTGTTATAACTACTCCATTATATAAAAGACACTCAATCGTCTCAAGTTTTTAGAGGTCTTGTGTAGGTTAGCTGCAGTTTAACAATAACAAAACAAGTAGAGACTATTAAATCACGATTTAATCATGACTATTTTTTTGCCCTATTTTACCACAGTTTATTGTAAAAAATTTGGGTCATGTGCGATAGTCTGCCTTGTACACTCTCAAAGACGTCTCTAAAAGCATGTGCGCTAATTTTAAGTACATAATTTTAAATTTAAATTTTATTTATTCATCTCTTTTAAATACTTACTTAATCGTTAAAGTGTTAATCTTGTAGATCAATCCCTCCATCATTGCATGAGAAGCTCAAATCCAGCATTACTTATCACAACCATGGTTCTATGACTAATTTTTGTTCTATAAATGAACAAACTTATGTTATTTCATAGAAATTATTACTTTAAATATAAATGTATAACAAACTATTTTTGAATTGCTAGTATATATAAAATATTAGGGATGCCTTCAAGGTCAATTTGTGGCAAAAAGAGCTACTAAAGAATAAAGAGAGAAAAATAACTATTACACAGGATATAACTTGAATAGTATGGATCACACAATGACATTATCTAAGGTAGAAACTCATTATATCTATGGACTCAATAACTCTATGTATAACTCCAATGACTATTTGCACTACTCTTTTAACAACGACTCTATTCAAATTTGTTAAAGAATTTAGACAATAAAGTTGATGAAGAATGTCCACGGAAAAGGAAAACAAGATTTTAGATAAATGTTCACACTGTATGAAAAAATATTAGAGAAATATATCTAAGTGAGTTTAATTCCACATAAGAGTTTAGAAGGAAAAAAATGCAAGTTCATTGAAAAGATATTAAAAAACCATGGATAAGTGTAATTACAAATCTTCTATTTGAGAGGTTAGATTTTGATGTAAAAAACTCAAGTAACGCACAATATATATATATATATATATATATATATATATATATATATATATATATATATATATATATATATATATATATATATATATATATATATATATATATATATATATATATATATATATATATATATATATATATATATATATATATATATATATATATATATATATATATATATATATATATTCTAATGGACATCTCAATTGAGAGTTTAAATTACGTGTTATGTAATAAATTAGATATAAACTCAAATATTTATAATCTTCAATTTGTATTTGAACAAAAATAGGTGAAAGGTTGAATAGGGTAGATTTAGGGAAATCAAATTTAGATACTTTCTTTGTAGAGTTTAGAGTTTAATGTAGATGTTAGCGATGTTGATTCTAGTGTTGAACTAGATGTGGTTAACTCCTGAGATATGAAGCAACATTATAATTGCCTCTTGGAGCTTATGATTATCCTTGGATGGAAGAAAAAGTTTGAAGAACTACAACCTAGAGTACGTTTACCAAAATGTGGAACCGATGTAAGAATGACAGGTGATGTTCCTTGAAAATGATAGGTGAAACTACAACCTATTTGATGTGCCTGTATTTCTCATGTGTTGTACCTCGAAAAATATGACCTCGCTAAGAAAGTTTGTGGATGGATTAACAGAGAGTCGCCACCGAACTTTATTTATTCCCAGAGAGGGAAAGGGAAAACATCGATAAAATTCACAGACGGAAAGAGATAGGACTTGGTTGTCGCAACCAATGTCGAATTCGGAAGTAGGTTATGCAAGGGGAACATACTAGCACCCCTCACATCCGTTCTACTCAACGGGAACCATCTAGGTCATCTAAGCACAAATGAGTGTCGTTATCTAAAGGTCTACTTGCTAAAGAGAAAATTGAGGGTTTTTTATTAGGGTGCTCGTCAAGGATGAGAACTCTCACGCCTACTTATCTTCATTGTAAAATAAAGAATCCGAGCTTTGTAGTTTGGAGTAGAAAATAAGTGTTTGTTGGTTGATTTTACCTTGAAAAAGGGTTTAGGAAGTGGTGTCTCGGAGCACAAAAAAAGTTTGATGAGTTGATGTTATTTTTAAGATTTTTGAGAGAAATTGTTCTTGATTAGGATTGCACTAAAGTTTATGTGTAGAGGCAAATATTTTGAATCGCCAAATCAAACGTCTTGTGCCCAAAATACTCAGAGTGAGTGTAGGAAAACTCAATTCTCACTCCTTCTACAATACTTAAGGCTTGTGGTGCGCAATCATAATCATATCTTATTGTGTTTTTGAGTTTATTGACAGAACGGCGATTGACGTTGGATCAAGGGTTTATTAATGAAAATGTCGCTTGATATTCGATCAAGGGATTTAGAAAAGTGGTGTAAGGGTAAGGTTGATGGCAATGCACGAGACGGTCGACTTACAAGGGTGTAAAATGACTCGACAGTAAATCGAGAATTAGTTCGAAAATGGTTTAGGTGATGCAATGACATGACATAATAAAAATAACGCAAAGAGATGAAATTATTTTATACTTCATGGGGATGAGGGTACACCTTTTTGAATGGGGATAAAAATGAACAATAAATACCCAACCCAAACAAGAAAACATACACAAGAGGATATAGAATGAAAGCGATAAAACAATTAAATCAAATTTAAACTACGTGTACACTAGCAAACTGGACTAGTCTCTTAAACGACTAATTAGAAGTAACTAATCGAGTAAGTTTCATTGTAAGAAAACCCAAAAGTAAGCTATGAATATTGTGCAAGGTGTCATAAGCTAAGACAATAAAAATAAAGAAGTTCAATCCAAGTCTTCTTTGCTAGGGTTTAAGTACAAAGTCCAAAACTCCATGATGATATGGATAGTAATCATAGTCCAAGCTTAATGTTTTTTAGTATTTTTGATCGTAGCAAGGTGTCATAAGCTAAGATGAAGAAAACAAAGTTTAAAAAGAAGAAAAAGACATAATGATAAAGGCACGAATGATAAATGAGTAATGAAATAAATTGCGGAAAAGTAAATGATGGAAAGTAAATAGCAAGAAAACAAAGAGCGGAAATGTAAAGGAAAGAAGGTAAATGTTAGATGTTATGAGTTATTCGTTAATGGTTAACTATCGAATGATCGATTTCTCGAATTCGGACCAATTTAGAGCCATGTTAAGCAATTGTAGCACGATCTATATGAAGATCATACTATGGGAGGTCGGTCAATAAAAATATTTGTGTTAAAATATGCTAGAGAAATGATATGTAAATTATTCTCCTAAAGTCATGCCACACAAAAAGAAAAGAAGAAATGGTTTCATCTTAATCAAGAACTTCCATGACTAATCAAAGACAACCTATCACTATCTCAAAGTGTAGAAAATGATCCAAATGATCACTCCACCATATGTTTGAAACAATAAAGCTTCAACATCTTTGAAAATCATCATTCTACGATCCTTAGGTTTTCATCAACCAAAATGAAAAAGAAAAACCAAGATGAAATGAAACATCAAGAGATGAAAAAAAAATATATTGAACATGAAATAAGCATTGATTATAAAACCAAATGTTAGAAAGATTAAAACAAAAAACAATTAAGAGAAAATAAAAGGAGAAGAAAAAAAAACAAATAATAAAAGAAAGAATTAATAAAAGAGATGAGGTGTAGGCGTTGTTGTCATACCCCAAATTTATCCTACATGTGTATAACCTTGATCTATACATCCACCCATTAACCATATTCAGAAAAGCAAAAAGATATGTTGTTTCTTTCTACTGACTAAACTCAAGGTTGTTGCAAGGGCATCAAGGTCATGATATGCCTGATTTGAGTGGTCTGATCTGGGAGTTTCAATTAGAGTTTCAGTGTGAACTTAGGATTTATTCAAAGGATTGTTTGAGTGCAATGTTAGATTAAGATCAGTCAAGATGAGCATATATGGTTCTAAGGAGCGAATTCATTGTCACTTTTCAAGTCCAATCCAATTATCCACCCCAATTGTATTTTTAATTAACCATTTTTGTCATTATTCACTCTAAATCCACTGTATCCATTTTAGTTCTTTTTCCACGTCCAAATATCTAGTTAATATCCATTTTAGTTAAATTAATCTATATCATTTTCATGATTCATATCCATATCATCATACAATCCAAAAAGAAAAATTCATTTAAGGATGCCCATTACACAAAAAAAAAACATTGCAAAAGAATCACAAAGGCCCATATTCATTTACAAAATTCAACATAACCCATTTTCATTACAAGTCACTTACAATTACCAACAAAAAAATAATAAAAAAGGAGAATAAAGTTAAAGCCATACTACACACTACATAAGCCATCCTCAATTTCTAGCTTTGCATAAAACAAAGCAAGTTACAAAGCTTCAGCTACAAAATTCCAACATTTCAACCATTTTTTCACATGACACACAACATGAAGAGCATCACTACGCGAGCCACAAAGCAACTATCCACAAAACGCACATCACCTAACGTCCATGATTCAGAAGCATATACCATACATAACCATGCCAACATTCCAAAGTAGTCACAATCGCACACTGAACGCAGCATACCACGAGTCCCGTATGCACACAACTCCATAATTTTCCAAACAACCTCCAAACAAAATGTTACGCATCACTCAATAAAAAACATCCACAAAACTATTCCACATAATACCACATCAGCCATTAATATAACATAAACCTGCATAATTAACAAAATGCAATTTCCACAATGAAGCCGTTATGTAGCAGGTCCCACAAAATCATAGCAATGCAACACAATTCCAAAACCATAAAACACAGGAAAGCGTCATGCTCTATCATCCAAAATTCCCTAATCTCATTCCAAAAACACCCTCAGATCCCTCTATAAATAGAAACCTTAAATCCTCTTAAATTGTTAAGCTCTTCTCAGCCAAATACACCCATCCAAAATACTCTCAAAAATGTTCTGCTCCCTCATTCCCCTTCAATATTCCAACTCACAACAATTCATCTCCCAAACCATTTCATCTTTCTAAACACAAACAACAACCACAATCTGTGACCCAAAATAAAACCCCAAATCACCAACAAATGAGAATCAACAACCATTCAAGACCAGAAAAATGGCGAGATGAAGAGAGAACTTGAGTGAAACACGAACAAATAAACCCATAAACATGCACGAGCGAGTGAAAGGCAAATGGAAGACGAGAGAAAGATTGAGGTGTTATACTCATGAGATCGCGAAGGTCGGATTGTGCGAAAATGGAAGATTGGATCGCTGATGTTTGTTGTGCCTCTCGATTTTCTCTTCACATACGTTGTTGTTATTGTTCTGTTCATTAAAACTTGTTTTGATTTTAAGGAAAATAATGTGGTTTTTCAGTTTTGTTTGAACCTGGTACTTTTCATTATTTCTTAGACTGAAGGACCTCTTATTGTGTCTGCTTGGCTTTTAGCCTTGAAGCCCGTCTTGATTTCTCCCTTCCCTTTTTTGAGATAACCGTGTTTTTCTTAGGGTGATGGGCTCATGAGACCATATGATTATGGATATACACACCCTTCTTAATCCATTGCACCCCCTTGTCTACTCTTCTTTTTTCTTTTTCTTTGATTTTTTTTTAATTTTATTTTCATTACGTTTTTTTAAATATTTATTTTATATTGTAAATTTTCTCTTAATGTTTTTTTCATCAATCATTTCATAGTCATTTTGGTTTTTTCCTTTGTATTTATTTTTTCGATCAATGAAGTCTTTAATATCGTAAATATTGATTGATTGAGGTTGATTAACCTTCATGATTTCAAATCTGTATAAAATGATCATCGAGATCATTTTCTATACATTGAGATCGTGATAGGTTACCTTCGATTAATCAACGCAAGTTTGTGATTAAGACGAGATCATCCGCTTTTCGTTTTGTGTTACACAATTTCCTTAGAGAATGATTCACAATATCATTTCTCCATCGTATTTTTAGCAGAAATATCATCTTGCGCGACCTTCTATAGCATGATCTTCATCATAGATCATTCTATATGATGGTTTAGCGATATAGTGGACCCGACTCATCTGACCAAATAATAAATAACGATTAATCACTAACCACTAACTTTAATTTATGTCAATATATTCTTGATTTACTTTTCCGTTAATATATCTTGCTCATGTTATTGTTGTTCATATTATTCATCTGTTGATATTCATATTATCATCTTGTTCATATTTTGTTCATACTTTGTTCATACCATTCAGAAACACACTAAAACAATGGAAACCATAAAAAAATTGGTGGACTGTTGGTTACTTTTCTGAGCAACAGATTATGGACTTTGCACAGAAACCATAGCAATGAAACTTTTTGTCCGAATCTCGCTCGTGGTTTAGTTTAGGACACCTTACACACATACGACTTCCTCTTAGGCTACCTGACAATGACCCCATTTAGTTCGCGTAATTCCGTGTAACTTACATGTACCCTGCTCCCATTCCGATGTACGCATCCGTTTTGCTTTGATTATGGTTTGTTTACTAGAAGCAACCATAGGGACTAACATAGACTAAACCATTTTCAAACTAATTTTCGATTTTTCGTTGAGCCATTTGTAGAAGCGAGCTTCAAGCACATAAAAGTTTTGATGAAGACAACAGGTTTTCTATGCAACATGTGTATGTGTAATACCCCAAATTTTGCCCTAAGATTTGTCGTCGCATTTCATTGCATTTAATCAATTACTAACAAATTTGTGTAGTCGTTTGACTTTTTGCAGGTAAATATCATATGGCATGTATTTTTTTTTCTAAAAAGTAAAAATGGCACAATTGGCAAGAGGACATGTGTAAGGAGTTGTGAGTGTGAGAGGTTGAGAGTTCGAATCTCACCTTAGTCACTTTTTGTTTTTTATTATTTTTACTCTAAATGTTTCTATCTCTCATTAAAAAATAACAAAAATAGTTTTTTTATTATTATTTAATTATTATTTTCGTATTTTAATTAAATCATTTTTTAAAATATTATTTTTTTTCACTTTTTTCTAAATTATTCATAAAAATATCCAAAAAATCATAAAATAAAAAATATTAGAAAAAATTTTGTTCTTTTTATAATATTTTTGATTTTAGGAATCAATAGGATTATTAGTTTTTATTTTAAGTTTATTTTAATTATTTTAAATTATTTAAATTTTATTTTTTCTTAACTAATTATTTAGTTTGGGCTTTAAAATGGGCTTTAGGGACATTATTGACAACCCTAATTTGTTCCCTATATATACATGTGTTGCTTCGTTGAAAAGGGGGTCAGAAGGTTTTCTTCAGAAAAGAGGAGAGAGAAAGGGAGAAACAAAGGAGATCCCCAGAGAAGAAATGCGGTCGTTCCCACAACTCGTCAGAAGGATTGGAGCTCTCCAGTGTTCCCTTATTCAAACCTTTTTCATATTTACCGAAGCAAACCTCCGCTTCGTAGGTTAGATTACTAAACCTTTTGCCTTTTCATGTTTATATGCATATTTTTACATGTTAATGTGTTTAGGTCCGTTAAATTACTAAACCTTTTGCTTTTTCATATTTATGTGCATATTTTGCCATGTTAATCTCCATGTGTATTTAGGTCCGTAGACTTTAATATCAAAACCCTTTTTTAACAAAACCTTTTTTTAAAATCAAAACCCTTTTTTTTATTTATTATTAAAACCTTTTTTTTAGTAAGACCTTTTTTAAAAACAAAAAAAAACCTTTTTTGTTCCCGTAAACATTTTTTCCCAAAAAAAACCTTTTTTGTTCCCGTAAACATTTTTTCCAAAAAAAAACCTTTTTTGTTCCCGTAAACATTTTTTTCCAAAAAAAGCCTTTTTTTGTTCCCGTAAAGATTTTTTTTCAAAAAAACCTTTTTGTTCCAAAAAACTGAAAAGACTTTTCCCCCAAAAACTTTTTTTATAATTTAAACTTAATTTTTTTTATAATTTTAACTTAAATATTTTTTATTAAAAAAATTAAAACCTTTTTTTTATAATTAAAATATTAAAAAATTAAAACCTTTTCGTAAGGAACTCCTGATGTTTGATGTTTGTCGTGTCATTTTATGTACCCTTTTATTACTTTTCTTTCTTTTGGCGTTTCATGTGCATGCTCGAGGTTGAGATGTGCTTGTGGTGACCACAGTCCCACACTATTTTCCTCCCTCACTTCATTCTAAGTGTCATTACATATTTTCATATTCTTCATGTTTTCAGAAATGTTTCTTTGTTTCTTTATACCCTCTGCCTTTATTACTTTTCTTATTTCTGTACCTTAATTATTCCTCCATATAATGATTTGTCATATTTTCACATTTTTTTACAGTTTTATCCTTCCGAAGGATTAGGTCCAGCCTTTTGGCCGCCGAGTCAATAGCCTTACCCCTTTAATGGATCAAACCCTGTTTAGCCTAGGTGTCCCGCCGTGGGCAAAATTGCTTTTATCCTAGTGTTAGGCCAAAAGAGTCGCCGTACTCTGTTTTAAGGTTTTCCGCCGCGGAATCCTTAACCTAACCCTAATGCACTTAACAATTTATAACATAGAGATCGGAGTTTAAGACTCCATGTAAGCGTGTCCTTAAGATGCGTTTATTCCCCTTGAGACCTTGACCACAGTCAAGAAGTCTCTAACCTCCCTTTTGAGGGGAACTACAGTTACTCTGATTCCATTCCCGTAAGGATATGTAGGCACAAGATGCGATGTCTTGCCGAGTAAACTTAGAATTAACCCCTAGGTCTTTTTTAATTTTCAATCCTTTGTATATACCCTTAAGCAAAATAATTAATGAAATAAATAAAAAAAATAAACAAAAGGTTCCCGTAGAGTACTACGGAAGTTTAGGATGCTAATACCTTCCCTAAATTTAACCAACCCCCGAACCTTAGATCTCTCCCTTTTAGGTTTTTCCTTTCTTTAACCTTTCCTTCGGATAAATCAAAGACCGGTTGTAAATGAATTAAGATTCAAGTTAATCAATAGCTTGACATCCAAATTTCACCGCAACAGTATGCAAAAAGTAAGAGACTCAAATGACATCAAGTTTCAAGATGGTGTTCTAGCATATGTCAAATGGATCAAAGCTTCACATACATACTAATCAAGCTTCACGTATTGAAGATAGAATATTGAACAACAACTCAAAGGTATACCAAATATCATTTAAACTACTTATACAAGTGTTGAATTATTCATCTCTCACTTCACATATATCATAAGACTTTTAAAACACTTTTAGTAGCTCACTCTTTTTAAAAAATTAATTTTGTTTTGAAAAACATTCAGTGTTAACCGATTAACCCCTATGGTTAACCGGTTAATGGTTTCTAAAATTAATTTTTTGCTGAATTACTTACAGTGTTAATCGATTAACCTATATGGTTAACCGGCTAACAGTTGTTGTTTTTGAATATTTTCTAACGTTAAAGGGGTGTTAACCGATTAACCTATATGGTTAACCGATTAACCCTGAAGCAGTAAGTGAAAAATGACAGCTTTTCATGAAAATATGCATTGTTTTCATTTGTTTTCTGACAGTTTTGCTACATAAAATTATACCCCTCTATAGAGGTGTATTATACAGTATAAATACATATCAGTTTTCAAATTTCAATTTACCTCCAAGAAACTTAATCATCAAATTCACTCATTCTTTTCATCTTTCAACATTTCTTAAAGTGTTCACAGAAACAGATTTTTGAGAGAAACTTTTGAATAAATTTCACACATTATCACAACTTCATCTTATACTTTTCAAAGAACACTTGTATATTTCTTTTGAGTGATATTTGTTTCAAGGAGAAGATTGATCGTGAAGATTGATAGCATTATACTCTCAAGACATCAAATTTATATCAAGATTATCTTTTGTATTACCTTGTTGTCCAGGATTGTTGGAAACAAGTGAGTGTTTGAAGAGGATTGTTCTTCCTACACTTTATTTACCTATAGATTAGATAGTAGGATTCACCTTTGGTGTGATTAGGCTATACAATCATTCTAAACTATAGTGAAATCTCTTTCGAGTCGAAAGGGGAGTGGAGTACTCTCGGAGTGTGAGGGGAACCACTATAAATCTCTTGTGTCACTTTTTCCTTTCCGCAATTTACTTTCAAGTCCTTAACATCTTAACCGAAAAAGAATCAAGAATCAGAAAAAGATTGAAGATAATTTTTGAGAACCTAATTCACCCCCCCCTCTCTCTTAGGCGCATTCACAAGTTATAATTGGCATCAGAGCAGGTGATAGGTAACCTGTTCCTATTCGATCCAGATGGCTTTCGAAAATAACAATCTAGTATTCAGAGACGGTGGTAGTAGCAACAAGCCTCCTTTGTTTTGTGGCGAATATTTCGACTTTTGGAAGATTCGCATGAAGGCACATTTAGAAGCACAAGGAAGTGAAATATGAGAGGCTGTTCAAAATGGTCCTTTTATTCCTACAACGGTTGTCAATGGAGTTGGTTCAACAAAACCGTAAGGATCATGGGATGATGATGATAAGAAAAAGGTTCTCTATGACAAAAAGGCGACAAATATCTTACAAAGTGCACTTGGAATGAATGAATTCTTCCGCATCTCAACATGTACAACGACCAAGCAAATATGGGACACTCTTGTTGAAACTCACGAAGGAACCGCCGAAGTCAAACGATCCAGATTAAATACATTAAGTCAAGAGTACGAGTTATTCAGAATGCAACCAGGAGAATCAATCCTAGACTTATAGAAAAGATTCGTGCATTTGACAAATCACTTGAATGCACTTGGTAAGACACTAACAAATGATGAACTTAATCTTAAAGTGCTTAGGTCTTTATCAAGAGAATGGCAACCCAAAGTGACGGCGATTTCCGAAAAGAAAAGTTTATCAACAATGACATCCGCTACTTTATTCGGAAAGCTCCAAGAATGAGAAAGAACTTGGACGATTGGAGAAATATGAAATTCAAAAGAAGAAATCCAAGATCATTTCCTTAAAAGTTGAATCCAAAGAAGTGGAGAAAGAAGACAATCCCGAAGAGGACGAAAATTTTATGCTTCTTGTAAAAAGACTAGGAAAATATTTTGGTGCAAAAAATAATATTAAAAACTCTAGTTATATGAGAAGAAAGAAGTTTTCAAAGAACAAAGAAAAAGAAACATCTACATCCAATGGAGACATTATATGCTATGAATGTGGAAAGTAAGGCCACATCAAATCGAAATGTCCTAAACTCACAAAGAATCGTGACCACAAAGGAAGGAATGATTACAAAAAGGCCTACATTGCTTGGGATGACAATGAAATAAGTTCTTCATCGGACTCCGATAGTGATCAAAGCGCAAATCTAGCATTGATGGCATCACATCATTCCGACGATGAAGACAATAAGGTTAATAGTGATTTTTCAATTTTTGATAGTGATGCTCAAGGAGCAATTGATGAACTTTTAAGTGAATGCAAAATTCTATATAAAACTATTTCATCTCAAAAGAAACAAATATCAACTTTAGAAGAAAATATTGAGAAAATGGAAAATAATTTTAAAGATGAAAAAGAAGAATTAATTAAGAATTTTGCATGCACTAAATGTGAGTCACTTTCTTTTCAAATAGTCCAATTAGGGTCCTAGAAAGATATAAAAAAGGACAAATTGGATTGGAATGTGTTCTTAGTAATCAAAGATACTCAAATGATAAAATTGGTCTTGGTTACTCAAAATTTTCTAAACAAACTTCTAACAAGACCATCTTTGTCAAAGCTAAAAAACAAATTCCTATGGAAAAAGGTGACAATCATAAAATGATTCATAAATATGACAAAAAGAAAAGAAACAATAAGAAGAAATCTTATCCCCCTAGATATAAAAGCAACTTTGATCCTACGTGTTTCTATTATGGTATAAAAGGCCATACTCTAAATGCATGTTATGTTAGAAATTTTGGTGTTGCTCAAGGCCATTATGTATGGGTAAAGAAAGGAACTAACTTTGAAGGACCCAAGGCAATTTGGGTACCTAATAAAACTTAACTCTTTTTTGTAGGTATGCTTGAAGACCTCTTAAAATCAATGGTATCTTGATAGTGGATGTTCGAGGCACATGACGGGTGACTTAAGCAAATTTTCACATCTAACGCTTAAGGCCAAAGGATTTGTTACTTATGGTGACAATAATAAAGGAAGAATCCTTGGCGTAGGCATCGTTGGTTCACCGCCTTCAACAACTATAGAAGATGTCCTATATGTGGAAGGTCTAAAGCATAGTCTCCTTAGCATTAGCCAATTGTGTGACCGAGGTTTCAAAATCAACTTCACTAAAAATGAATGCTTGATTAAAAACGAAGTTACTCATAAAGTTATGCTAAAAGGTAAAAGAGTTAATAACATTTTCTTAATTTCCTTAGATAACTTGTCTTTGAATGTTAGGCGTCTCTTGGCAAGCAACAATGAATCATAGTAATGGCATAAGAGTTTTGCTCACATTCATATGGAGCACTTGAATAAATTGATCAAACATGACTTGGTTATTGAATTGTCGAAGATCAAATTCATCAAAGATATGTTTGTGACGCTTGTAAAAAAGGAAAGCAAACTAAATCATATTTCACATCCAAGAATGTGGTGTCCACAACTAGACCACTACAATTGTTGCACATGGATCTCTTTGGTCCATCAAGAACAAAAAGCTTCGGAGGTAATGTTTATGCATTAGTAATTGTAGATGATTTTTCTAGATACACTTGGACTTTCTTCTTAATGCAGAAAAGTGAAGCATTCAAAGCATTCAAGAAGTATGAAAAACAAATACAAAAGGAGAAGTCTCTTATAATTGCCTTCATTAGAAGCGACCACGGTGGAGAATTCCAAAACGCCTTATTTGAAGAATTTTGTGAAAAACATGGAATTTCACACAACTTCTCCGCACCAAGAACTCCATAACAAAATGGTGTCGTAGAAAGGAAGAATAGGACATTGGTGGAACTTGCAAGGACAATGCTAAGTGATTCAAATCTTCCTAAGTACTTTTGGGCCGATGCGGTGAGTACGACATGCTTTGTAAGTAACCATGTTAATATTAGGCATATTCTCAAGAAAACTCCTTATGAACTCTTGAAAGGGAGAAAACCAAATATTTCATTCTTTCATATTTTTGGATGTAAGTGCTTTGTCTTAAACAACGACAAAGACAACCTTGGTAAGTTTGACGAGAAATCCGATGAAGGTATATTTCTTGGTTACTCTCTTACTAGTAAAGCTTTTAGAATTTACAATAAAAGAACTTTATCTATAGAAGAATCTATGCATGTCAAATTTGATGAATCTAACCCCTCCAAGGAGGATATTATGGTTTGTGATGATGATGATGATTTTGTAAAAATTCCTGAAGAAGATACTTCTAAAGATATCATTAAAGAACATCAAGATAGATCGGTTCAACAAGATTCCAATGTCAACTATCTACCAAAAGAATGGAGGATTCATAGAGATCATCCTATTGACAAAGTGATTGGAGACATAAGTCAAGGTGTTGCTACAAGATTAAATCTCAAAGATGCATGCTTGAACATGGCATTAGTTGAGTACAACAGACATATGGGGTGCTAATATCTTCCTCTTACATAACTGACTCCTGAAACCAGCATGTGGTTATGACGGACATGTTCTTATCTCTCTTAAAGGTTTTCTAGATATTTTCCTTTCCCTCTTTTAGGATAAATAAAGTTTGGTGGCGACTCTGTCGAACCGTTTTTCATGCCTTTCATGCGAGGGTCATATTTCTCGAGTGATTTTTTAAGGTGTGACAGCTGGCGACTCTGCTGAGGATTATTGCACCATGCATGAGAGAGTCAAGACTACCTTAGTTCGAATTATGAGTTTGTTAGCTTCGCTTATTTATTTCTTCTCATTTATTTATTTACTTGCTTTCATGTCCTTATCTGTTTTTACCTTTTGTGACATTGCTAGGATGCTCTGCTTATAGGTACTTTGTGAGATGGCTCTACACCCAAGCCCGAGTAAAACCATTGGATTAGGATGATGGTTGTGTCGTGGAGACTTACGTGGTATCTTTGGCGTGAGGCCGAAGCGAAAACCCTGCTTGGAGTAGATTCCCTTGGAAATGTTATTGTCGTGGTGAGTATTTGCCATGGCAATAATATTTTCGAGCCTGAATCGTTGATCCCAAGGACCATTAACCTGTTTTATCCATGGTGGTTGGTAGTGTTAACTCCTTTTGGGTTAATGAGAACACCCTAATCAGATGAGATCCCTTGAACGTATTAATTCCTGACAGTAATATTTTCAACCTCGATCTATGACTCTGAGAACCTTTCTTAGAACCCGTGTGTCGATGGTTGTGTAGTGGACACCTCCGAGGAGTCTTTCTCATGGGGAAGATACGAAAACCTCACCTAGAGGAGATCATTTTAGGATATTATTGTTATGGTGAGCCTTTTCCATGGCTATAATATCTTTGAAAGATATCAATGACTCTAGGCACCTACCAGTCTTAGAACCTACCTGTGGGGTTTCTTTGATCAGAGATTGTGGTTCTTGACCCGTTTTTTTGGCCAACCTTAGATTTGGTTGATCCTGCAATTCTGGATCTTGCATTTTGCATTAAATCCTGCATACATGTCATTACATTGCATTGCATCAGTTATGCATCTTGCATTTCATTTCAACCTCATAGATCTCATTTCGCCTTCCTTCCTTCTCTAGTAAATCAAGTTGATTTCTCAACACCAGCACGCAACTCGAGCCAACACCAGACGAATGAAGAAGCAGATTTAATAAGAGCAAGTGTCTTCAGAGAGGAATTAGACTCTATCAAAGGCAAGATTGACCAGATTCTCGAAGCCATCACTATGGCCAGAAATGAGGAAGAACTGTATGAAGCTGCTACCGCAATGAATAATGTTCATGTGCAGGGATCTACCTCAAGGTTCTCAGTTCCTGTTCCCAACCCCATCACCTATGGGATACCAATGAACTTCACTCCTGCAGTTGAAGAAGCCACTTCTCAACCATTCCTAACACCTGGAGTTACTATTGGAGTCATCCTGCAAGCCCAACCTGCTATCATTCAGATCCCCACTCCTCATGCCAAAGAGAATTTGCAAGATCAATATGATGAGGTGTAAAACTATCATGCTGCCATCCCAATTGTCAATCCTGTTGTCGCTCAGGATTTTGAAGCTATCAAAATGTGTCATGATCTAGTTGAAAAATTCAAAGTCATTGAGGGGTACAACTCAACTTTCATGAATGCTCTGGAAATGTGCTTGGTGCCAGATGTTGTCATTCCTCCCAAGTTCAAGGCACCAGAATTCTCAAAGTACAAAGGTCTCAATTTTCCAAACATTCATCTGAAGATGTATTGCTGCAAGATGGCTGCCTATGCTAGAGACGAAAAGCTGATGATTCATTACTTATAAGACAACTTGTCTGGAGCATCACTCGAGTGGTATATGCAACTAGAGCATAGAAGTATGCGCACTTGGGATGAGCTAGATGATGTTTTCGTCAATCACTACAAATACAACACCAATCTTGGTCCAAATCATACTCAACTTCAGAGTATGGCCCAAAAGGACAACGAATCCTTTAAGGAGTACGCCTAGCACTGGAGAGAGCTAGCTGCAAGGGTGCATCCACCACTTGTTGACCGTGAACTGATTGAAATCTTCAGGGGTACCTCACAAGGCCAATCGTACAAGAAGTTGATTGGTAGTGTTTCTGCTGGATTCTATGACTTGGTTATCGTCAGTGAGAGAATTGAAGAGGGTCTAAAAAATGGAAAGATCCAAGCAGGTTATAGAAATCAGACTGGAGATAAGAAACCTTTCAACGGATACAAGAAGAAAGAGGGCGAAACAAATGTCGTCTCTACTCATAAAGGGCAAGCTCAACAAGCTCACGCTCCAATGCCTTTTCAAATTCCTTACTTTCAATATCCGTATGTTCCTGTTGTGCAATATACTCCAATGCCTTATCAGCCAGTTGTTCAAGCTCCAATGCCTCAGCAACAAGCTCCTCAGCAATAGTCATATAATCAGCACGAGTATCAATACCCACCTCAGAATCAACAACAGCGATCCGCTTAACATCAATGTCCGTCAAATCAACAGAGGACAAGGAGGCCAGATAGGAACTTTGATCGTCTGCCAATGACATATGCTCAAATTTTTACTGGATCGATAGAGAAAAGGGCGATTACCCCGAGAGACCTAGCTCCGCCAACTGTCATTCCTCCATATTATGATGCTAATGCTCACTACGAGTATCATAAAGGCACTCCAGGGAACACAATTAAAGATTTCAGAGCCTTCAAACACAAAGTTCAAGATCTGGTCGACATGAAGTTTCTCACATTCAAAGGTAGGACTCCGAATGTCATGAACAACCCGATGCCACCGCCAAGCTAGTGCCAACATCAATTCAAATTAAATAAAGTCAAGTCAAGTTTATCTCCCTGAAGAAGGAAGTCCTCATGCCATCCCATCATTTATATTCTTGTATTTTGTTTTTGTGTGTTTAAGTATTGTTTGCTTTGAACATTTCTATTTATATTTGGTTTTATTAATGCAGTGATTAAGCATGTTTTGAATTAGTTATGTCGTATTCACTCATTTTCTCCATTTACTGCAAATCACGGACATATACATATTTACTTCACTCTCTATCAAATGGTGTTTAACAATGATTGGAGGGAGGATGATAAAAATGAAATACCTATAATTGCAAACTGTATGCTTTCAGATAAAATCCTGCCGATGACGTACAAGCATTGTTTCACAATCCCCAAACACTAGAGAGACAAGGAGTTAATCCCTATTTAACCACTTCAAACCAAGAAGTAGCAGTTTCCTTCGAATGTTTAAAACCTTACATTCAACCTGGGGCAGGGTAGTGTCCAATAACCCAATTATGCACTTGAATCACAAGACAAAATCCAAAGGACATGACGGTTGTTCTTCAAAGACCAATGACTTAGCAGTCACAATCCTCTAACAAAATCGAAAAAATCAAAAGCCTGCTAAGGCGAACACCTCAAAGGAGACTTAGGTAAAAATCAAGGCAATCCCGATGGACTCAAAGAGAAAAATCATTCCATGCAAAAAATAGGGATCAAAAACAAAATCAAAAAAGGCCCTCAAATCCTCAGGAAAAAAAACAAAATAAGATTTCGTGACCACCATGTCAAAACCAAAAGGTCACTGACATCCATAAAAATAAAATGAATGTCATTTCAAGCATACCTTGAATCATCACTCTTACACTGTCAACCCTTTTGGAAGACAAACATGTGCAGAATTAACTGAACGTAGGACTAGAGATCATCACGGAAAAGGGGTGGGTACAAACCAAGTTTTAGCCTAATATCCTTTGTTTCATAAACCGTGAACCAGACCATGATACAACCCTTAAAAGACTTAATTAAGGCAAGGTTTACTCTGAAAGCATACTATTGCAAGGTTGCGTAGACTGACTCCTCACATATTTGCTAATCTTTGGCCTTGGTGTCAATTCTCCTTTCTATATCTTTCACATACTAACAAGTTAGCACAACGATTGGACTAACGGTTCATTCGTCTCACACTATCACGACACTCCAATAAATGACTTTTTCAAAACTTGCATGAGCATTACATTAAGGTTACCATTTGTGAATGAGAAATTTTAACTGCAAATCAGTGCTAGATATCAAAGACACTCCAACAAGGGGCAATCAAGGAGGAACTTGAAATTTCAGCGGTGTTAATCTGAATCAAGACTACCTCAACAACTCAATCAGGGGCATCTCTCTCAAAAGCTCAATCAGGGGCAAGTCATCTCAAAACATTATTTCATTCTTAAATTCATTTCATTATTAAAAAACCACCATATTTCATTTTTAGATTAATTTCATCTTTTAAATAAAAAATTATTTCCTTTTGTAAAAAAAAAATCAATTTCATTTCTATCTCATCTTTAATTTTTATCCTCTCTTTCTTTTAGATAATTTTAGTTCTTATTCTTCATTTTAAATTAAAATTAATTTTATTCCATTTTTTTATTTTATATTTTCATATGTGTTATATTAGTTTTCATTTTCATTGTTGCATATCAAAAACAAATAAATAAATAAACAAAATCAAAGAATTTTTATTAATAATAATTATTCTTTACAAAAATAATAAAAAATAAAATTACAAAAATGAGAATTACATTTTTTCCTAAACATGTTTCTAAGCTCCTAATCCGATTTTTTTCGTCCTGATTTTCCGATTTTCCGACTCCTTTCGTACCTATAAAAAGTCAAAACAAACAAGCAATTTTATCGGTTAGTTTCATTCCGACACCCTCAGAACATTGTCATCATCGGGTGCGTCGGGAGGGTAACAGATTGCTCTGAAACCGACTCCCGATTCCTTTCCGATACTTCATTAAATCCGGTAACATTTTGTTCTTATCCGAGGCTACCGAGAGAGATAAAAAGTTTTTTTTAGAAAAAGTGCTTATCTAAGGAAAGTGCTTATTTGAAAAAGTGCTTTTGGGAAAAAGCACTTATTCGAAAAGCGCTTTTAGACAAACATAGCTTCCTAAAAAATTTGGGCATCCAACGGATCAAAACCACTTTCCAGAAAGTTACCCAACAAGCTCAACAGCCATCAAGATCTCCGAAAAATGCTGTAAAAGTTGTCAAACAAACCAGCCAAGAACCATTCAAACTCAACATGCAATCCGTCAAAACAGCGAAATCCAACGAATAATCCCAGCCAGTATAATCAAATCAAAAAGCCAGTCAATCAGCCAACAAAATCGGAGAAAAGGTAGTAGTCTCAAAGGAAAATCCAAGCCCACAAGGGGATATGATATAAATTCTTCATTTAATCATCAGTTTGAGAAAGGAAGGAAACGAAAAAACGGCGGCTCAAAGATCCAACTAGGAATCATCATCATCGCCATCGGAGGTTCAGAGAAGTATTTTTTGCTTCATCATCATTACCTTCCAACAGTTAGAAAGAAGAAGAGATCAGAACCCGGAAATCCCACGCATATAAATCGACGACGAAACTTTCAAGCGAAGGAGTCCACCGGCCAACCGGATCGGCGACGGCGGGACCCACAAGGGTTCAAACACCGGCGGGCAAAACTACCACAGCCTCAGAGCTTTTTGCTCATCATCGTCCTTGATCGCAAATTGAACAGAGCAACAATCATCATCAACCAATCATCAGATCTCATAAGAATCTCTTCACTGTGGGATTTGTTTGTTGTTTTTTTAGGTGATAAAAGAAGAAAACCAAAGGATCAACATGCATGAAAAGAGAAAAAGGTGAAAGAGCTTTGAAGCCGTCCATTGCTTCCGCCGCCGACGCCTCACATAGAAAGAAGAAGGAAATGAATGAAATAAACCTAATGACTGACTGCAACAAAAGCTCTTTTGATCTTAAGTGTTTTTAAGTTACGTTTATTTTGTTTTGTGATTTAAAAGCTTATTATTATTGCCACTTTTATATTTGTTTAAAAACCACGGTAATTAACATCACCTTTCATTATAGCTAATTAGGTTCTTCTTATTAAGTATAAAACAACCGAAAAAATTAACATCACCTTTCAATGATATCTAAGCATCTTACACAACATTATATTCTGTTACATACTCCATTAAAAAAACAATGTTATTTGAGTAAAAAATAGACAATTATTGAGTTGATTCCATGTTCTTTCTTATGTCACTTCATTGTTTAGATTTTTTTTTCCTATAAATGAATCACTAAAAATGTCATTTACATATACAATTCTAACACAAGAAAAATATTTGATTGTTATCAATTTATTAGTTAAATTTAATTTTTTTTATATTTTTAAAATAAAAATAAAAAATAAAAAATAATTATTATATATTTATTTGAGTTTAATTAATATAAAAATAAAAGATTAAATTACTATTTTTCTTAATAAAAATAATTACAATATATTAATTTTAATCTTATATATATATTAAGAAAATGTTGTCACCGAATGCACGATTGAATACTTTTTACATAACCTTTAAATTGTAACATTTAATTTTATTTTTTTGAAATTTCAAATATTGTGTTATTTAAACTAATAATACATTAAAAATAGTTATTATTTAAGACTTTTTTTAATATCATTGAAATAAATATTAAAAAAAAATACACTAACATTAATTTCTCCACGCTTTTTATTCAAATTATTTCTCTAAAAACAAATCAATTAAAAATTCGTTGACGTGTGCTATTCATATATAAAACAAATATTTTATACTAATCCATTAAATAAATTTAGTATTTATTCTAGAATTTTTAAATATATAATGATAAATATTATTAAATAATAATTTAAGTCTAATATAAAAATAGTTTTCCTCAAATTCACGACTGAAAGACTTCGTTACATTATTTTAAAGTTATCATATCTACTTCTGTTCTGTTGAGGAACCATAAATAGAGTGAGGATTGGTTATAACGGCAGATTTGAGCTTTTTAACACTACGCCAAAATTGATATTTTGTATTGCCTAATTTAATAGCGCTTTTAAAAAAAGTGCTATTAAAAAGGACACAAACACATCTATAATAGCGTTTTATAGTAAAGCGCTATTATAGAGTAGAGAGAATGTGATTTTAATAGCACTTTGTAAAAAACCGCTATTATAGATCTTCACTAAAATAGCGCTTTTTGAAAAAACGCTATTAAAATGTTGCACTACAATAGCACTTTTATAAAAGCGCTATTATTAAACTATCCTATGTTCACTAAGATAGCGTTTTTTAAAAAAACGCTATTAAAATATTTCACTAAAATAGACTAAGATAGCGCTTTTAAAAAAGCGCTGCTAAAATATTTCACTAAAATTTTAAACTATCCTTTGTTAGCATTACTTAAATGAATTAAAAAACCAAAGTCCTTTTTTCGTTTTGGCTCAAACTTTTTGATTCACCGCTAAAAACAAAACATATCATCACCGTCACTCATCTTCTTCATGATTCACCGCCGTCACTCATCTTCTTCATCGATTCACCGTCACTCATCTTCTTCAGGTATATTTTGGGTTTAACTTTTGATCTTCTCGCTAAATGCTATGATTTCCCCTTTCGTTTGTGAATACCTCATTTCTACTTCTTTCTGCAAATGTGTGAATCTCTGCATGTACCTGCTTGTCTATTGTAGTGTATTTGTGAGTGGTGATAGCCGCATGAATTCGGCCTTCTCACTGAGCGTGTGAAATTCTCCTTTTCACTTCGAAGAGTTCGACAAAGATTCCGATGCAAAAAATCGACGTCGACAATTTCACAGGTATTGTCTATTGTATTGTATTGTTGTCGTTTCCACCGTTTTGCAACTTGCACACTAAGTGTTCGGTAAATTGCCTCAACCAAATTTCTTTTCCTTTTTCGTTTCTGTTTCTTACTTTTGATTTCATCATGATGTGTTGGCTTGGAAAGTGATATAACACGACTTGTTTTGGCTTTGACTCGCACGACTTGTTTCAAAGGCTTGGAGGGTCTGCTTTGGGTATTGTAAATGGCCATCAAGTGCCATAACTTGGGCAAACTTATGCAGCCTTTATCTGGGGGAAAAGTTACTTCAGGCAGTAGTGATGAATTTGTATAATTAGGTTTTCATTTTTTCACAACTCTGCCTTAATTTCAACTTCATTGCAAACTTGACAGGATGAAACATCATTACTTCGATACCAATTGTGAAGATTAAGGAATGATTTTACGCACCAAGTTTAACATCACCATTTGTGGTTAAGTTAAGCCACGAGTCCCTCACAAATTCATTTAGAGTGTTTCCTTTTGAGACAAATTAAAACTCTTAAATGCATATGGCACCTGTGGTTGGCTTCCTTGAGATTGTTGTTGCTGCTATTGAGATTGTTGTTGCTGCTAATGAGAGAGAGAGAGAAAGGGGATTTCATGTGACATTGTTAGTACTGCTTCATTTGTTTATTTATGTATGAATAAGATTGGTTTGAGAGTTGTTTATGTTTTGTTATAGGGTCATAATGGAAACTCTGCAGGCACCGTCACTGCTTACTATGTAAGAACAAATAACTCTTGCTATTTTAATGCTTATTATATGCTACAATAATACTAATAAGTGATATTTCAAAATTCGTTATTATTTATTTTTAATATGGCATGTTGCAGTTGTCATCAAAAGGATCAAACTGGTGTGTGATCCAATTTCTGGACAAACATGGATGGTTTGTTATTCTACCTGATCAGCAAAACATTGAAACAGAATAACCCAGTGGATCATGATGTATCTTTAGATGGTTTGATAATTTTCATCTTGCTTCCCTTTCTTTTCGTAGGTTTCAAATTCCCTTTCGACTCGTGACATCTATGATTTGGTAAGACAAAAACTGTGATATTGTCAAGGCTATCTTGGTTGGAGAAACATGATTGCTACATCATTTGAATACCCTACGCAGTAAGTGTTATTGCTTTCATCCTTAATGCACGAATTTGGCTAACAGTGATGCATATTACTGGTTTTTTGGCAGTCTCTTCAAAATTGAATTTACACTGCCTTTTAGATTGGTACGCTTATGTTTCTGTTTTAATGGTGCTTGGTCCTGGATAACGTATTTGTATCCTAGGGAAATTTCTCTTGCAGGTTACTTCGCTGGCATTAATCGCCTAAACAAATTGGACGGGTATGCTTTGTTGCATACTCCTTTCCTTTGCCACGAGAAGTTACAGTTCTAACTCGTGTTTTTCATCTTTGTCTTCTATTTTGCACCTATACTAGTGGGTAACTAGGAGAAGTCTGAGCTCAAGTCACAACAGAGGCAAATGTAAATGGTAGATAGAGAAGGTACTGCTAAAGTAACTTCTAAAGGCTCGTTGATCCTGTCGTTGACAGTACCGTTAAGTGCAGGAGGTAACATCATAGCCTGTTCCTCAAGCATTTCTGTTGCATTCAATTGATATCCTCTTTTTAAGAAATTAGAATGGGGTGATAAACTTGTAACATAAATTTCTTGGATGGATCAGTTTACATTTCGTCTTGTAAGTTGTATTAGGTTTGCATGGAAAAGCCATCGGTATTCCAAGCTAGAGCTGCTTTGAGAGACTACTTCTAATCCTGGACAAGCAAGAGCAAGGTTTTGTTGTGGTGGGATCAAGCATTTACGCTAATGGTGAACACAATATTAACACCAGTAACAACTCGCGTGATTAGAAGTCAAGAACAAAACTGTCTTCTTCCAACCGTCGTCGCATTGAAGTTTAACAGCTCACGTGATTAGAAGTCAAGAAAAAAACTGTGAATCCGACAAGAGTGTGTGGATTCAAATGAAGGAAATTGTTAAGTTTATTGGACCAGCTATAGGGTTATGGCTATGTGATCCGCTTATGAGTCTGATTGATACTGCTGTTGTTGGTCAGGGAAGCTCAACTGAGCTTGCTGCTTTAGGTATCATTCCAATCCAATTCAATCCAACGCAGTTATTAATAATATATACTTGTAAATTGCATTTTATGATGTCCGGTTAAGTCACCTCAGTTGGTAGCTGAGCAGCGGATTTTATGATTTCTCATTTCCCTTGACCAGGTCCTGCTACGGTTGTTTGTGATTACATGAGTTTAACGTTCATGTTTCTGTCCATTGTTACATCCAATATAATTGCTACTTCCCTTGCTAAACACGTTTAGCTTATTTCATTTTAAACTCATTTTTTCAATATATCAATGAGTATGTGTTAAAAGAATTTAAGTACATATATGTTTTGTGTAGGATAGAGAGGATGTGCAGCATCACTTGTCTATCTTGCTTTTTATTGGCTTATGGGTGATACGGAGTATTGGGGTAAATGTCTATCCATCTTATACATGTCTTTACTTTTGAGAATGTCAGTTAATGCTTGATTGGTGAAGAGCTTTATGGTAGCATAATTATTGATTGATTTGAACTTTATGGTAGTGTATTTATGATTGGCTTGAACTTAAGGTTAAGGGTGCCTCAGTAATCCAGTAAAGATCAAAATTTGTGTTTAACTTATTAGTACTGTTATTACAAAGTTATGGAATATGGTTCTCATATACTAAGGGGTTAATTTTGGTAATAGGATTTGACATCAGAATCTGGAACTTGTGATCCCTTATGTCCAGTTGATGAAACAAGCTCGCAAGATTTCGAAGACAACTATCAGCCCAAGACTGATTTGCTTAAAGCAGTTGCGGTATTTGCGGCGGCTGCAACTGGGACAGTAGCAATTAACCATTCTTGGGTGGCTGCTAATCAGGTTCGGTATTCTTGGGTGGCTGCAACTGGGACAGTAGTAATTAACCATTCTTGCCTTGGGAAGAACATGGAGAACAGAGGGTGTTATCGACGATAACAGGTCATACTTTTTATATAAATCAATATTCTTGGCTGCTTAATTACCTCGAGGAGACTTTTGTTTTAAACTTTGTGAGCCTGAATTATAACTTCTTCACCTTATATAATATATCATTGTCGCACTAGGTCATCAAAACATACACCAAATAACTTTTGAAGCCAAATACCATTACTACCACCACATAGTGTGATTTTTCTTGGGTTATTTTGGGGGAGGGGACAATATGAGCAATTATCTTTAGGAGGGGGGACTTTATGTGGCTAGGACCTATACCTATACAAATACTTTCAGTAGTTCAATTAGATTGTTCAGGTATTTGCAAATTCAAAGCAAGCCATGTGGCCATCATTTTTGTATTTGTATATCAATCTTACTAGGTTTGGGGGAGGGGACAATATATTTATATATATATATATATATATATATATATATATATATATATATATATATATATATATATATATATATATATATATATATATATATATATATATATATATATATATATATATATATATATATATATATATATATATATATATATATATATATATATATATATATATATATATATACAAAAAAAATGATTTGGTGTAAAAAAAAAGTGTATTACAATAGTGTTTTGAAGAGAGAGTACTATAATAGCGCTTTGTTTGAAAGTGCTATCAAAATTAAAGCAAATTACCGGTACTTTAATAGCGCTTTGTTTGAAAGTGCTATCAAATATGTGTCTTATAATAGCGCTTTGTTTGAAAGTGCTATTAAATATGTGTCTTATAATAGCGCTTTATTTGAAAGCGCTATTAAATATGTGTCTTATAATAGCGCTTTGTTTGAAAGTGCTATCAAAATTAAAGCAAATTACCGGTACTATAATAGCGCTTTGTTTGAAAGCGCTATCAAATATGTGCCTTATAATAGCGGTTTTGGAAAAGCGCTATTAAATACTGGTACTATAATAGCGCTTTTGGAAAGCGCTATTAATTACCAGTACTATAATAGCGCTTTTAAAGCGCTATTAAAAATTTTGTTTTACAATAGCGGCTTGATTAATAGCGCTTTAGAGCGCTATCAAAAAGCAAAAAAAGCTCTATTATAAAGCTTTTTTGTAGTAGTGTAAATAGAGTGAGGATGATCTCCAAGATTTGTACTCTAACGCTCAAGTCCGTATATGAGAGAATATAGTGAATTGAAATTGTATATCTAAAATTGGCGCACTTTCTATATATAATTGAGAGGAAATAACAATCTACTATTTTTTATGCGTTAATCGTAGAGAGGCGTTTGATGTGTCGGAATTCGGATCCCCTATACTTATATGTAAGAGAGCTCTCATGTGGTGAGAAGGTTATGGAAGGATCACAACTTCTTTAAAGTGGTTAACCGAGAATCAATATGGTCATCCTGGAACATTTGTCCCCCGAAGCCCTCGTTTTTGCATGGCAGGGCAAGGGTTTGTAGTATTAGCCTTGAACACCCACTCTTTCATCTATCGCGGAAGAGAAAAATTAAGAGTTTCAGTCTCCAGAGGATTCGTGCCTTTAATACCCCATGCTTAAAACATATTTTCGGAGGTACGCTCATAATGAATCTTGGGAACTAGAATACTTGAGTGTTGCATGTAAGTGATTTGAACCGTTGATATGGTCTATTTTCCTTTGTATGTTACCATATGATTCTTCAAGACTCACTTTCTCATTTCTTTAAGTTATCTTTTGCAGTTTGTTGTTATCTCCCTTATTTATATATTTCTTCTTCCTGTGTCTGCAGAAAACTAATATTCAACATGAGCCAAAAGTCGAAAGAAGATGTTTGCGCTTCATGGGCGGACTCTGTTTATTATTTAACTTATTTTTTCTTTGTCAGTGAGGGTAATCTTGATGGGACCTTCCTTGATGTTGGTTCACCTTTGGATTGGGGTATCTTAACCCCTGGTGAAAATGACAGAATATGCAGTGAATATGATGATTGCGTCACCCTTTATTATGAATGCATTTTCTCAATATTTGGTCTTTGACTGCCTTTCAATGTCTTTGAGATTGAAGTATGTAATCATCTGATAATGGCTTCTTTATAACCTCATCCTGCGAGTTGGACGTACGTGAAAGTCTTTCAATATTGGCGTAACTGCTTAAATGGGAAGCCTTGTCTGACCCTTTTCTTTCATCTCTTAAAATTCCAACGTATCCCTGCAACTCAAAGGCAGGGTCGTGGCTTAATTTCCTTGGTACCAACTGTACATAGCTATGGGGTTTTGTATAAGGCTTACATCACTTTGAAAATCGATTCTTCCTGGTGACCTCCATAAGCCTGGAGACTCATTGGATGATGTTGCACCGTCGGAGATGGATCGGGGAGCAGATGTGTTAAATTGTTCCCCAAGTACTATAACAAAGGTCATTTCCTAATGGGAAATGGAGTGTACATTTATAAAGGGGATGACCTTTATTAGGAAGAATTGAATCTAAAGAAATGACAAATAAGTTTCGTTAAAGATTAGGGTTATCTCAGAGGAATTACTTATCAGGATGAAGCCAAATAGAAATGTTGGAGACGCCTCATCGATTCTCGCTTGCTGATGGATGCTCGTACCAGAGAAAAATGAAGCTTATTTTGGTAAGTCCTAAAATATCTTGGTTTCTTCACCTTTAACTTGCTTACTAATTACATATTTGTGTTGGCAATAATTTCATGCAAATTTAATGAAGGATGAGGAAGTACTCCAGCTTTTAAGGCGGGAAATATGGCAAAGAAGAACTGTATAAGGCCCTTCCACCACGTCGGAGCCCTTCAGTGGTGTTATTGCTTTAAATAATATTTAGAGGAAGTTGCATGCTTTAGGTCTTCTGACTCTTACGCTATTAATGAGTTCGGGCGCATGCTTCTCCAAGGAACTCTGGGTTTCTCCTTTAAATAAGGAGTGTTCACATTTTTCAAATCTGTCAGTGTGCGCCCTTGAGGAAGAACTGGTGACTCCGACACGATATACTCGACGCCTCTTTACTAATTTAGACCTTGGTGGAACCGGTCCCTAAGACGCTCTTTGGTATAACCAACAACATAAGGAGAAACATCAGATGAAAGAAAGTGTATGTAGCCTGACGCTCAAACGAGATACATACCTACAAGAAACACAAACAACTTCCACTTCTTTTACTAGGATATGTGATACTTTACGCCCCCTTAATATCCATTGATCTCTTGCCGACCAAGTGAATCTTTTGGTTATGGATGCATAAAAAAGGACAAGTTTATAACTTCTGTCTTGACTACTTTGAAGTCTACCCAAGCGTCTCTTTCAGATGATCAAAGAGAACCAAAAGCTCTGCGACTCGAGAATTATTTTTGGCTCAACATATGACTGAGTGTACAACCGTTAATCTTGGGGATGTTTCGTAGTCTTTTGAAAACACCTTACATCAAGTGAAGCATTTTCACCATCCCTTACGTGTTTCGAGGGAGAAGATTCACCAGATTAAATACTCAAGGAAGGGAAGTTCTTATCCTTGTTGGGGTAGCCTTTCTTTTTTTGTTCACATCTTATGTGTGAAGTATATCCATAATTAAGAAATAGATCTGTGTATATTTTTAATGAAATATGTTTACCTGTTTGAGGTATGTTTGCATGATCCCATTTGAGGGGCTCTAGATTATGTGTGAACATACAAGGTCATTCCTAAAAGTTTATTAGACATCTCTAGGGCAAAGGTCAGTTCCTCTTCCCCCACTCATGTGAAAACACAGTCCGAGGTTGACGTGTAGCCAACCCACTCTGGCCTCTGAAATGGAGAGCTGCCAGAGAGAACTGATCGTTATTGCCATGAACTTCTTTGTGTGTTTGTGCTTTATGTAACACCCCATAAATTTTATTAGAATTATTAAAATTTTATTAGAGTTTTAATTGAATTTTTTGGGTGTTCCTGGTGATTTAATTTGTGTTATTATTGAGGTTTTAACAAAATAAAATAGAGTTTATTAAAATAAAATATAAGAATAATAGAAATTAGGAAAAACGGTAATTATTTAGAAATAAGAGGTTAAGTAATGGAAATTAGTAAAATAAGAGATTTGGTGTGAATAAAGAAAATAAAATAAAAACCTAATTTATAAAAGGGTTAAGGAAGGTTAGAACGTGTCAATAGAGCAAACAAGGAGAAAGTTAGATAAACCATAGGAGAGGAATCCTCGAGAACTTCCATCACTAAGAGATTGAAGGTTTTGATTAATCAGGTAAGGGAAAGATTATTTCATGATTGGTGTTAGGCTTAAAGGATAATGGGGAATACACTTGCCGTTTTTCTCTTTTATGATGTTGTTGATGGAATTGTGTGAGGTTTGTGCAAAACCTCCATGATTATGCTAATTGTGATTTCTGGATTTTATTCTTAATGTTGACTTTGTTATTATTGATGTGAAATTTGTGTAAATGTGTGGTGAAAATTAGATTGTGGATGATGTTATGTGATGATTTAATGAAGAAAACATGAACATTTGATGTTATATGTGTTAGACTTGCATTCTTTTATATGAAATTTTTTGTATAAATGTATGTGTTGATTCTTGAGATTCTAGAACTGTTACATTGAGAAATAAGTTGAAATAAGTCGAAATAATTCGAATAAGTCAAAATAAGTCGACTAGGTAGAGATAAGTCAAAATAAGTCGCAATAAGTCGAATAAATATTAGAAAACACAATAGAATATTGGTCACATTGTTCCACACATAAATTGAGTTTCGTAAGTCCATTTGAGGTTGAGTTAGTGAGTTGGAAATCTAATGCGGTAACCTTTCTGTTGAAATAAGGAAATCAAAATCTAGAGTGCTACATCAATAGTAGTTCTCATGTCCTTATACTAGGGGCATAGTCAGATCTCAACAAATATTGGTTGTCTTGTTTCACACGTGGCATGGGTTTTGTAAGTCTGTGTGAAGTGCGGTTAGTTATGTTGGAATGCTTAAACATAGATCTTTCTTAAGGTAATGAATTCATGAGGTTTAAATGTGTATACGATGTCGTGGTAATGTCTCATGATGTTTATACGTGAGAATGATGTTGTGAATATGGTATATTTTACGATGTTTAAATGAATAACATTGTGGCAGTAGTAATTGTGCACGTGACATGAGTTTAGTGTTGAAATGGAACATAAGTGTACTAAATTTGAGAAATTAGGTGTCGAACCAATGGTATAGGATGATTAGCCATGATAATAGGTGTTTAAGTAATGTTGTTACCATATGTTGATTAATTTTTGCAACTTGCGGTTAGTATACCCTATTATACATTCTACTTAGTGCATGCACCAACTCCTATTATTTGATGAAACTGTACAAATTGGGATCTTAAGTCCTAAAATCAAAATCACATTCTTAAAATAAAATCTTTAAGCTTTCTGAATCATATTCATTTTCTTGATTCCCACTTCATTTGATATTTTAATTCATTATTCGAATTTGAAGTATGACTAACAGAAAATATGATTTTGGGGTGTCTTGATAAGATGCTATGCGAATTAAATTGTTAATGTTTTAGGACATAACTCCAATATTTTGATGATATATTTGTGTGAAATAAGATGTTGATATGTTTAGTACTTTGGTCTAATGTCTTGATAATATATATACGAGTTAAGTTGTTAAGGTTAGGATGCAAATCCGATGTTGATATGATTTATGATTAGGCTCAGGAGAACTAATATTGATAGGTTTAGGTTTGGGAGAACCAATGTTGATATGTTTAGGTTTGGGAGAATCAATGTTGAAATGTTTTAGGTTCGAAAGAACCAATGTTAATCTTAACCGCCAGTGTTGCAGATCACTCAGTAAAAAAACTATGATATCTAGGTATTTAGTCTACTGTTATAGGACTTCGGTCCAATGTTGTAGGACTTCGGTTCAGTGTTATAGGAATTTGGTCCAATGTTGTGATTGTTTGCATTTTTTACAATGCATTGTGTATATCAAAGATTAGCTTAGGATTTCTGTCTAGTGTTGTGGTACTTCGGTACAGTGTTAAGGATCACTCAGTAAAATAAATTTGATATCTAGTGTTGTAGAACTTTGGTCCAGTGTTGTAGGATGGTACCACATGCATGGAAGTATAGGAAACACACATTTTATAATGACTTTGTATATTGTACATTTGTGTTTACTAAATATGTTTAATACATGTTATCCTTTCCGTTTATACATTAATTAAATTGTGGAATGTATTATCGCCTCTTTCTTGTCTCTATGTTTTGACTTTTGTACTTTATACAGAGAATCCCTAGTTCGAGACTAAAGAGTGATAGCTTTTGTTACTGAGAATGTCATAGTTGGTCTCTTCCATAGTTTGCTTTTGCTTATGTTTTACTGTATCTTTCATCGTCTATCTAGTTTTGTATCTGGTGTAGCTCTGATATTGTAACATCGAGTTGGATTTTTTGTTATGTCGTTAAGTATTTTTAAACATACCACTTTTTGATGTTTTATGGTGTTATGCTTTAACTTAAACTTCACATTTTAAATAACAATTTAAAGGGTTCAATATGACATATATGTTTTAATCTTCATATTTTTCCAAATGTTTTACAAATTATACTTGGGGTTTAGGGTGTTACATTATCAGAGTCGGCCGGTCCATTAGGCCTTAGGTGTTAAGAACTTATATTACCCTCGCGCAAGATATTGGTGTTAACCCTATCAGTGTTGTTTGTTCCTCGTAATCACCATTTGCTTTACCGTTGCAACTGGTTTTTATGGCTGGTTATGTGTTAGCTCTCAATTTTCGATGCTAATTGATTTCAGAATCATCTCAAGTCAAAATGTCAATTTGAAACATGTGAACCTTTCGACACAATCAGGGAGCAATCCAAGTCGAAGAGAGGTGGACAAAGCTACTAAAAATGCTAAGTGTTGGAAAGTGCTCGACAAGAGCCACACTGAAGAGAACACACAGAAATTACAACCAAAATTGGAGGGAAATATTAAGTGTTCAAAATTCAAACCAAGAGTGCACGAACGTGGGAACAGTTGAGATAGTGGAAAAAGCGCCAAAAGGGACACGTTGTGAAGCCTCAACCGTCATTTAGTAGTTACTTTCTAGTACTATAAATAGTTGTTATTCTTATGTAATAAAGGTGTTCATTCATTTTATACTAGTCACTCCAAGCAACTCAAAGTACCCGCGTGTAGATAAACGAGTTAGCGAGAATTTATGTGATACAACACCAACCTTTTTCCATTAATGCAATTTACTTGCCTTTACCCTTTATGCGCCTTTACTCATTCTCCACTTTAACTTCCAGCTTTTACATTTAAACCGTTTTACAAGCTTTTTCTGCGCTTTTACTTTCAAAGATCCCTTAGTCGAACATGGAGTTCAGATTAGAGTTTTTATGCAATTTAACTTTTCTGCACTTTTATCCTTTCGCCCATTTATTTTCAAAGCTATTTATCTTCCTTCAATTTAACTTCCAAAGATCTCAAAGTCGAACGTGGAGTTCAGATTTGAGTTTTTTGCACCTTTAATTTCAAAGTTATTTACTTTCAAGTCTTTTACTTTCAAAGATTCTATAGTCGAACGCGGAGTTCAGATTATGATCTTTTGCCCATTTACTTTACTGCAGTTATTTTCAAAGTCATTTACATTTCAAAGCCTTTACATTATTGCACTTTACATTCTTGCCTTTTAATCTTTGATGCATTACATGCTTTCTTTTACTTATTGTCTTTAATCTTTAAGTCATCTTACTTTCCAAAAGATTTCATAGTCGAACGTGGAGTTCAGCTTAGGGTTTTTTACATACTTAGCACATGTTCTAGGATTTAGTATGGTTGATCCTGCAAGTTAGTCAATTTTATCCTAAATTGATAGACCAGCGGTTGCTTACCAAAATTCACAGTAAACATTATACGAGAAGAAATGATTGGCATAAACGAAACCGTGTCATTTCCTGAATCAAATGAAAGTAAAGATTCGAGGTTTATATATGCCAACCAAGTAAATATGTCCTTGAGGCATGATGCTCATGTGCTTATGATGTTCGCTTCCTTGAAAGTAAAGAGTCAAGTTGAGATTGTTAATCTTCCTGTTATGTGCGAGTTCCTAGATGTTTTCCCTGATAATATTAGTGATTTTTCTCCTGATCGCAAATTTCATTTCACAATATATTAAGTACCATGTAACATATCTGTATTTATGGCACCATATATAATGTATACATCAGATTTGAACGGGTTAAAGAATTAGCTAGAAGATTTGTTAGATAAGAAGTTTGTCAGACCTAGTTTATCACTTTGGGGGCGCCAATGTTATTTATTAAGAAGAAAGATGGAAGCATGATATTGTGTGTGAATTATCGGAATTTGAATAAGGTTACTATTAAGAACTGGTATCCTCTTCCACGTATTGATGATCTCATAGATCAGTTAGTAGAAGCTCATGAATTCAGTAAGACTGATATGAGGTCAGGTTACCATCAGATTAGGGTGAAGACAGAGGATATACCTAATACTTGTTTACCGGTATTTTTGGTAAACAATCATGAGTTTAAAAGTCTCTGAGATTAAATAGAAAATTTTCCAAAGTAATTTGTGCAAATAAATTGTGTGAACACACGTGCGTGTGAATTGAATGCAGTCGTCGCGTGAATGATAACATCGTAGAAAAAGAATTTAAATGAAGTTAGGTTGTGATAAATGATAAGGTAAAATGAAATAACTGACATTAAACAAAGTAAAGGTAAAAGTACATGCTCCGTTTAAGGAAGCAAAAAGATTAATGAAAAGACTGGAAGCAGACACATACTTGTTTCTCACGTAACTATTCCGCTCTTTGACTCGGGTATTCCAGTGGTATGGAGAGTGTGTTTGAAATTTTGTGACCTTTGATCCCATGTATGATCCTGCTATTTATTCTATTTACAAAGTAACCATCGATAATGGTTATGACCACGAAGGAACTACTGCATTTGCTACACGTTAAATCTTCAAGTTCCCATTAGTGTGCTCATGTGTCATCCAAGAAACTCTCTGTTCAAAAACCACGCTGAGTTGTAACTGCTTGCCACTTCTTCATGAACCCTTGATGGTAACTACTTCAACATGTTATTGACGTTTCCTATCAAGGACTCGAGAGTTGCAAATTTAAAATTCTGATACAGCTCAATGTCCAACTAAGTATCTAATACAGACTTAAGCACGTTCAATGTCCGACTGAGTATCCAATATAGACTTAACACAATTTTGAAATTCTGATATAGCTAAAGCGCACACCTCACTTCTGAGGCTTATTAAATGCACTTCTTCATTCCTGGCACACCTTCATCATATCTAGCCAGTCCTAGGGCATAAGAGGTGAAGCCTAGAGAATTCCACCTCGATCTGAGCTTAGCCTCAAGGGAAGGGACAAAGATCCTACCCTTGGCGGGGGAATGATCCTCTATGACACGGAGCTAAGTTCAAAGCACAAGTACATGACCTCAACTTCGACGATCATGGGCCTCATCTTGGAGAATGCAATAAATTCACCAAATACGACATACAAATCAGTACGCTACTATAGTAAATGTGAAAGATAATAAAAAATATGACAACCAAAATTGATTGTCGACATCATTCAAATACACTAAGTTGCAAAAAGTAGGAAAATTGTGAGGGCATATTTGTCACTTTGTTACAATCTAATGTGATATTTCTTTCATGAAGCAAACAATAGAGGTTCTAATGCCAAAAATAGACATGCCACCGTATCTAACAAAAACCGGTAGGATGGCTTGAACTATAAAGTAAACGAAACTCCACAGGATAAAAGAATAAGTCTCAAAAGAATAAGTCTCAAAGTTGCAGCGATTCGTGAACAACAATAACAATAAAGAAAAGGTTGACACAAAGCTCTAAAACTAGCAATTCATTATAGCAGAGACACTGAAAGAAATACAAGATGTAAGTTTACATAGTCCCACCAATCTGATAAATCCATTCATATTAGAGTTTTGGCCAAACATAAGACAAACATAAGACAGAAACACTAAAGGTGCTAATAGACACAAGCAACAATAATAATGCTCTTCAAGAAGGCCTTATACATAAATTGAGCCTCACTATAGAGGCTGAAAAAGGTTTTATGGTCTATATGAATAATGGACAATATCTAGTGTGTAAACAAAAATATGTGGGGGTGCCACTAGTCATGCAGGGTCATTTGTTTGAAGTGGACCTTTTTTTCTTACCTATTTGTGGGTTGGACTTTTTTGAGCATGGAGTGGTTAAGCACATCTGGCCCATGCCTCCATGATCATAATTCCCTCGCCATGGAATTTACGTGGAATGGGAAACAAGTTTGCTTGATAGGTGAGTCCCGCACCAACCAAGTTCAGTCACTTTTGCACAAATGAGAACCATTCTCAAAGCCGGTGACTTTCGAGGCCTCTTCCACGTCACTGCAACTGAAATTGATACCATTGTTTCACAACAAACTAGAAAAACAAAATTACTACCCTCGATGTTTCCCTACCAATTGAAGCTCAAGGCCTCCTCTTAGGACACCGTAAAGTTTTCACCACACCATCCAAATTACCACCTTATTGAAGCAATGACCACCGAATTCATTTGCAAACCAGATCCTCACCAGTTAATGTTTAACCTTACCGTTATCTCAATTTTTAGAAGGATACCATGGAGAAATTGGTTCTAGAAATGCTTGATTGTGGCTACATACACCCCAGTAACAATATGTACTCATCACTAGTGCTCTTGGTTATAAAGAATGATGGCTATGGGAGAACTTTTGTTGACTATGGTGCCCTCAACAATATTACCATTAAAGACAGGTTCCTGAGTCCCACCATTGACGAACTACTAGATGATTTAGGTGGTGTAGTTGTGTTCTCGAAACTTGACTTACGATCAGGATACATGGAAAGCAGTGACATTCACGAAACAACATTTCACACACACACACAACGGACACTATGAGTTTATGGTCATGCTATTTGGGAGGATTTATTGTTGTTCGTCGATCTTTATGGAATCCTTGACCTTGAGAACAAGGACAATTTCGAGGAGGTAAGTAGTGATAACTTTGGTCAACATGAGGTGTCGTTAGATACCGAACCCATTCAACAATTGGTGAACGATTAGGCCGACATATAGCCCATCGAAGAGGAAACAAAACAACAAATGTTAAGAGTGAATAAGCTTGAACTTGTTGTTAAGAGTGAATAAGCTTGAACCACGACTTCGTAACAAACCAGCATGGAACTGCGACTTTATCTTGACAATGCTAAACTTTATTATGACAACGCTAAAATAAAACAGCACGGTTACTATATCCAGTAACAATAAGCATAATCCACTTCTACAAAAAAAAAAATAGATACAAAGACACCACCTTTATCACGGTTCTTTTATAAATTCATATGTCTATATAATTTTTTATTTTTTAATTAAATGTTGTTAATTTATTACCACAATTTTTTAAAACGAATGTGGTGATATAATTTGACGTTTCACGAATTCGACTCTCAACGTTTCGTGATTTGTTTAACATTTAGCACCACTTTTTTTTTTATTTAATTAAAGAAACATATATCACTACATTTTTTTAAACTAATTGTTGTGATATCTTTTCTATTTTTTTTTTTAAAAATAATTTCTTAAAACCTGACATTTTTTTAAATATTATTAATGTAAATAATATATTACTATGGTTTTTTTAAAAAAAAACGTTGTGATATATATTTTTTTTATTTTTTAAAAATTTTATTTACTTAAGATATGACTTTTTTTAATAAATTTTATCATATATCACAACAATTTTGAGAAATAACTGTGATGATATCATTTAATCACTTTACACATAGTTAACTAACTTGTCTCTTGAGTTGCATATTTTCATTTCCATCAAGAAATAAGTCCTTACGAAACAACATGATTTTAAGCTCTAACGAAATGTACATTAGCATTTCAACCCTAACGATACAAAACGAGTTTCAACCCCTAACAAAATGTTTAACACCATCTTCAAACAGAAAAAACATTTTCAACATTTTCATCTATTTTCGTACCGTCGAGGAGGGAGCCGACATCATTTTCAATGTTCTTCGTTCTTGACTAGCCTTCTACTTAGCTGAGGAGGAACTTTGAGATTGCGACAACATTTTTTAAACTTATTCATCATGTTTCTGGTACGTAAAATTTTTCATCCCATGCATCTACAGTACATACATTTTCAATTGTTATTTATGCTTATGCATTTGTTGTTGATGATGCTTATTTGTTGTTGTTGTTGATGTTTTGTGTTGTTGATGATGCTTAATGTTGTTGTTGATGCTTGTTGTTGTTGTTGTTAATGCTTATTGTAGAAGATGATACTTATTATTGTTGTTGATGCTTGTTGTTTATTGTTGTTGATGCTGCTTATTTATTCTTGTTGATGCTTGTTGTTGTTGCTGCTGCTTATTGTTGTTGTTGTTGATGCTTGCTTATTGTTGTTATTGATGTTTGTTTATTGTTGTTGCTGCTTATTACTGTTGTTGATGCTTGCTTATTATTGTTGTTGCTGGTTGTTGTTATTGTTGCTTATTATTGTTGTTGTTACTTATGTATTTATTTTTGTTGATGCTTGCTTATTGTTGTTATTGCTTATGTCTTGATAAATGGTTACTTTGAATCTATGCGTACGAATGAAACCATGACAAATGATTCACAATCTGTAGTAAGAGAACACACAAAAAAAAGCTAAGAGGCGCCACGATGATGGCTACACTAACAAAAGTCCACAATTCGGGTGTTAAACTGCTGATCGAGTTTAGTGTTGTTCATACTATTCTTGATGGTCCTAATTCCTCATTTTTTAAGAGTTATGTTGCGTTTCTTGAAAGTAGAAAAGTGAGCATATTGATAGATGATTGGAAGGGTGTATCGAATAAGGTGAAAAAAAGCATTTGGACAGACGTTCATGTATTAATTTCAATTGTTATTGATTCAATATTACGTTATATAAACACTAATACATACTTATTATTTTAAATGCATAGTTGATGTTTGAATTTAGTGATGATTCGAAGTTGAAAAAGAAGTAGATAACTTATGCTGGTACGACTTGGAGGAGTTTTAAGTCACGACTCACGAGTGATTACATTACGAAGCCAAAGCCTAATATTGAGCGTCCATGGGTGAAATATCCTTATGTTGAAAAGAAGTTTTGGAAAATTTTTGTGAAGTCTCATAATAGTGAGGAGTTTATGGTGAGTACTAGTGGTATTTTCTGATAACTTTATGGATAAACCATGGACGTTAATATTTTTTCTATATTTATAATAGGCTAAAAGTGAAGCAGGAAAGTTGAAGAAGTTAAAAAACAAATACCCCCATAGGTTGTCTCGTTGGGGGATATAGAAAACTTGAGAAAACCATGATTGCTGGAAAAAAAAAAAACAATTAAGAGACAGGGACTCCATAAGTTATGATCGAGAACCATCTCCACCATCACGACATGAGAAGTGGAATAGAGCTCGACCAAGACTAAATGGAGGCTACACTTCAGATGCCTCCAGATTAGTAGCTGAGAGAATTGTAAGTAGGACTTGTTATGCATATGTTTAGTGTTATCTAAATCACTTTTAGTTAACAATGTATGTCTTATCATTTTGTGTAGGATTGGTTGGTTAACTCAGCCCACGTAGGTGCCTTTGTACCAAAACTATGACATGATATACCTAGAAGGTACTTGTGTTATTTGAAGAGTTATATGCTTATTTGTTCTGCATATTGTGTTAATTCTGTTTTATGTTACTTTGTGTATTTTATTATGTAGAGAATCAGTTGAACCGTGTCAGTGTACAAATGAAAAGGATGATGCTGATAATCAATTGCTTGGTAGAAATGTTGTACGTGGTACAAGCACAAAAAGAAGTTGTTTAGCCGCCCCTACCGGTAGAGAGATCCAATACGTGTTATTGGCTCCTTCTGAAGAATCAGATTTTATAATGATGGCTTACATTGTGCGAAACGAATAAGCGGTGTTTACTTTTCCACTAGAACATGATCCTACGACTGAGGGGTTAAAGAAATTATTTTCCTAAAAATATAAAGGATATGATTGGTGGAAAACGATGGTTGGACATAGGGATACTACAAGTTTGATGCACATAAGTATATCTCATTATATGGTACATTCATTATTTTTTATATAATTAATTTTTCACGTGTGTTTTTGTACCTTGCTTAACTTTTTAGGTACATTTATCGTGTATGTATAGAATTACATAAATCAGATACTTATGGATTGTTGGATCTAATTACATTATAATTCATAAGTAATTCTGTTAAAAACATTAAATAATACTTAACATCACGGATAACAGATGGAAAATAATGTTACTTAGCACCATTCCTCAATAAGTGAGTAGTTTTAAAATTATGGTTTCTCTATTATATTTAGTTTTCATCTTTTACCAAATACTAATTATATATGCATGTATTTTTCATTCATAGAACATTATCACTTGATTATCATATCTGTTCGGACGAATATGGTAACTACATTGTACTCGTTACACAAAGAACTGGATCTTATGATGAAACAAATTATTACTAGGTATAACTTTATGTTTATGAGACTTTTTGTGAAATTTTGTCTTTGACTTTGTAATTATCTTAGTGTGTAATATTTTAAAATCATTTTCAATAGACAGGGTTGTCGAGAGTAAGTATAGGTTGAACAACTAAAAAGTACAGGTTTGTAAATATACAGGTAAAACAAAAATACAGATCTGTAATACATGAAAAAATAAAATATTTAATGATTGTTATTTATACCAACCGATGTTATAGATAGAGGGCAAAATATTATTAACCATACATTCATTAGGTTTCGAACTAATGATCATTCGCTTTATATCACAACTGTTGTATATCTTAACCGTTGTGATATATAACACACTATCTACCTTATTACAACGGCCCAACACATGTGGTTGCAAGCATCATACATACAATTATATCCTATTTCATAACAGTTGATCGCACGTTGTTGTCACTACTAGAAAAAAGACTTTTGGGAAAATGTTTTTACATCGGGTATTCACTCGAAGCGATGTAAAATGTGAAATTATAAACACGGTGACAGTTTTGTAAATAATAAAAAAAATTATAAGATCTTTTACATCGGGTCAATTAATCCATCGATGTAAAAAATTGAAAAAAATTATTAAAACGGTTTTTAAGTCGGGCATATTACCAACCGATTTAAAAAACAATGATAAAAAAATTGAAAAAATTATTTAAAGGGTTTTTAAATCGGGTATAGTTCCAACCGATTTAAAAAATAATATTTAAAAAAATTGAAAAAAATTATTTAAAGGGTTTTTAAATCGGATACGTTACCAACCTATTTAAAAAGCCCCCAACAAATTGAAAAAAATTATTTATAGGGTTTTTAAATCGGTTATATTTGCAACCGATGTAAAAAACAATATTAAAAAAATTGAAAAAAATTATTTAAAGGGTTTTTAAATCGGATACGTTACCAACCGATTTAAAAAGCCCCCCAAAAGTAAAAATAAAAAACATGGGTTTTACATCGGTTTTAGCATCCCACCGATGTAAAATGTTCATAGGCCCATGGATTTTAAATTGGTTGGAAATTCCACCGATTTAAAAACTAGTTTAAAACCCTCAAGTATTTTTAACCAAAACCTCTGCACAGTACATTTCCTACCTTCATTTCCTCTCACTCCTCTCACCCTCCCACGGCTACGAACCCTCATTTCTTCCTCCCGCCCACCCACGACAGTGTCGTCACCTTTCCTCCCTCCCCTCCGTGCTCGCGCCGTCGCCGTTCCTTCCTCCCCTCCCCTCCGTGCTCGCGTCGTCGTCGTCGCCATTCCTCCCTCCCCTCCGTGCTAGCACCGTCACCGTAGACGTTCATCTCTTCCTTTCGCCGTTCATCTCTCCTACCATGCTCGCACCATCGTCGTTCATCCCTCCTACCGTGCTCGCGCCGTCGACGTTCATCCTTCCTACTGTGTCTTCAAGTCTTGCTGCTAGGTATGGTCTTTTCACTTTTTGTTAATCAATTATTAGTTTATTTTCATTTTTATTGTGATTGTAATTTGAATTTTATTATTGTTTGCTGATTAGTTTTGTATGAATAGTTTCTCTGGAAAAGCTCAAGGTGTGAAGTTTATAGGAAGTGGTGCTGCTCCAGCTGCAGAAGCACCTGCCAAAGTAGTATGTATCTCTCTGAATTTTGGTTTTTGTGGGTTACTTTATGTTTATAGTTTCTGTTATGAGTTTTATAGGTATTTGATTTTTGTTTCTTTTATGTATTTTAGAGTGAGTTTTATAGTTATTTGATGTGTGTTTCTTTTATGTATTTTGGCATCATATTTGGTTTTAACTCTTTAATCATTCAACTGTTACTCTGATTTCAAATTTCCCCAAATTTTTAGATAAATTCTGTCATAAAAAGTTATTCGTTGATAAATTAGGATTGTATATGTTCTACTTTGTATTTGTTCTGTATTTTGTGTTTTGGTTGTTTCAATAACTGTGTGCAATATTTGTTCTGTATTTTGTGTTTTGGTTGTTTCAATAACTTTGTAATGGATCTGTTAACGTGACAGTAATATACATAGCTTTTGTTTAGTGTACGATGCTGAGGCTTCCATGAGTTAATGCTCAAGCTAACTAAATTGGGTTCATTATAACAGTAATACAAGTTAATACTAACAGTCTGTCACACTAGGAGTATATGATATATAATAATGTTATCTCAATTTCTTTTGGTAATCACTTTTGTCAGTGGAAAATGTGTTTATGGTAAAATTATTTGTTTAATTGTAAATTATAATAAATATGTATACTCAGCTATATGGATTTGTGAGTGGAACATAACTTTTTATTTAGGTTTTGGTTATCTTCTCATTCAAGTGAAACTTTTTAGTATCTCTAGAAAAGCTCAAGGTGTGAAGTTTACAGGAAGCGGTGCTGCTCCAGCTGCAGAAGCACCTGCCAAAGCAGTATGTATCTCTCTGAATTTTGGTTTTTGTGGGTTACTTTATGTTTATAGTTTCTGTTATGAGTTTTATAGGTATTTGATTTTTGTTTCTTTTATGTATTTTAGAGTGAGTTTTATAGTTATTTGATGTGTGTTTCTTTTATGTATTTTAGCATCATATTTGGTTTTAACTCTTTAATCATTCAACTGTTGCTCTGACTTCAAATTTCCCCAAATTTCTAGATAAATTCCGTCATAAAAAGTTATTCGTTGATAAATTAGGATTGTATATGTTCTACTTTGTATTTGTTCTGTATTTTGTATTTTGGTTGTTTCAATAACTGTGTGCAATATTTGTTCTGTATTTTGTATTTTGGTTGTTTCAATAACTTTGTAATGGATCTGTTAACGTGACAGTAATATACATAGCTTTTGTTTAGTGTACGATGTTGAGGCTTCCATGAGTTAATGCTCAAGCTAACTAAATTGGGTTCATTGTAACAGTAATACAAGTTAATACTAACAGGTTGTGGTTCAAGTGGTTCAATTTTTCTATGAATTGAAGGATTAACACTAAGTGTGTGTTTCGGTCAGTTAGCATAAAATGCTGGTAGAAAAAAGAAATAATATCAAAATATAGTATTAAAATTTTTTAAGATTCAATTTTGTTGTCAATATGTATTAATCTAGTTAGAGTAACTTTTGTTTAAAAAGAAAGTTGGAGTTCATGAAAAACGTGCAGCGTGTTAAAAGTTATAATTTATTATTTAGAAGAAAAATATTTAATTATCAGTATTGAAAAATTCAAATTGTATGAACACCTCTACAACAAGTTCTTCATCGCTCTTAATAATGACACCGACTCTATTCCTCCTCCTATTTGAAATTGAAGTTATTCTTCAATTATAAGAATTAGAACTACGTCGTTGTATCTTAAAACATGTAATACTTAGGTACAAGAATGGTGTTGCAGTGAATGATAGATTTGCAAATACATCACTTATATATATATATATATATATATATATATATATATATATATATATATATATATATATATATATATATATATATATATATATATATATATATATATATATATATATATATATATATATATATATATATATATATATATATATATATATATATATATATATATATATATATATATATATATATATATATATATATATATATATATATATATATATATATATATATATATATATATATATATATATATATATATATATATATATATATATATATATATATATATATATATATATATATATATATATATATATATATATATATATATATATATATATATATATATATATATATATATATATATATATATATATATATATATATATATATATATATATATATATATATATATATATATATATACTTGACAATGGTAGCACAAAGTTCTCGGATACCCTACTATTTTGCTAGACCAATTAGAAAAAAGAAACTTTCCAATAATTTGGTAAAATGTAATCATTAACTACTCACATAACTTTAATTCGAACCGAAAGAAAAATGAATAGATTGAATAAGAGAGAAACATGCCAAATGGCAATTGCCAGCCATGAGTTGTTGTAATTACTTTAACTATGAGACAAAGGCTTGTCTTTGCTTTATCCTAAAACTAATTTTAAGATGGTCCAATACGTGATCTACTAGTTCATCTACAAGGACCAATTTATGTTAAAGTGATTAATTATTGATTTTATTTATTGATTTAGCAATTAATCTAGTAATTAGTGATTGTTTTTTATTTATTGTTTTTTATTTACCATGGCAATAAAAATTGATATTTCGTTTCTCGCAGGATTTGTGTCCCTCTTTTCCTCTTAACTGCGAGTCATCCGGCCGCCACGTAATTGCAGGTTCTCTTTTCATTCTTTATAACTTCTCAATTCTTCTTTTATGCCACATGTTTACACGTAGAGACTTTTGTTCTCTCTAGTGTCCAAAAGAGGGACTATTATAGGCGTCCCAATGATTTAACTCTGTATGCATTAATAATTTCGGAACATAGGTATGAATCATAGTTGGATGAGAGCCAATCGATTAAGTTTCGAGTACGAACAAGGAGTGATGAAATTTCTAGAGCTTGCTGAAAGTAATGCTAAAAAAAATCTTGCTCCTCCTAAGAGTGATGCTGAAAAAAGTTTTCATCTGCCTTTTCTCTGCCCATGTGTTCGTTGTGCAAATCACGAACCAAAACTCAATAAGAAAGAAATCATGAATCATATAATTTGTCATGGGATTTGTCAAAGTTATACACAATGGATATGGCACGGTGAGGTAGTAGCAAAGTCAAATGTGTCCCAAAGAGATAATGTTAGTGCAGAAATGGATGATCGTCTGGAAGACATGATGTGTGATATTGGACAAGATTTGTTTAAGAAGGCGCATGCTTATGATGCTTTATGCAGTGGCAAGGATAAACCTTTGTACCTGGGATGCACAAATTTTACAGGTTTGCTAGCCGTGTTAAAATTGTTTAATTTGAAGGCAAATAGTGGGTGGACTGACAAAAGTTTTACCGAATTGCTTGAATTGTTGACACAGATGCTTCCAGAAGGTAACGTAATGCCAAATCTTTATTACGAGGTGAAAAAGATATTGTGTCCGATGGGTTTGGAGTATGAAAAGATACATGCATGCCCTAATGATTCCATATTATACAGGAAAGAGTATGTAAACTATAATCATTGTCTGAAGTGCAAGGCGTCACGCTACAAAAAGAAAGCTGGTGATTCTAGTGATGATGAGGTGATAAAAAAGGTTCCTCCCGTGAAATTGGTATGGTACATATCAATAATTTCAAGGTTCAAGAGACTATTCGCTAATGCAAATGACGCAAAGAATCTTAGATGGCATGCAGAAGAAAGAAAGTGTGATGGAAAAATTCACCATGTAGCTGATTCTTTACAATGGAAGAAAATAGATGTTTTATTTCCAAATTTTGGCAAAGAGTCGAGAAACCTTAGACTTGGACTTTCAACTGATGGAATGAATCCGTTTGGTAATCTAAGTACTAACCATACTTATTGGCCTGTTCTCCTGATGATCTACAACCTATCTCCTAGGTTGTGCATGAAGCGTAAATATATTATGTTATCGATGATGATATCGGGCCCAAAACAACCCGGAAATGACATAGATGTTTATCTAAGTCCTCTGATTAATGATTTAAAAGTGTTATGGGAGGAAGGGGTGAATGTTTTTGATGCGTATTCTGGTGAACAGTTCAATATGTGTGCCATGTTGTTTTGCACCATCAACGATTTTCCGGCATATGGCAATTTGTCTGGTTATAAAGTTAAAGGGCATAGAGCATGTCCTATATGTGAAAAAGACACATGTTACAATCAACTTGTAAAAGGAAAGAAGAATGTTTATCTCGGGCATCGAAAATTTCTATATCGTTATCATCCATATCGTAGATTGCGGAAAGCTTTCAATAGGGAACAAGAGCATGATGTTGCTCCAAAGCCCTTAACTGGAGAGGAAGTTTATCAACGACAACAAGGCATTAATGTCGTCTTTGGAAAGTACCAAAAGCAATCTACTATGAAAAATATATGGAAAAAGAGGTCGGTTTTCTTCAATCTTCCATATTGGTCTAGTCTTGATGTAAGACATTGTATTGATGTGATGCATGTAGAGAAAAATGTATGTGATAGTTTAATCGGAACACTTCTCAACATTCAAGGCAAGACAAAAGATGGTTATAATGCTCGTCTGGATTTGAGTTTGATGGGTATACGAGAAGAGTTAACTCCACAACATATAGGTAACAAGATATATTTGCCTCCTGCTTGTTACACTCTGTCTAAAAAAGAGAAAATAAGTTTTTGTGAGTGTTTACAAAGTATTAAAGTGCCGCATGGTTACTCATCAAATGTCAATAGGCTTGTCTCAGGTAAAGATCTCAAATTAATTGGATTAAAATCTCATGACTGTCATGTCTTAATGCAACAGCTACTACCAGTGGCTATTCATGGGATATTGCCTAACAATGTTAGGAAGACTATAACTAGGTTGTGCTTATTTTTCAATGCAATTTGTTGTAAAGCCATTGATCCATTAAAGCTAGAAAATTTGGAAAATGAGGCTACAGTTATCTTATGCCAATTAGAGATGTATTTTCCTCCTTCATTTTTTGACATTATGGTTCACTTGATTGTTCATCTAGTAAGAGAAATTAGATTATATGGTCCAATTTATTTACGATGGATGTATCCAACAGAGCGATACATGAAGATCCTAAAAGGGTATACAAAAAACCCACACCATCCGGAAGCATCAATTGTTGAGAGGTACATCGTAGAAGAAGCAATTGAGTTTTGTTCGAACTATTTGTCAGAAATGGATGCTGTAGGGGTTCCCAAGTCTCGTCATGATGGAAGATGTGAGGGTGTGGGTACACAAGGTTTAAAGGTCAAGAGCTTAAGTATTGATGTGGTTCTTCGAGCGCATTTGTATATATTGAATAACACGGATGAAGTTCAACCTTACTTATCTTCTCACAAAAGCATCATAAAGAAAAAGTACCCCAAGATGAATGAAAGATGGTTGTTAAAAGAGCATAATAAGAGTTTCTCTGAGTGGTTTAAAGAAAAAATTTCTAATGAGGATAGTGCTTCCAATACAATTAAGTGGTTGTCCTATGAGCATAAATGTAACATAATAACTTGGAGTGGATATGATATTAATAAAACTTGCTTTTGTACAAAGTCAAAGGATGACTGTAGTACCATACAAAATAGTGGGGTTATGATTGTGGCCGAGTCCATGCACTTTTTTAGTGCTAAAGATAAAAACCCGGTTATGGCATCTACACCCTACTTTGGGGTGATTGAAGAGATTTGGGAAGTTGATTATATTGTGTTTAAAGTTCCTGTATTTAAATGCAAATGGATTGATATCAACAGTGGTGTAAGAATCGATGAATTCGGAGTTACATCGGTTGATCTTAGCAAGCTAGCTTATGCGAACGAACCTTTCATCATGGCGTCTCAAGCAAAACAAGTGTTTTATGTCACAGATCCTTCTAATAAAAGGTGGTCAGTGGTTATACAAGGAAAGGTGCATGATAGTGATGAAAATCAAGATGTGAATCTTGATATTTCCGAAACTCCTCCTTTCTCAATGAATGTGCCTACCTTCGTTGAAGAAGATGAAGAGGATGACAGCAATACTAGTGGTTATTGGAATCCCTTTCGTTGAAGGCAACACTAGTAACCACTAAATTTATTTTATATATATATATATATATATATATATATATATATATATATATATATATATATATATATATATATATATATATATATATATATATATATATATATATATATATATATATATATATATATATATATATATATCTTTCACGGAGTTTGGTGACAACCAGACCAATGCGGTGATAACAATCTGCTTTAAGCGATGCCAATAACCATTGGACTTTTAAGGAATTTTGGTGATGACGAAATCAGGTATACCAATAACAATTGGTTCTGGATAATGCTAGTAACCACTAGACTTGCCAAACAAGGCTAGTGACCACTACACTTGTAGAGATTGGTAATAAACAAATCAAGGGGTACCAATAACAATTGGGCCTGAAGGTACTACTAGTAACGACTAGGCTCAGGAAGACTGGTAATAACCGAATCAAACGGGTACCAATAACAATTGGATTTGAAGGTGATGTCAATAATCATTGGACTTCTAGGGAATTTTGGTGACGACCAACTCCAATGTCAATGACCATTGGTTTTTTAAAGGCAATACTAGTAACCACTAGATTTTTAGCCCGATTGGTGAAAACCGAATCAAAGGGATTCCAATGAATGTGCCTATCATGTTTGATACTGAGTTAGTGTTGTTTATCTTTTCATATCAGACATGATAAACACAAATATGATTATAGAAAAAAATGTATAAATATCATAACACGATGAATCAATCCAAAATATGATGGTTAGTTAAAATATGATTCCGTTTGTTTTTACATAAAAAAGATTTTCTTTTTGTATTTTTTAAAATAAATTTTATTATATATTTAAATTAACTTTTTTTTTTAAATTCAATATTTATAAATAAAAAAATAAATTTTCATAGTTATGTTAACATAATTTTTAAAAATTAGAACACAATAAAAAAAACCTAACTTTTACGAAAAATATATCTTGATAATAATTTTTATGAAAAATTATTTAAAATAATATTAATTTTTTTATTTTAAATTTAGATATTAAACCAAATTTTTATTAAAATGGTAAAATATATTGTTCAGTTATGAAGTTAAAATTGATCCGAGAAAGAAGATTGTTGAATGCAGCGATGGATTTAGATTTTTGATGTGGCGAATGAGGAGTTGGTCTACAAAGTTAGCACTTTGCTTAAGTCTGTATGTGAGTCAGAAAAATAAATAGAGTTTCAATTTAAAATTGTGTAATTGGAGAATGACACGCTTTTCATTTATACAAGAACAACTATAATTACCCATTATTCTTAACGCATGAAATATGAAGAGAAGTTGAATTTATCTTGGACCTTGATCACGTACTGTCCTCTTTAGAATATTACGCAGTTGAACAGATCAATATTTTCTCTGACTCGGGTTTGTTGATTCTCCCTACCAGTTCAAAACATATATGAATACAAAATTTATAAAAACTATTTAAATTATTTTTTATTAAAAAATTTAAATAAAAAATACATTTTTTTATAATCTAAATATATTCATCAACAAGGTACTAGGGGTACCCCAACCCACTTACATTCAACAATCCAACATGATTTACACCAACATTAAATAAAATCTAATGGTTGTTTATACCAATCATAGAAATTACAACGAAGTCTACCTTTGGATAAGGTTAGAATCCACCACCAAGATAAATACATGATTCTTACCACGATCGACTCTGAATCTCCAACCGCATCATTGAACATAACTTGATTTCTAACCCACCAAATGCTCCAGCAGACCACCATCCATATGCTAAAAGCAATCCTTTTGGAACACCTACCTCTAAGCTTATCCATCCAAGACAGCAAATGTTTTGATGTAGATATATCGTTAACCCCTCAAATTCCCAGCCAGGCGCAAATTTTCTTCCAAACAATCCTTAACAAAGAACAAGTGATAAAAATGTGGCTTGAATCTTCCATTGGACCAAAGAAAAATCCACAAACAAGATCATGAGGGATAAAAAAATGCCACGACAAAAGAGATTAGCTCTCGTATGCAATTGATTTAGAATGAGTCTCCATCCAAATACATTTACCTTTGAAGGTATCATGGTTTTCCATAGACAGTTTATGGTTACCATGATATGTTCCTCCAAATCCTCTTCAAGCATTTGGTCCTAGACTTTTGATGTATTATGCTCTCTTTCAAGCATAGGTTTCTTATGTAGTTTACTACATTTAACCAAAACTTCCGCCATTCTACCATCAGCCCCAGCAGCCATTTCATTCATACAACATTATTTTGAAATGTTTGTACTGGAAAAAGCTTTTATATTGTAAGCTTAAATTTGATGTCGGAGAATGGTGTGTAGGTGGTGACTTCAATTCGGTTAAGAAGGAGGAAGAGAGAAAGGGTACATGTTTGGCAATTATATTGTTAGCAGTAGTGAACTGGACGATATTTCAATGGTGGGGGGTAAATTCACATGGTTCAAGGCTGATGGTACCATAATGAGTCATTTGGATCAGTTTTTAATCTCGGATGGCTTGTTGGATTTATGGAAGATAAGGGTTCAAAAGGTGGAACTTCGGGATGTTTCGGATCATAATCCTATCTGGATTAAAGGTAAGGGATTGATTGGGGCCCAAAACCCTTCAAGTTTTTTCAAGTTGGATTGATCACCCAGAGTTTCTTTCTTTTGCAAAATCGGTGTAGGAGACAAATGTGATTGTGGGGAAAGGGGTGTTTGTGCTTAAGGAGAATCTGAAAGTTTTGAAAGTGCAGTTACGGTGTTGGAATAAGGCAGTAATTTTAATGTTGAGTATGCAGGTGGAAGAAGCCATTAAGAAGATCAATGTCTTAGATGGTTTGGCAGCAGAGGGTAATGGGAGAGCTTGTGCTCAGCTCATGGAGGATCACATGCTTGCTTCCTCTTCTATTTGGTCCGCATTGCAGCGTCGGGAGAGAGATATTCAGCAAAAATTGAGATGTAAATGGATATTGGAGAGAGATAGAAATTCTAAGTTTTTTCATAATTCTTTGAAAGATATGTATAAGAGAAATGTGGTGACAGTGTTGAAAACTAGTTGTGGCAGAATTGAGTAGTGCGGAGAAACTAAACCGGAGGTTCATTCTTTCTTCAAGAATAGATTTTCGAAGAAGATGTATACAAGGCCTAATATTGATGGGGGTATGTTTTAAAAAACTGTCATGTGCGGAAGCTGAGTTGTTAGAGGTTCCATTCGAGTTGGACGAAATCAAGGTTGTTATGTGGTATTGCGCGGGGGATAATAGTCCCAAACCGGATGGTTTCAACATGGATTTTTTCAAGACTTGTTGGGAGTTTGTTCAGAAGGAATTAGTGTGTTTTTTGAATGATTTTTATGAAAATAAAAGGATTCTTAAGGTAGTGACTTCCACTTTTCTTTGGCTTATTCCGAAGAGTTCTAATCCTCAATGCTTATAGGATTTCAGGCCTATTTGTCTCATCGGATCGCTTTATAGGATTGTTTCAAAGATTTTATCAAATAGGCTGAGAAAGGTGATGAGTAAGTTGATTTTGACTCATCAATCGACTTTCATTCCTGGAAGAACCATGATGGACAGGGTTATTGCAATTAACAAAATCATTGATTTTTTCGAAATGAATAAGAGGGAATGTCTTTTAGTAAAAGTGGATTTTACCACGGCCTATGATTGCGTTGTGTGGGATCAGTTGAGGTACATGCTTGATAGAATGAATTTTGTCTCTCGATGGCTGAATTGGATGAAGATGATGGTGTTTACTAGTTCCATGCCGATTCTAACCAATAGCAGCCATACGGCAGAATTTGAGGTGTATAGAGGTTTAAGACAAGGCGACCCGCTTTCACCTTTTTTGTTTCTTATAGCGGCGGATGATTTGGCAGGGTTAACGAGGAATGTAGTATCTCGTGACAAATTTTAGGGTTTCAAGTTCAATGATTTTTTTGCATATCAAACTCCTCCAATTTGCCTATGATATGATTTTGGTTTGTGACGGTAAGCTGAATAATTTATGGACCATTAAGGCTATTTTGCATGGTTTTGAACTTGCATCGGGGTTGTGTGTGAATTTGAATAAGAGTAAAGTTTATGGGATTAATCTTTATGTGGATGTTCTGCAGGCTGCTTCTAATTTTCTAGCGTGTGCGGTCGGTTTAGCCCCATTTAACTTCTTGGGCATTCAAGTGGGAGCCAACCAAAGAAGGAAGGCAACTTGGACTCACTTAGTTGACAAGGTGAAAAATAGATTAACCAAGTGGAAGGGAAAGCAAATGTCAGTAGGTTCTAGGGTGGTAACGTTGAATGTCGTCTTGACAAATCTTCCGATATTTTAATTCTCTTTCTATAAAGCACCCAAGGGAGTGATTCAAGATTTAATTAAAATTCAGAGGTCGTTTTTATGGGGTGGTACTCATTTCAAGAAGAAGATTAACCAGGTGAGTCGGTCGACGGTTTGCAAACCGAAAAATCTCGGTGGATTAGGGATTAAGGAATATGGGAAATTTAAGTTGGCATTTCTTATTAAATGGAAGTGGAGAGTCCTCATCGAGATCGATTCTCTCTGGTTCAAAATCCTAGCATTTTGTTATGGTGATGTGCAAGATCAGATAAAGGATGATTATATTGTGTCTGCGGGAAAGCATAGCTCATTTTGGTAGAAATACTTAATCAGTATGCGTTGAGAGGGTTCTAACATGTCCAACTGGTTTTCTTCGGGAATTTCTACGAAACTTAGGGCTGTGAATTCCATACGTTTTTGGAAGCACAGTTGGTTAGGCCATTCTTCCTCTATGCTCCTTGCCCCGAATTTATATATAGATTGTCTTTGAATCTTAATGTTTTGGTGAGGCATACAGGTGATTGGTGCGACGAAGAATGGGTGTGGAATCTTCAGTTGGCATATCACTTTACAGAATGCATTGAGGTAGTGCAGCAATTTCAAATTTTAACAGAAATTCTACAGATGGTCCTGTTGAACTGTGCTGATCTGGACAGGCATGTTTGGTGGAAAACATCTGTGGTTTTTCGATTATAAATAGTTATGAAGTATTGACTGCTACGAATTAGGAGGTATAGGTGATCGAGGCCGAAACTTTGCAGGCTATCAATACTGTTTGGAAGTGGAAAATTGCATCCAAAATTCAAATTTTTTGTGGTGACTTTTTATTAACAAGATTCAAACCAATGATCAATTACATAGGCGGAAGGTTCTTGTATCTATCCATGATTTGGTATGTCCTTTATGTTTCTTCGAGGATGAAAATATTGAACACCTTTTTTTCCTTTGTGAGTTTAGTTGTAAAGTTCGAAGGTTCTTGTTTCAAACTAATGTATTTTGATTTGCCTTTAATTTCTTTAAGTCCAGTAGATCATTGTAAAAAATTTGTGAAGGGTTTGGGGTCAGAGGGTATGTTAAATATTGGTAGGTTGGTTTGGTATGGACTTGTTGGAGTATTTGGTTGTTTAGAAACATGATTCTTTTTTAAGGAGTGAGCATGGAGGCTGACAAATTGCACTATTTGGTTAAGTTTAGAACTTGGGAATGATTTTCTTTTTCTGTTGATAACGACAAATATATGCTTTGGTTGGAGTGGTGTAGGTTTCCAGTTTCTTGTATCTAATTTCTGTTGTTTTTTTTTCTTTGTTCTCGTATAATTGGATTGGGGTACCCCTTTTAATTCAATTTTATTTATAAAAAAATTAGTTATGTTATGTTGATGCCTTAGAAGCTGTTTTAAAAAGTAACAAGTTGAGCTTATTGATTTCTAAATTGATCAAAACCTCATTTAATGATTGATTTCAGGCTTTGTTTGGTAAAAAAAAGTTGATAGTCGATAAGTTATTGTTTATAGTTAATGACCGATAACTGATAATTTATAGTTGATAATCGATAGTTTATAACTGATAATTGATAACAGATAAGTTAGTTGATAATTTATAGTTGATGATTGATAGTTAATAATTTATAGTTGATGATCGATAGTTTATAATTGATGAGTGATAATTGACAAGCTAGTTTATAATTTATAGGTGATAATTAATAGTTAATAACTTATAGTTCGTGATCGATAGTTTATAATGATGATTGATAATTGATAAGTTATTTGATAATTTATAGTTGATGACTGATAGTTGATAACTTATAATTGATAATCAATAGTTTATAACTGATGATTGATAATTGATAAGTTAATTGAAATACTTTTAGTTTTCGCTCTTCTTTCCTGAGACACCAACAAACCTATTCCAAGGATATGTTGATATTAAGCTGGTTTCAAAGTTTTGTCATAGAAAAGGAGATTTGGTTTGCATTGATGGAACATTTGCTACACCTATTAATCAAAAAACACTTTCTCTTGGAACTGGTCTTGTTGTCAATTCTACAGAAAAATACTTTGTTGGACACCATGATGTAAGTCATTTCAACTTGTTTAAATAAATTATCAGTTAAACTATTTCACTGATCCATCTTTAAAATTTTATAGTATTTACGATAAATAACTTTTTTTCTATTATTTTTTAGGTTCTAGCTGGTTGCATAAGTGGTTCAGAGAAGTTGATTTCAAAAATTCGAAGTTTTCATTTTCATTTTGGGTGGTACTCTTAGTCTGGTATACATTTATACCATATCATGCTCTTTAACTCATAGTTATAATCCAATATTTGACTAAAGATATTTTATATGAAATTTCGATTTTGAGTCACTAAAATTAGTTGTTATGTTGACCTATTGATAAATATTTATGTTAAACATAATTCTGCATACCTAATCATTAGAGGCATGAAAACTTTGCATATTTCTGTACAACATCAAAATTCAACATCATCAAAGTTGGTTAAACTCTTAGAGACACATGCTAAGGTATATGAAATGCCTTGTCTATATATGTTAATAATAAGAATGTTTAATTTTAATTATTTTTAGTTCACTTGATTAAGAATTTGGTTTATATTGAAAGTTTGAAATATTTAATTTCTTAATTTTATTTGCATGTGAAACGAGTTTATATTATCTGAGCTTTCCAAGTCATTCCATATAGGCTCTCGCTAAGTGTCAAATATTTGATTATGGTGGTGTTATCTGCTTCGATGTAAGGTTTATTCTTATTGTGAATAGTTATGATTTTAAAAATAATATTTAAATGTTTATTGATATATTAATAGTAAGTAATTTTTAACATTATAATGGTTAATGTTTTTTTATTGGTATTTATAATGATTGAAGATTGATTGATGGAGATATAATGAAGACTATTAAATTTGTTGATGCGTTAAAAATTTCATAAATAGTTTTATTTTTGAAGGTGGTTGATTCTTTTTCATTTTCATAATTTAAGTAACTTAACATAGTTATTTATATATGAATTTTTTTTGTTAATTTGCCATAGAATTCTTCCAAGACAAGAGAGGGAAAAATAAAGAATTTATGATAACGGGAATCGAATCATATGAAGATTTAAAAGGATGATATTCTACAAGCTTTTGAAGTTATATAAGATCTTAATTATCTTTTTTTCTTTTTTAATGTTTTTTGTGTCTCCTTTTATGACATGTTTATTAAGATAACATGTAACATTGGAATTCTAGATCGATGATACGTCTATTGTTACACACAATATATCATTATTGTATTTATGATTGTTTTAATGTTTTAGAGTCATTTGAATTTTCATAATTGAATATCGTGTTGAGGGAGGGTATATAATATGTATGTCAAAATAATAAAAATTCTTTTTTTTAAAAGTAAATGTTAATATTTTGTAAAAAAAAAAAGTTAATGTTAATTTTTATTTTTATGATTGAGATACTAAATTAAATATAACTTATTGATGATTTTTTAACACTGAAATTTCAATTTAATCAGCTATAATAAATATTACACATAAATACAAGAAAAGTAAACAACAAACGAGATTACTACCATTTTTTATGAGAAAATCAGTTACCGTGAACACTACATCAAAAAAACACTTTGTTATGTATGAATATTTAAATTAAATATAAAAAAAGTCATTATTCAATAAAATACATTGTTATGTATGAAATTGAACTAAATATAAAAAATTAATTATCTCTCATACTAACAGTTAAAAAATGTTAAATATAAATGCTATGAAAGTATTTGCATTGTCGAAACACATTTTTATTTTGAGTGATTTTGATAATTGATAGTTCTACAATAAAATCTCTAATCCTCAATTCTACAAGAAAGAAAATAACTATGGAGTTCAACCATGTATGTTTCCTTCTCCCCTTTAATACATTAACATATTTATTGATCAAAGTGTGAATATTTCTTGTTGTGGGTCGATAAAAAAATTCATAGACTTATCTTTTTTCACATATCTGTTAAAATATATCAAATAAAATATGCTTAATAAAGTCATGTCAATGTTTTGAAACATAAAAGCTTGTTTCCAAAAATATCCAAACAAATCTTATGACAAACACGACAATCATAATCAATAAAAAAAATTATAACTTAATATCTAAATATAGTGTGATACTTTATGAGGGAGATAAATTGGTATAATCCATCAATATTATTTAAGAGAAAATCTTGAGCATGCAATACTAGCAATCCATTACAACTGCTTTTTGTTTTGTGCTTATAACAAACTTTACTTTATGTCTTAAATATTTTTATGACAAATTTTTGGATACTCTTTATTTTAGTTGGGTATCAATGTTAATTGATTTAAAATTTCATTTTATTTTAAATAAAATAATATTTAAACTAATATTATTGAATATTCTTATTTGATTGCTAAAAGATATGGTATCCAATTATGTTTAAGGATATCAAAGTCTTCACGAACATAAAAAGAAGTCTTAAAAAATAATAAAATTAAATAAAACCTTTTCAATGCTGTTTGTTTTATTAAATAAATAGAAATTAAAGTGAATTGAAAACAAAAGCCAATCTTACCATCAAAATCTAACGGTTCACTTTATCCCACTTCTTTTTAATGACTAGAAAAATTCTTTAATAGAACAAGTTTAACATGTCATAAAGTAAAGCATTCGTTTGTTTTTATTGTTAACAACATTTATAGTTTATTATCATTGGAATAAACTTACATGGTGGCACTAGCAATAGCATGATGTGCTTTTCTTAGTCAACATCAACTAAAACAATTTGAAATAATAATTTAAATTGTTTTATAATATAAAATAAATATTAATTATAATTTTTAAAATATAAATATTTAGAGTCAAGTTTGATTTATTTATAAATAATCACCAATAATATAAAATAAAAATATTAAATCAATTAAAGATTATTTAAATCCTACCGGGTGATATCCAAAATCACATAATTGAGATTGTAGAAATTTTTTTTCTACATGTAGAGGTGATGAGTTCAAATCTTAAACATGTAAGTGAAGATGAACTTTATTACCTATTATGATCCATTCTAATTTGAAAATTAATCTTTATAATTACGCACAGAGAATATTTATAAAAAATATCTTAATTAATTCAATTGAATTTTTATTAATTTATTCAATAAAAAAATTCAAATGAAAATTAACATAAACAATTTCATTGCTTTATTGAAAGAAAAAAATAATAACATAAATAATTTTATTGCTAATATTGTAAAATTGGGGTGTGATTCAAAATCGAATAAAATACATATATTAGATATATATTAGATATATCTAAAAATATATCTTTAAAAATTAAGAACATTTTTAAAATTTCGTAAGGTGTCTAAAAAAATATATAGAATGCATTAAGAAAGTCTCTAAAATCATATTTTTGAAAGAATACCCATATGTTTATAGCACAAGGAAAATACAATGGGCTGGATAGCTTCTATCCACATCTCATACTAATTTTATAAGATAAATTTAACAAAACAATAATCCAATTATTTTGAAGTGATTATTTTTTTAAAATTTTATTTTGATTAATGGAGCTAAGAGATCAGGTCGACACATCGTTACAGATGCAATCACTACTCCTATGGTGAACACTCCTGTCTATTTTTTTTTAAAACGGTTGATCTCATTAATTGGAAGGTATTTTTTCTTTGAATCATTACTTAAATTATTTTAATCAAAGAGTTTCAAAATTTATAATTTTTATTATATATATATATATATATATATATATATATATATATATATATATATATATATATATATATATATATATATATATATATATATATATATATATATATATATATATATATATATATATATATATATATATATATATATATATATATATATATATATATATATATATATATATATATATATAGTTGAGTATGAACTTGGATAGAAACTTTTTTTAATTTTTAATTTTTTTATTTATAAGAATTTACCATTTATTTATATCAATAAATCATAAAACATATATAATATAGGTTAAATAACTTTAATTTTTGGAAAATATATTCTACATAATTGTTGTTCTTTGAAATTTTTATTAGGAGAAAAGACAATTTAGCTACAAATTTTTTTTTAAACAATAAATTCAATAAAAGAGTATTAGGTTAGGGGTCCTCAAACCCGAAAACAATACAACAAAAAACTTAAGAAAAGGCTAAGAAAAAATTTCCACCAACAATAACTACCAAGCTAAGCTATACAAATGATCCACACACAAAACAAAGTAGTTCATTTAGAATATAAAATATATGTTATGTTCGCCCACTTCCAAATCAAAAATTTATTGAACCAAACTAAATTATCCAAGTCACACTTCAAATTGTTAAAGATAATGTCATTCCGCGATTTTCACAATCGCCCACCAAATAATATTGATCTTGCCTTTACTAGACATTCTCTTTAAAAAAAGATTTCCAGTCCAATAAGTATTTATGAAATTCTGGCACGCAGATAACGAGACAAATGTCACAACACTAGGATCAAGACAGTTTGATCGCATAAGTAAATATGTAGAAACTTAAATGGCAGAAAAATAAAATAACAACACTAGTTGTTAACCCAGTTCGGTGCAACTCACCTACATTTGGGGGCTACCAAGCCAAGAAGGAAATTCACTGTGATAGTATTAGTTCAAAGCTAAACTCCACCGTTTACAACTTCTCGCCTAATCATTATCTTATGCAAGTTCTACCTAGACACCCTCTAGATATGAGATCCCCATCTCACTTCCTAATCAGTCACAAACATGTGACCATTCAACAACTACCCAAAATAGAAGTACCAACCCTTACAATTACAATACTTAGTTTTACATAAAAGCTTCAACCAAGAACAATACACTCTTGCTTAAAAGGTTTAGAGTGAACAATTAACAATGAACAATTAGTCACCTCAATGCACTAAACCTGATACAAGAGTGACATACAAACAAAAATATGCTAAACACTAAAGAGACTCCAAGACATGGTTAATCCTAATTTCTTCAAAAATCCACATCGTTCAAGATTAGGTCTTCTATTTTAAATAGCCTTCAGTCCTTGTAGGCTTGGGCTTCGAAATAAAACACAAATCACCAGGAATTATCTTCCAATCATCAACATAAATTTATGCACAATAATAAGAACAAAATACAAAGTTTTCTAAAAAGGTTCAAAGATCCTTTTTACGAAAACCAACACAATCTTTTAAAACAAAAGTTTCCACAATATCCCTTCTTGGATAACGCAAACATGTGAATGCAAACACCCTCAAAACTCACGCTAAAATACCAAAACAGCCATGCCTTAACTTTCTGATATAACATGTCCTGGCACATTGTTAAGTGGAAATTTTGACTTAATTTGAACCATCTTTCTTGGCATTTTTCAACTCAATTCTCATGTATTACTAGATTTATTTCTTGTTCTTGTGTGATTCTTCAATATGATGCAAATACCTTTGGATGCTATGATGTGTGTGTTATTATACATGATATAGGCATAAAACGTCAATGAGTAAGACACAAAAGATTGGACAAGGAAGCCAAAGAAAATGTGAAGATTTTGCAATTTTCGCTGGGCGAACAATAGCGAGTAGCCAGTGAATGTTCGATGTGTGAAGTTGCAACGAAGGACTAGCGAACCATCCCAAACTGAAGTCAGTAGCTAAAGGACCCTAAGTTCGTTGTGCGAACTTGTAGCGAGGTAATTCTCAGTGTGAAGAATTGCTCGCACGTCGAACTTCAAATATTTCTCAAGGGCGGTTTAACTGTTCAGAGGCATTTCATGTGCCTAAAAGTGTGTTCGCTGAGCGAAGAAAGGGTTCGCAGTGCGAACATGACAGATTTTGTAAATACTATATAAATACTTTTCTCACTTTTTAGAAATATAGATTATATTTTCAGATCCAAGCTTTATCTCTCTTCAAATTTCCAAGCATATTTTAGAGAGAGAAACTCAAACCTTAAGGGGGAGAAGCTAAGATCCTCAATCTCTTGTTGGGGTTTGGATGTAATCTTTTGATACCTTATGTATTTCATCTAATATATGTATTGTGAATTAGTTTTGATTCAATATTGATGTTGTCTTTGATTTCTTATTTGTGGATCTTGACAAAACCTTTTTCAAATCTTCAATCTAAGATCCTCGTCTATCAATGAGAAAACTTTTGACATAGTCTTGTGAGTTGATACTCATTTGCATCACTTTTATTTTATTGCGTTAATTAGTAGCATGAGTGCATGAGTAGGATCAATATGGTAAAGACCGCGATAACGCCTGGCAAAAGGTATTACGAGGATGTGTGATAATAGGGATGAAGAACTATGTTCACATACATTTGACATATTAGTTGAATACATGTAAAAAGGGTTAATCATGTGTACATATTATGATCATGGTGTTATATATGAATCAAATAATTATATGGATGTTATAGGAATATTTGTTGGGTCTAAACTCTAGACATAGATTTAGGTTTAACATTCACATGAGTATCAGTTCTTAATGCTCTGTGTTGGTTTTGTTGCGTGAGATATCACCAATGAAACAATACGGTTGGCCTCTCAACTTTGCATTAGACATAACCTCTATTGTATGTGATACAGGATGATATTAGATGAAAGTTTGAGTTGTGTATAACTTGATTAGAAGAATGCATTTGTTATCAAATGATGAGATCCAATCCCAACAAGGCTCCGTTTATATTTTAGTCTTTGATTTATACTTTTCGTCTTTATATTTTTTGCCTTTACTTATGGTTCTTTGAAAATTTTAACCAAAACTTTTGCACAATAAGCTTAGAAATATAGAGACTGTTGAACAGTGTTCTTTCCCTTACACCGATCCATGTGGAAATGATATAAATCCCGAAGGGAATCCTTCCAAATCTAAATTTTTGTTTCTTTCTGCTTTATTGCAGCTCGAACACACATGTCTCAGCATCATGCTGAACATGATGTTTAACATCATAAATTGTACTGTTAGTTAACATCATATTAATAAGTACTGTTAGTTAACATATAAATTACTTTATTTGCTTTTGTTACTATTATGATTAGATTGTTGCTTATCAATTGATTAATCTTATAGAATGTTAACTATAATTTGGTAGAGTTAGATGATGTTGGAAGCTGATGTTAGTGACACTTAGTAAGTTAATTGGACTTAGAAATTAGTTGACGTTAGTTTGGATTGTTTGAACTGTTATGTTAATTATTTGGAGATTAGAGGTGATTGAAACAATTGCTAGAAATTGGAAAAGAGTTAGGAAAATAGTTAGTGTATTGGTGTGTTAAAGTGAACGGTATGCTTGACTTGCACACCAGTCCAGTCAGCCGGTGTCGTTTCTCTGCATCTAGAAACAATATTGTTAGTGCTTCTCTAGATGGAACAGCCAGGTACCCTCTCTCGGAGGTGATATAAACTAACATATCGAGCTTATTGATTAAGTGCCAAAATAGATTGGTCTTTATCTAATTATTAGTCCTGAGATTGCTAGATGTAGTCTGCACTCATTTTCAACTATTGAGAAACTCATTTTCAACTAGCTGTAGTTAGGAAAATAGTTAGTGTATTGGATGATGAGTGATATGAATTAAATTGGATGGTTGGTTTGTATATTGCAAATGTGTATGTATGGATTCCAAGTGTTGGATATGTGTGTGTATGGATATGTATAGACTGTCATAGTCTTGACTTTCTAGCATCAATGCATGAAAATGTAGGAAGTCAGTCATCAAAATGCCGAAAATATAGCTCAACTGAAATGGAGACATCGAATGGGGAATAAAGGTTTTGTTGTTATAAGAGAAAGAATGGTATTCTTTTTTAAATTATATTTTAATTGAATATTAAATTGTGTTATTTTATTAATAATCTCATACTCTTGTTTTATTTGGTTTAGCGTGAAAATAATGAAGATAAAAAACCTCCGACTCAAGCTGAAATGTTCATTGCTACTCGACAAAGTAGGAAAGGAAAGGAGTTGGATCAAGAAACCAACCATGCAATTGTAAGTTATTATTGTTAAGTGTTATTTCTACAATAACCATTATCATTATACATATATTGATGAAAATTGAAATTAATCATAAAACATGTGATAATAGTTAAAGAACAGGTAGATATTTTGATTGTTTTGTCCTTTGCCTTTTATTTACTAATACTATATTATGTATGTTAGATAAAACTTCAAGACTTGATTGAAAATCATGGAAAACCTTCTTCATAAGCTTTTGAAAGCATATTGGGCAAACAAAAAGCTGGGAGATTGCGTTGCCACGGAAGAACCACAACACCAACTCTCTTGAAAAGAAACAAAGAAATTGCAAAAATTAAAAGAGAGCATGCTGCTGAAGTTAGACAATTTAATGACAGGTTACAAGAGATGGAAGAAAAACATCGTCAAGATAAAGAAGAAACTGATAGGAAAATTTAGCTTCTTCTTAAGACTGTTTTGAATCAAAATACCTCCGAGTTGAATATAGAGGCTTTGGCAGTTTTGATATCAACTCCTGCAACTGATGCTAACAGTGTCTCACGTTCTTCTACATCAACACATGCTCCAACTAATGATCAAGTAAGATTTGTTACATTCCTATGTTTTAAGGGATTTTGTATGTTTTAAGGGATTTTATATGTGACTATGTGAATACTTGTCACTACAAGAAAAACGATGGATTGCGACGATTATTTTGGCAGATTACGACGGTTAAAACCACCACCAATTACATTCTACGACGGTTGTAGTGTCGTCGCAGAAACGTGTGTCCCCAGGCTGTTTAGCGACGGTTGAAAAAACCGTCACACACAACCGCCGTTATATTTCACGACGGGCTTGAACTGACCTAAACTGGAGATAGCGACGGTTAAAGACCGTCGTTACTAGCCTTTTGATTTTTATTTTCATTGTTGATTGTGACAGTTTAAAACTGTCGTGAACTCTATTTCACGACTGGTTGGAACTGACATAAATTGAAAATGACAACAGTTAAATACTGTCGTGAATATCCTTTTGATTTTTGTTACCATTGTTGATTGTGACGGTTTAAAACTGTCGTGAATTTGATATCTTGACGGTTCATTATTAATTTTTATATATTGTATTATATTGTTTTATAATATATTCTTTTATTTAAATTATTATCTACTAAAATAGTTATATTATTTTTTCTTTAAATTATTTATACAATAATATTTTTATTTATAGTTTTTTTTTTATAATTTTTTTCTATCGCTTTTTAGTGTAGTAAAATTAATTCCAAAACTTAATATAAAATAAACATTATAATATCGAAAAAACGTGAGTTTCATAATCATGTAAAATGAAAGTTCCATAATCATTTCATGTAATACAAAAATTCAAAAACATATCGAATCATAATCTTATAAAATAAATATCATTGTGCCAAAAATGAATAAGTATCATTGTGCCAAAAATGAATACAAAATTGTCATCAAATTTTATAAGATCTTGTGAAGCTGCTGCGACCTCAGAAGCCTTTACTAATAGGTCAGCTGCAGGCGAAAATCCGACAACCCTTCTCACAATAAGGTGGCGATAGTAGTCTTGGACAGCCTGAAATTTCAAAAATTAAATGAATGAAGATTAACCTTCACAACTCCTTATTGTTTTGCCAACACAAAAAAAAATTCTCGAAATAAAAAATGGATTAAAAAATAATAATATTGATGGGTTATTAAAATTGGGGATCCCGTTCAGAAAAAGAGTATTCCCATTCATAGTAAATATACATTTTGTTCATAAGGAGAACCACATAGTAAATATGATTGTCGAGGCTTAAAGATGGTAGCATGTGGTAGCTTTGCCCTTCTTCAATATTCTTCTGAAGGAGAACCACATAGCTTAAATATCTTATGCAGCTGTTCCACCTATGAAGCATGAAAGCATATTATATCAGAAACTATAGTATGAAATTGCTTACTTTCTGTATCACCCAATCTCGATCCAATGGTCAGTGATGTGCTAACTAATGAGTCTTGCATTAAATGTCATATAATTTTTACAAAACAAGAAGTTGCTAGGGAATTATTTTGCACACATTTTACCAAACACTGCTAAACCATTTTCAGCAATAAAATAATAATGAATATCAATATCTTTTGAAGTAAAGTAACTAAAATTAGTGTTACTTTTCCAACTAGCATACACTACTGTTTTGTTGTTTGTCATAAGCATTTCAGTGATGATTTAAGAGAAATACATTTATCACACTTTAGTGGTATTATCAGTTTATCACCCTCGGCCAAAATAATCTTAGCTCCAGTCAACTTTTAAATCATAGAGAAACTTTGTCTATATCATACACAACAACTTGTCTAGATCATGAACAAATAGCAACTTACCAGTCATGCATAACACCAGTAAAACCTCTATCTAGTATGAGAGGAAGTGCATTAGTAGCCTGGGCAGGAATAACATTCAAATTCAAAAGTGATTTTATGTTTGCTATGGACATTACATAAAAGTGTTTCAACTATCACCAAGATATCTTATCTTACAAGAAATTGTACCTTGTATGCCTTGGAAGTAAGTATAGACCATATCTTTAACATTGTTATGTTTGCTATCTGCATCAGTTCATGAACTGTGTATAATCCATGTTAAGCTGAGACAATGCTATCCATTGTAGATTTATCAGAAGCCATATTAGCTCTACTGATTACTATCTCATTGCATTGCTCATTAAGCTTTTTCTCTCTTGCCTCAAGCATCTTTACTATCACCCATACCAAGAATGCTGCAGCTCCCTTTCCAACCCATTGCCTGCATTGCAAAACTCAATCATAAACAATGTAGCACCATTTGATAGGTACATAATAGTGTAAGAAAATAAGAACTTACATATAGGTGATTATTAGAGATACAGCAAGAACAACAAGAGTATTTATTGGTCTTTCCCATGTGAATATTTCTTGTAACCAAGGGACCACATTTTTAAGCGGCTTTAGTAGTTCCTGTGCAATAAAATCAGCAAACAATGGTTAAGTCCATGCATAAACATGGCTGTATCAACAAAAATTCTTACCGTTAGAACCAGAACACTGTCGATGACTCCTTCCTCCTTTAATTCTTCAGTGGTAGCTTTTGCAACGAGAGCTTTCTTTTCTTCCTCCCTAGATTGTTTAATAGCACACTCCAACGAGGGAGTTAGATCCAGAACATTGTCAGTGACTCCTTTCTCCTTTAATTCTTCAGTGGTAGCTTTTGCAGGAACTTTCTTTTCGTCCTCCCTAGATTTTTTAATACCAGACTCCAGTGAGAAACTATCGTCTAAAACATCCATATACTTTTGTCTGCTGGAATCACCTCTTCTTCAATCAAACCGGAGACTACAGGGCCAGCAATGTTCATACTCCTTAGTATAGAACTTGCACTACATGGTTGTCCACTCTTAACCTTTTTGAGCACATCAGGAAGCTCTTCTAGCACATAATCACCCTTTGGTATTTCATTATATAAGGAAAATATTAAGAATTTTGTTGGGACAAGAGGTGATATTCTCAGCATTTCCCTTGCTGCATGAAGCCTTATGATTCCTAATATTGTCCTTGCATGCATCTCCCATGTTTGTATTGGACATTTTATCTGGTACTTTGATAAAAACTGGTGGAGAAACATTATTTCCCTTATCAATGCTAGCCAATGGTCGCGTCTTGTAGAACTTGTAAGATTTGGAAACTCCAGCACAACTCCCTCCGATCTGGAAAATTCAGAAGATTGTTTTTTCACTCCACTAAGGTGGTATGAACAACACTATATAATCGAAACTGCTATGCTATAATAACAGTGTACATATTTAACGCAACAAAAAAAAGATATGGATATAATAGAAACTGCTAATCTATAATAATATTGTAGTGTGCTTACAAATCAGAAGATTCAATCACTATGCCCTTGTCAAACAGTTGGGCTCCCCATGGACCTGTGGCAGATGGTTTAACACTCTGCTCAATATCCTTAGATAGGTCTACTTTGAGAGCATCTTCATACTTTATTACTCCCGAAGTCTCGAAGTAAAGGGAATAATTGGTCAGTGTAAGCCTACCTGAGTGACAATAAGAAGAGTAAAATTCACACTTACATAAAAATAAATTAACTTAATAGATTCTAATGCACTATAAAAATAAATGATATGATAGACCAAACTGCAGACCAGGCCAACTTGTCGATCCAATATGGCGAATTACTCTCTGAGAGCTGGCTGTTCCTTCTACATGTAATATATATTTGTTTTCGGCTAGTTCCACACCAGTTGGAATTGCCTGTTTCTGCAAATGTCTTATGCACCTATGGAATCATGAATTTGAAAATAAAGGATAGTAAGCTTGTTGGCCTCAACCTGAAGTTATGTTAATGTATTAATTTTTTGAATTCAAGATAATTATCTGCTATCAGATCAAAGCATTACTTGCTCACCTCTTTCAAGAACATGTCATATGCTGGAAAATGCAGTTGGAAGCCCGTTGGTGCAGTTAACGATTCAAAAGTAAACCTTCCATTTGTTACATCCGCAGCTAATGAAACTAATGATCCCAACCATACAAATGCATCCTCTCCAACACTCCGTTCATTCGTAACCTGGTTTGGTAATTTATGAAAATATGATCAGAAAACAAATTGTTCAAAGCAAGAGTAAGTAACTAGTTACCATCATTCTGATCCATCGTAAAACTTCCTGTATCAACATAATAGATGTGAACAAAACTAAAGATAATAAAGAACATATAAGGAACAATATGGGCATTAATCATAGTATTTATTTCATTGGGTACATTGTATCAATCCAATACTCTGCCAAGTTATATAATTCAAAACTCGTTCAGCAATAATACAAGGCAAACTTTTCTGCACATATATTCTTTAAGACGGGCCTGGAGGTATAGTATCTGACTGTATTTAGCAAATTAGTAGATATTAGAAATCTGCAATGCAAGACAATTTGATTTTGATGGGAAAATACTACATATGACAGGTCTGAGACTCTGAGTAAACACTACATACAAACATGGTTTCTGACAGGAAGATGAAATATAGAAAATTTCATGTAAAATTAAAAGAAAACAGAAGGAAAAATGAAATAACAAATTAACTTGATTGGCTAAACCGTGTAGTGGCCCAGCTAAACCATTCAAAGCAGCTGCAAATGCTAGATAAGGATCTGATAGTGAACTACCAACCAGAACGGAACACACATACAATATATTAAATTACAATAATAACAACAGCCAAAGCCTTTTGCTACTAGGTGAGAGAGATTACATGAATCAAAACAACATCATAATACTTTATCATGAATCATGTCTAACAATAAAACTAAAGCAGGCATTTACTAAAGCATAAGTCATCTATACTAAATATTTGAATGTTCTATACATAATTCACTATTCAGGATTGCATATGGATGGAAAAAGTGTGTAAGAGAATTGACTTACTAAGTGAGCTGTGTGAGAATTAACATTGCCACCTTCATGATCACTGCACATGAAATTTAACCAAAACAAAAAAATCAAACAAAAACAAGGTTTACTGGGAATTGAAGGAGAACCATACAGTTCATCGTGATCATAGGAGGTACCATCATTAGGAATTAAACACAAACCTATGGATGTAAATATACAGCCTCATAAACTCCAGCATTTCCGGATCATCAAATCCTAACATGTGAGCATAGTTTGCACCATAATCTAAAGAATCATCCAATGGTATGATTTTTCCATCCTTGTATATCCTTTAAAATAGGGTAACAAATCAATCAAAAATGTAAAAAGGATGATAAAACTGTCAAAACACTTCTAATTGGTGCCATCCCATAATAAAAAAGGATCGAAGAAGTATCCAATTTTTTTTATTAAAAAAATAAAAAATAAAAAATTCTGATACGTCCTGATACGCCGGCAGCACGTAGCAATACGCTGGCGACACGTCTCCGATACATTGCGGATACGGCTAGATAATCTCATGACTATTCATATTTCTAGAACATGAACCAATCTTCCTTAACCTTAATTCTTCTTTTCTCTACTTTAATTACCTCATCACTTTCATTTTTCAACAACAGGAATCAAACTTTTCCTTTAATTATTTTTCTCAACTTTAATTATCTACTCTTTTTCTCATAGTTCTGTTACCAATTAGGAGCAAACGAAGGAAAGAGATCAGGAGGAAAAACCATTGTACTATAATTACAAAAACACTACAATGTTGATTCTTTTGCCTGTGCAACTTACTAAATTCTCTTTCTTCTTTGACTGAGTTTATGTGGGTGAGGTAGATACAAAGTAGGAAATCACAGCTCAATTTTTCATATCATAATATACAGAAAATAACTACAGAATTCTGATATCAAGCAACTAGACCATAAAAACTAAATGTATAAGATCAACAATAAACACCATGATTATCCATAAGAGAAGAATTTTGTTAAAATTCTAATATTTTATAATATTCATTTAATTAAACTCTTGCATGAGGTTCATATTGCACAAGCAATCATGAAAATCAGATATCTTAGGTGAATTTCTATGACTGGGTGAATCAAGCACAGGTTAGATGTACGGTACCTATTGAATAGTGACGTATTTTGTCAGTCAATTGAATTACCCCATTTTCCCCTTATTTGGCCTAAAATTTGAACCACTATCTATCACCCTGTGGTTAATTAAATTTCATAAATCTCTTTATTTGTTAATATTACAGACGTATAAGCCAACATAACAAAACATGAAGCAACAAAGGCTATTTTTCTTAAGAAAGGACAGGTTTCCAAGTTTCCAATAATGAATGTGACCGTCAAAATGCAGTTGAATTACAAAAGAAATACTATAAAAATCAGAATTCAAAAAAGAATTTGTCACTCAACTTGGAGGGCCATTACACCAGTACTAAACTGTGTCATTGGATGAGCAGAAACAGGCAGTGCATCAATTGCCTTGAAACCACTTTATATATAACACACACCTCTTCAATCTCACAACTACTCCCTCGGTCACTTCTTTTATAAGCAAACCGTTATATATACACTCCATTTTTTAAGACTTTAATCTAAGACACATGACACAGAAGATTAACTCTCACCTCTTCCAAGGAGGCATTTCCAGCCCTTTCACCAATCCCATTAATGGTGACTTCCAGCTGCCTAGCACTAGCTCGAGCACCCTGAAAGCAGCCACAATCAAAGAGCATACAAATTCAGAATCCAGCTACAAATGCAAAGTATAGACGGAGACAAAAAAAAGACAGGAACACCCGGAGCAATCTCATCTTTAACATGCCACATTGGAACTGGGTCTGCCAAACAATGCTTCAGTTTTAACATAACCTGGCAATTCCAAAGACTAACTCATAAGCAGGTAACAACACTCCACTTAATTTCTCTTTTAGATTTATTTCTATACAAGCATTAACCTAATAGCTTATGGAAACAGTTTATCTAGTGATATCAAATTATAACTTATATGAAGACAATTTTGAAATTATTTTATTTTTTGTTATGCAAGTATTTATTGCATAAACACTTACATGATAAGAGCTTATGTTACCAAATAGGGCCTAAACTTCATAACTTTAACAACAACAAACAGGGTTACAGGATTTCAAGAGGAGAAAACATGCATACCAGTGATAACAAACACGTGATCTCGACCACCAGAGCGGTTCCAAGCTTGAGTTTTCTTCACAAAATCAATAACCTCCCTCTGCCTCTGGTAATCCTCGTTCCCAGCCTTCTTCCTGAAGACACCTTTAGCCGTACCCAGTTGCAATTCAGCGCTGAGACCACATCAGCGTCACGTGCGTCAAGAACCCGTTTTGGGAACGACCTAGATCGTAATCGAGGAGGAGTCATAAGATCCCCCATGATCCACTACTCCGCACTATACTGTTTGAAAATTGGATTCTCCGAATACGGTGGAATTTCTAGGGTTTTACCCAAATTGGTGGATCAAATTTCACGGTATGCGTCACGCCGATACAGGAATCAGCGTCGAAGGACCAGTAGCGGTTAAGGAGGCCGTAGTTGAGGGATTTGGGGAGGTCGGCGATGTAGACGTTGATGCCGGAAGAGGTGAGGGGTTGAAGAGGGAGAGAACAATGTGAGATGGTTGTGGTGGTGGAGGAAGAGAAAAAGAAAGCGAGAGAGAAAATGGAGATGACGGCGAAGAAAAGGAAAAGTGTGGAAATGGATAAAGGCACATTGTTGTTGTTCCTCTGAATTTGAGGCATTGCTATGTTGTGATTGTGTTATTTGGGCAGTTTCAGAAATGGAGAAAGGAACGTTGTTATAAAACTTAATATAAAACATATATATATATATATATATATATATATATATATATATATATATATATATATATATATATATATATATATATATATATATATATATATATATATATATATATATATATATATATATATATATATATATATATATATATATATATATATATATATATATATATATATATATATATTACCATTGTTATCATAATTAATTTTAATAAAAGTTAACTATTTATATAATAAAACAGAAAGTATTTTACTATTATTTTAGACAAAAATATTAAGCTACATTGTCATGAAAATTATAATAATTATAATAATTATTTAATAAATTAATTAATAAAATTGAAAAGGTTAAAAAATAAAAATGAAAGAAAAAAATAGAAAATTAAAGGAATAAAAAAAATAGTAATTATGATTGGCTAAAGTAATTGCGACAGTTCTCCCTAACTGTCGCGAGTGTGGAAAGAGGGCGGTTCTTTGGTAACTGTCGCATTATTTTATACAACATGTCTAAAAAATTTGCGACGGCTGGCTTAAACCGTCGTGAGAACTGTCGTAGTCCAGGAATAAGGACGGTTTTTTGATAACTGTCACAAAATATCTACGACAGTTGACCCTAACAGTCGTGACAACCGTCGCAATCCAGGAATAAGGACGGTTTTGTGATAACTGTCGCAACTCAAGTGTCGTAAATCTCCTTTTATAATAATTATTGTTAAGTGTTATTTCTACAATAACCATTATCATTATACATATATTGATGAAAATTGAAATTAATCATAAAACATGTGATAATAGTTAAAGAACAGGTAGATATTTTGATTGTTTTGTCCTTTGCCTTTTATTTACTAATACTATATTATGTATGTTAGATAAAACTTCAAGACTTGATTGAAAATCATGGAAAACCTTCTTCATAAGCTTTTGAAAGCATATTGGGCAAACAAAAACCTGGGAGATTGCGTTGCCACGGAAGAACCACAACACCGACTCTCTTGAAAAGAAACAAAGAAATTGCAAAAATTAAAAGAGAGCATGCTGCTGAAGTTAGACAATTTAATGACAGGTTACAAGAGATGGAAGAAAAACATCGTCAAGATAAAGAAGAAACTGATAGGAAAATTTAGCTTCTTCTTAAGACTGTTTTGAATCAAAATACCTCCGAGTTGAATATAGAGGCTTTGGCAGTTTTGATATCAACTCCTGCAACTGATGCTAACAGTGTCTCACGTTCTTCTACATCAACACATGCTCCAACTAATGATCAAGTAAGATTTGTTACATTCCTATGTTTTAAGGGATTTTGTATGTTTTAAGGGATTTTATATGTGACTATGTGAATACTTGTGTATATGTTGCTTATGCATTATATATGTGGATTATTTACTTGGAGTGGATTATTTTATTTTAGATCCTTCGAATAATAATCTTATTTAAGTTATATTATTTTTATTTTGCAGGTCATGAATGATAAGATTAATGAAGATTTTGAATTTGAAGATGAAGAAACGTAGATGTAGAGATGTAGATGTTTAAGTTTAATTTTATAGATTAAAGATGTTATTTTGACTATGAATGATGATTGACATTGGGATATGTAATTTGAAGATGTTTTGTTGACATTACGATATCCAATTTGAAGATGTTTTGTTGATTGTGAATCAAATGATTGACATTATGATATTTAAATGGATTATGTCATGTATTTTTTTAAATGCAAGATCATTTTAAAATTTGTATTTGAATATTATTATATAAAAAATTGTGAATATTATCAGGTTTATAAAATAAAATAAAATTTTATTTTATTAAAAAAAATTATTTGGTTTATAAAATAAAATAATTTTTTTTGCAACAGTTATAAAGTGTGTCTGTAGTAAAGAAGGCGTTGCTATAACCTATAAGAAAATAAACTTAAGCCTCTATTAGAACGGTTTAGAATAGACTACGGCTAAGATACGTTGCTATATTCCATAAAATAGTTGTTTTCTAATAAACAATAATTGCAACGATTTAATTTCGAAAACGGTTTCCAGCCGTTATTGTTTTAGATCGTTCTATATATAAAATTACTGCAACAACTCTGAACAAAGCATTGCCGTTGGCTAAATAACCGTTCTTAAAGGCTAAAACAACGTCTTAGTTTATAACGTCCTGAAAACCGTTCTCATATATAAAGGCAACAGCCTTTTTGGATTTTGCAACGGTTTTTTTGGTGTTGCTGTATATTCAAAATTCTTGTATTGATTGTGGTTAGCCAAACTCTTAGAGACACATCCTAAGGTATTTGAATTTTTTTGCTTATATGTGTTAATAATAAGATTCTTTTTTATTTTGATTATTTTTAGTTCACTTAATTAATAATTTAGTTTATATTAAAAGTTTGAAACATTCAAATAGCTTGATTTTATTTACAGTGAAACAAGGTTATTATCCGGGTTTGCCAAGTCATCTCAAATTAAATATTCTCTCGCTAAGAGGAAAATATTTGGTTTTGATGGTGTTGTCGGTTTCAACGTAGGGTTTGTTCTTTGTGAATAATTATGATTTTATAAATCGTATTTTTTTAAAATGTTTGTTGAGATATTAATAGTAAGTATTTTTTATCATTATAATGGTTAATTTTTTTTTGGTATTTCTAATGATGGATATTGATATCGAGAGATAAGGAGGACTATAATTTTTTTGATGCATTAAAAATTCGATATGTTGCTCCATATTTTGGTGATGTTGAGAGTGTTGTAAATTAGGCTGCAATTATGTCTTATTGGTATATATTTAATTCTTTTTCAAATTCATGATTTAACTAACTTAACATAATTATTTATATTTGAATTTTGAATTTTTTGTGTGTGTTTTGCTATAGGGATCTTCCAATGCCAGAGAGGACAAAAATACAGAATTTATAATAACACTGTAGAGAGGAAAAAAATACATACATAATTTATAATAACACTGTAGAGAGGAAAAAATACAGAATTTATAATAACACTGTTTATTTTTGCATAGGAGTCAAAGCTTATGAAGATTTAAAGGATGATATCCTACACGCTTTTGAAGTTATATAAGACCATTATCTTCTCTTTTTAATGTTTTCTTTATCTCTTTTTGAGACATTTTTATTAAGATATTGTGTAATATTGAAACTCTACATCGAAGATAAATCTATTTTTAAACACAATGTGTCAATATTAGATATTGACACTTATATAAAATATTTATTAATAATGTCAAAGAGTTTACAATAAATTTAAATAAGGTTCAAATGCAACAAATGTGTCCGATAGTAGCACTTATATAAAATATTTTATCATAACTTATCTTGTTTATTAACTAAGTCATATCACACTTGAATTTTTACATGATCAAATACAATTCAATAAATTTATTAAGCAAGGATATCTTTTTGAAAATTATTTGTTTTTAGCTAAACACATCATAAATGAAAGCTAGATGAGTAATTAATGATGAATTTACATATAATTACACAAATTTTTCGAGCTTGTTCATCTTAAAAGAGTTTATAATAAATTTAAAAATGTCACACCTAAAACTTTAATGCAATTATCTTCAAAATAACTTCTAAAAACCTGTTTATTCAATTAACACATTTTCATTTTTTTTTTAATTTCAATAATTTGTGTTGCTCTCCACTACTAAAGTTAAATTATCATTTTTCTTATAGTTTGGATCAAAAGCTAATTTTTTTCATTGCAATTTTTTTTTATTGCATTCTTTTCGCTGATTCTACTGTGAGTTTGTTGTATCCGTTGCAGGAGATAACCATTGTGTCGGAGAAGGTTTCCCAAAAGCTGTGCGTTGAAAAATATGCAAGCTCCTCAAGACCGCTGGGGATGAAAAGTCCACTGGCCGGGAGACAGACATGGCAACTAGCAGGGGAGGGCTAGAAGTTGAAACTCTTGTTTCTGCTTTCTTAGACTCTGACGTCTCTCCTTGGAGGGGCTTCTCCTCTCTTCGTATATTGCTTTAGATGGCCTTCTTTGATGAGGATTTTGATGGCGTCTTTCAAGTGGATGCAGTTTTCTGTCATATGGTCATGGCTACAGTGGAAGCGACAATATTTGCTTCGGTTGGTGTTGCTCTTTAAAGTTGTCGGCTTGGGAAATCGCACGCCTCCTTGTTTAAATTCGGCGTTGACACATTCAAAAAGGATACGCCCGCGGGGAGCGGTCAGTAGGGTATATTCGGTGAAGAGACCCGCAGACCCTTTGTGATCACGGGGACGGTCGTCTCGTCGTCTATCTTTGTCTCGCCTGAAATTTTCTACTTCGTCCTTCTTCAAAGCTCTGGAACTCTCTTGGTCCCTCGAGTCTCTGACTTTATACGTGACTTCCTTTTCCTCGTATTGAATATAAGATTGTGCCTTGCGGAGAAGTTCGGCTAGAGAACGAGGAGGACTGATTTCTACCGCCTTGCGGAAGTTACTCTTCGGCCTCAGTCCTTTTTCTAGAAGGTACTTTTTCATGTAGTCAGTTGTGTGGATCTCGACCGCTTCCTTGTTGAGTCTGTCGACATAGTCGCAGAGAGGCTCGTCCCTGCCCTGTATGATACCCTCATGTGTGGCTTCATATTTCGGATGACGCTTGGAGGCAGTAAAATGCCGAAAAAACTGCTCATTCTAGTTCCTCCAATAAGTGATCGAGCCCCGAGGAAGGCTATTATACCAAGCCATAGGCCCCTTCTTGAGGGTGATGGAGAATAACCTGCATTTGATCGCCTCAATGACATTTTGGTAGTGCAACATGACCTCAATGTTTTCTATGTGGTCGCAAGGGTCGGTGGTACCATCATAGAGAGCTAGAGGGGGAGGTTTCTCCAGCCCACGAGAAATACGGGTGTCCATGATTTCTTGAGACAGGAGACCGCGGGCGTCGTCTTTGTTGCTCGTGTTTGGCGATCTGCTGAGAGAATAAATGCGTCCAGGGATCCTGCTGCGTCGAGGATATTTATGAGTTAGAATGATTAGAATACCTGACCCTCTCAAGAGAGGGTATTTATGAGATTCTCCTCCAGCTCGGGGCCAAGGTCTCCCATGTGAACGAAATATCTGGTCGGCCAATGAGGGACTGCCAGATAAAAGATCTAGCGCATGATCTTTGACCTGGTCCAATTGTCCCCGTGACTTTTGGAGGGGCAGTTGGTCGCGTGAACTTTCAAGCGCGTGAGGGGGATGTCCCCAACGACTATATGCTCCAGCGGCTATATTGTGCTCAACGACTAGATTGTCCTAATCTCCTTATTGGACCTGACCTTAAACTAAACTGTATTAGGTCTTGCCTAACTGTGGGGCATGTGACAATCCAGTCCACAACATATCTTGATCACCTACAACCTCCTTAGAATATTATGCAGTTGAGCGATTCATTGTTTTGTCTAGTTCGGGTACGTCATCGATTAGCCCAAAACATATATAAATAAAAAAATTATAAAAACTATTCAAATTAATTTTTATAAAAAGTTTAAATATAAAACATAACAATATAAAAATAATTAAAAAAAAAATCAAACATGTCCTAATTCTTATTTATTTACTCAAATTTGATTAATTTATGTGGATGGATTACAGAAGAAAAAATTATTACTATACTTGACATGATTGGATTACTAAATTAGGAAGATTTTGTCTTTTTCCTACCATATGTTATTTATATAGAGCATCGTAGTGCCATTTTCGATTACCAACTTCATCAAACACTTCTACAAAGAAAAAACAGAGACAAATATATAAAATTCATAATGAGTGCTTCTGATTTTTCAGCCTCGTTCGCAACGACGCCGTTTCGGCTAACTAGTTACTTAACGACGTCGTCTAAGTTCGGTTTCAAGTCGCAGCACCGCGTCAGCACTGGACGAAGTGTTCGGGGAGTTAGAATTACGGCGGCGTCGTTGTGGCCAAACACAGACTCAGCCGTTTCTCCACCGTCGCCGGGGGAATCAAATGGAGCTTTGGAGATTAACGGCGCCGTTGATAAATCTTACTCGTTTTTGAAATGCGATGGATCGAAAACCGTTCACGCTGGTACTTGTTTCTCTCTTTTATAGTAAACTTTTTTTTTATTATGAATTGTTGTTTATTTTATTGAGGGATAGAAAAATTGGTTTTCTGAATTGCAAACATAGCTTTTAATATATATATATATATATATATATATATATATATATATATATATATATATATATATATATATATATATATATATATATATATATATATATATATATATATATATATATATATATATATATATATATATATATATATATATATATATATATCGCACTGAACTTATCACCATGCATGCACCAGCTCTAACACTCTAACAACCATAAAACTCCAGTACAACTCTCATATATTAAAGTTTTGTATTGAGTTAATATATTTATTAAATAAAATTAATTACTAGATATTAATAGTGTAAAAAAATTTATATTTATTGAATATTCTCAATTGATTATTAGAATGTACTAATATCCAACTAAATTCAAGAATACAAGTGTGTTTATCATATTTTAATTAGGAAAGACGATCTCCAAAAGCATAAAAAGAAGCCTTAAAAAATAATAAAATTAAATAAAACCTTTTCAATGCTTTTTGTTTTATTAAATAAATAGAAATTAAAGTGAATTGAAAACAAAAGCCAATCTTACCATCAAAACCTAACGGTTCACTTTATCCCACTTGTTTTTAATGACTAGAAAAATTCTTTAATAGAACAAGTTTAACATGTCATAAAGTAAAGCATTCGTTTGTTTTTATAGTTAACAACATCTATAGTTTATTATCATTGGAATAAATTTACATGGTGGCACTAGCAATAGCATGATGTGCTTTTCTTAGTCAATTGTGAAATATCAATTGTGATTAAAATAATAATTTAAATTGTTTCATAATATAAAATAAAAATTAATTATAATTAAAATATATAAATATTTAGAGTCAAGGTTAATTCATTTATAAATAATCACCAATAAAATAAAAATAAATTAAATAAATTAAAGATTATTTAAATTCAACATGACAATTTAGTCTAAAAAATAAATAACTTAGTTAACTCAATTTAATTTCTATTAATTCATTCAATAAATAACTTAGCAAAACAATAAGCCAATTATTTTGAAGTGATTAATTTTTTTAAAAATTTTGATTAATGCAGCTGAGAGATTAGGTCGAGGCATTGTTACAGATGCAATCACTACTCCTGTGGTGAACACTTCCGTCTACTTCTTTAAGAAAACTGCTGATCTCATTGATTGGAAGGTATTCTTCTTTAAATCATTAGTTAAATTATTTTTGTCAAAGAGTCTAAAAAATGATACTTTAATTGTTGTATAACCTTTTATGTCATATATATATATATATATATATATATATATATATATATATATATATATATATATATATATATATATATATATATATATATATATATATATATATATATATATATATATATATATATATATATATATATATATATATATATATATATATATATATATATATATAAACAGCTAAGTATGAACTTGGATAGCAATTTTTTTAATTTAAAATTTTAATTTATAAGACTTAACAATTTATTTATATTAATATATCAAAAAATATAATTTAAGCGAAATAGTTTCTGACACATAATTGTTGTTCTTCAAAATTTTTATTAGGAGAAAAGACAATTTAGCTATGAATATGGACGATATGGAAATCCAACAACAACTGTTTTAGAAGAGAAGATGAGGTTTGTTTTAACACTAATTTTATTTCTTAGTATTGTCTGATGTCTGATTTATTTAAAAATTTAATTTAATTTTTAAAAATTTAGGTTAACTTTTTTTTAATAAAAAACATAAATTCAAAAGTGGACAAATTTGTATTTTTTTTAAATAAAAAATTATATAAAAATGAATTATTTTATTAAAAAAGTGAAAAAAAAAACATTTTTCATAATGATTTTAAATATATTCATATAGATAAACATGCTACAAAGTTATTTGATTTTATTTATCAATAAAAACAGTGCATTGGAAGGAGCTGAATCGACTATGTTCCTAGCATCTGGGATGTGTACAAGCTCTGTCATGTTCTTGGCACTTGTTCCAGCCGGTGGACACATTATTACCACAACTGATTGCTATAGAAGAACAAGAATATTCATTGCCAACATGCTTCCTAAGATGGGAATTACGGTATAAATTAAATATATTTTTTATAGTTTCATTAATTTAATATATTTGTTTGTTAAAATTTTACTAATGAAACTTAATTTATAAATTTCCGCTTGATTGAACAGGCCACCATAATTGATCCTGCTGACGTTGATGCCTTAGAAGCTGCTTTGGAAAATAACAAAGTGAGCTTATTGATTTCTAAATCGATTAAAAACTCATTTAGCGATTCATTTCAGATTTTGTTTGATAAAAAAAGCTGATAGTCGATAAGTTAGCAGATAATGATCAATAATTTAGGTGATAATTGATAACTAATAAATTGATTAATAACTTATAGATGATGACGGATAATTAATAACTTAAAGTTGATAATCGATAATCTATAACTGATAGTTGATAGTTGATAAATTAATTGAAATATTTTTAGGTTTCACTCTTCTTTACTGAGACACCAACAAATCCATTCCAAAGATGTGTTGATATTAAGCTGGTTTCAGAACTTTGTCATAGAAAAGGAGCTTTGGTTTGTATTGATGGAACATTTGCTACACCTATTAACCAGAAAGCACTTTCTCTTGGAGCTGATCTTGTTGTCAATTCTGCAACAAAATACATTGCCGGACACCATGATGTAATTCATTTTAATTTGGTTACATAAATTATCACTTAAACTATCTCACTTATTCATCTTTTAAAATTTATAGTACTATTAATAATAATTAACTTTTTTCCTATTATTTTTAGGTTCTCGCTGGTTGCATAAGTGGTTCAGAGAAGTTGATTTCAAAAGTTCGAAGTTTTCATTTCATTTTGGGTGGTACTCTTAGTCCGGTAAACATTTTCACTAGATCGTGTTCTTCATCTCGCTGTTATAACCCAATACTTTGACTGTGAAGATAATTTATATAAAATTTCGATTTCAAATTTGAATCATTAGAATTAGTTGTTATGTTGACATGTTGATAAATATTTATGTTAAACAGAATTCTGCATACCTAGTCATTAGAGGTATGAAAACTTTGCATCTTCGTGTACAACATCAAAATTCAACAGCATTGAAGTTAGCTAAACTCTTAGAGATACATCCTAAGGTATATGAAATGTTTGTCTATATATGTTTATTTTTAGTTCATTTAATTAAAATTTTGTATTACATTGTAAGTTTGAAACCCTCATTTCCTTGATTTTATTTTTAGGTGAAACGAGTTTATTATCCGGGTTTGCCTAGTCATCCTGAATATTCTCTCGCTAAGAGGCAAATGTTTGGTTTTGGCGGCGTTGTCTGTTTCGATGTAAGATTTTTTCTTTTATTGTGAAAAGTTACGATTTAAAAATTGATACTTTTTTTTAAAAGTGTTTGTCGAGATAATAATAGTAAGTTCTTTTTATCATTATAATGGTTAATTTATTTTTTTGGTATTTGTAATGATTGAAGATTGATGGAGACATAATGAGGACTATAAAATTTGTTGATGCATTGAAAATTCCATACATTGCTCCATCTTTTGGTGGCGTTGAGAGTGTTGTGAATCAACCTGCAATTATGTCTTATTGGTATATGCTTGATTCTTTTCGAAATTCATGATTTAACTAACTTAATATAATTATATATATTGGATTTTTTTTGTAATATTTTGTGTGTGTTTTGTTATAGGGATCTTCCAAGACAAGAGAGGGAAAAATATAAAATTTATGATAATACTGTTCGTTTCTGCGTAGGAGTTGAAGCCTATGAAGATTTAAAAGATGATATCCTACACGCTCTTGAGGTCATATAAGACCTTAATCATCTTCTCTTTTTAATGGTTTCTTTGTCTTTTTTTGTGTGACATGTTTATTAAGATAACATGTAACATCTCTAGATCGAAGATATGCATATTGTTGAATACAATGTGTCAATATTAAATATTATTCGGTACAAAATAAATATGGTTACATTTTATGTATTAATATTATATCTATGTTGGTTTAATATTTTAGAGTCATCTAAATTTTTATAATTGAATATTGTGTGGAAGGAAGGCGTATAATATGTATGTTAAGATGATGAAAAATTTTATTTTTTAAAAATATATGTTAATAATTATCTTTATTTTTACGATTGAGAAACTAAATAAATAATTATCATATTAATAAAAAAGAAATATGTATTTGATATTGATAAATTTACATTTCATAGAAGTTATTAATAATTTTAAGTATGGTCCAAAAGCGACAATTGTAATGATTATAACACATATATAAAAATCCTATAATCACTAATCTTATTTATTAACTAAGTCACTTCACATAATTTTCTACCTAATCAAATGCAATTAAATAAACTCATCAAGCAAGGATATTATCTTGAAAATTATTTAGTTTTAGCTAAACACAAAATTAGTGAAAGCTAGATGAGTGATTAATAATGGATTAGCATATAATTATACAAATTTTTGGAGTTTGTTCGTCTTGAAAGAGTTATATTTTTCTAAAAATGTCACACCTAATAATTTGATGCAATTATCTTCATCATAACTTCTAAAACATGTTTAATCCATCAACATATTCTCATAACTTGTGTTGGTTTGTTTTTTGATTCAATTTCAATAATTTGTGTTGTTTTTTATTGTTGAAATTAAACTATCATTTTTTTAATTGGTTCAAAATTTCACTTTTTCCATTGCATTTTTTTTTTGTATCAATTAAAACAATGATAATTTAATTTCAACAACAGAGGATAACACAAATTATTGTAATCGATTTAAAAACCATAATCATACATTATTGTGAAAATATTTTTAATCAATTTATAAGTGACACTTTTTTTATATATTTAAATTTGAAAGTTTTTTGTTGACTGCATTTTGCTAAAACATGTTGCTGTAGCTATATGTTGTGTAAGATGTCTTGATATGTGAGTCAAACATCTCTGCAGGTTGTTTACTCAGGTTGTGCAGAGTTAGAATACAGGATGTCAAATATGATCTTCTAACATGTTATTACAGAACTGAACAACATTCTATTCAGAATGTTGTGATTTATTTATTACTATTTTTTAGCAATCTTTTGTGCTATCCTGGTGAGAGATATTTCTGGCGCAAATCAAGGGGAGTGTTTCTTTAATCAAAAGAGTTTATGTTGTATAATTCGTGGAGTTATTTTGGAATCTTTTATCCTATTTTCATGCAGAAAATCTTGAGAAAATTTGAAGTTTTATTTGATTTGATTTGATCAAATATGAGTTGGTTCTTTCTAATGCCCAAGCCCATGCGAAGCGATTCTATTTAAATACTCTCTAACCCTATTTGGAGTTTAGAGAAGCTAGGGTTGAGATATGTGCATTGCTTAAGGATTAGGGTTTTAGTTTCTCGTGCTTTTGCTATTTGTGAGTCATTCATTCATCACTTAGATGCTTGAACATGACTGAGTTTATTGAGTTATAATTGTGAATCACTCATAAGCTTTATTTAATAATAAAAACAGTGCATTGGAAGGAGCTAAATCGACTATGTTCCTAGCATCCGGGATGTGTACAGGCTCTGTCATGTTCTTGGCACTTGTTCCAGCCGGTGGACACATTATTACCACAACTGATTGATATAGAAGAACAAGAATATTCATTGCCAACATGCTTCCTAAGATGGGAATTACGATATAAATTATATATATTTTTATAATTTCATTAATTTAATATATTTGTTTGTTAAAATTTTATTAATGAAACTTAATTTATAAATTTCCACTTGATTGAACAGGCCACAATAATTGATCCTGCTGATGTTGATGCCCTAGAAGCTGCTCTGGAAAATAACAAAGTGAGCTTATTGATTTCTAAATCGATTAAAAACTCATTTAGCGATTGATTTCAGATTTTGTTTGATAAAAAGATGATAGTCGATAAGTTAGCAGATAATGATCAATAATTTAGGTGATAATTGATAACTGATAAATTGTTTAATAACTTATAGATGATGACTGATAATTAATAACTTAAAGTTGATAATCGATAATCTATAGCTGATGGTTGATAGTTAATAAATTAATTAAAATATTTTTAGGTTTCACTCTTCTTTACTGAGACACCAACAAATCCATTTCAAAGATGTGTTGATATTAAACTGGTTTCCGAACTTTGTCATAGAAAAGGAGCTTTGGTTTGCATTGATGGAACATTTGCTACACCTATTAACCAAAAAGCACTTTCTCTTAGAGCTGATCTTGTTGTCAATTCTGCAACAAAATACATTGTCGGACACCATGATGTAAGTCATTTCAATTTGGTTACATAAATTATCAGTTGAACTATCTCACTTATTTTTTTTTTCAAATTTATAGTACTATTAATAATAAATAACCTTTTTCCTATTTTTTTAGGTTCTCGCTGGTTGCATAAGTTGTTCAGAGATATTGATTTCAAAAGTTCGAAGTTTTCATTTCATTTTGGGTGGTACTCTTAGTCCGATAAACATTTTCACTAGATCATATTCTTTATCTCGTTGTTATAATCTAATACTTTGATTGTGAAGATACTTTGTATAAAATTTCTATTTCGAATTTGAGTCATTAGAATTAGTTGTTATGTTAAACAGAATTATGCATACCTAGTCATTAGAGGTATGAAAACTTTGCATCTTCGTGTACAACATCAAAATTTAACAGCATTGAAGTTAGCCAAACTCTTAGAGATACATTCTAAGGTATATGAAATGTTTATCTATAAATGTTAATAATAAGATTGTACAATTTTGATTATTTTCAAATCATTTAATTAAAATTTTGCATTACATTGTAAGTTTGAAACCCTCATTTACTTGATTTTATTTGCAGGTGAAACGAGTTTATTATCCAAGTTTGCCAAGTCATCCTAAATATTCTCTCGCTAAGAGGCAAATGTTTGGTTTTGGCGGTGTTGTCTGTTTCAATGTAAAATTTGTTCTTTTATTTTGAAAAGTTACGATTTAAAAATTGATACTTTTTTTAAAAGTGTTTGTCGAGATATTAATATTAAAAAAAAAATTATCATTATAATGGTTAATTTATTTTTTTTGATATTTTTAATGATTGAAGATTGACGGAGACATAATGAGGACTATAAAATTTGTTGATGCATTGAAAATTCCATACATTGCTCCATCTTTTGGTGGTGTTGAGAGTGTTGTGAATCAACCTGCAATTATGTCTTATTGGCATATGCTTGATTCTTTTCCAAATTCATGATTTAACTAACTGAACATAATTATTTATATTGGATTTTTTTTAATATTTTGTGTGTTTTGTTATAGGGATCTTCCAAGACAAGAGAGAGAAAGTATAAAATTTATGATAATACTGTTCGTTTCTGCGTAGGAGTTGAAGCCTATGAAAATTTAAAAGATGATATCCTACATGCTCTTGAGGTCATATAAGACCTTAATCATCTTCTCTTTTTAATGTTTTCTTTGTCTTTTTTGTGTGACATGTTTATTAAGATAACATGTAACATCTCTAGATCGAAGATATGCCTATTATTGAACACAATGTGTCAATATTAGACATTATTCGGTACCAATAAATATGGTAACATTTTATGTATTAATATTGTATCTATGTTTGGTTTAATATTTTAGAGTCATCTAAATTTTTATAATTAAATGTTGTGTGGAAGGAAGACGTATAATATGTATGTCAAGATGATTAAAAATTTCGTTTTTTTTAAAGTATATGTTAATAATTATCTTTATTTTTACGATTGAGAAACAAAATAAATAATTATCATATTAATAAAAAAAGATATGTATTTGATATTGATAAATTTACATTTCGTAGAAGTTATAACAATTTTAAGTATAGTCCAAATACGACAATTGTAATGATTATAACACATATATAAAATATCAATTAATCACTAATCTTATTATTAACTAAGTCACTTCACATAACTAAGTCACTTCATGCAATTGAGTAAACTCATTAAGCAAAAATATTATCTTGAAAATTATTTATTTTTAGCTAAACACAAAATTAGTGAAAGCTAGATGAGTGATTAATGATGAATTAGCATATAATTATACAAATTTTTGTGGTTTGTTCGTCTTGAAAGAGTTATATTTTTCTAAAAATGTCACACCTAATAATTTAATGGAATTATCTTCAACATTACTTCTAAAACATGTTTAATCCATCAACATATTCTCATAACTTGTGTTGATTTGTTTTTTTATTCAATTTCAATAATTTGTGTTGTTTTTCGTTGTTAAAATTAAGTTATCATTCTTTTAATTGGTTCAAAATTTCACGTTTTCCATTGCATTTTTCTTTCTTGTATCAATTAAAACAATGAAAATTTTATTTTAACAACAGAGGATAACACAAACTATTGAAATCGATTTAAAAACCATAATCATATATTATTGTGAAAATATTTTTAATCAATTTATAAGTAACACTTTTTTATATATTTAAACTTGAAAGTTATGTGTTGGCTGTATTTTGCTAAAACATGTTGCTGCAGTTATATGTTGTGTAAGATGTCTTGACATGTGAGTCAAACATCTCTGTAGGTTGTTTATTCAGGTTGTGCAGAGTTAGAATACATGATGTCAAATCTGATGTTCTAACATGTTATTACAGAACTGAACAACATTCTATTCAGAATGTTGTGATTTATTTGTTACTATTTTTTAGAAATATTTTGTGTTATCCTGGTGAGAGATATTGCTGGCGCAAATCAAGGGGGAGTGTTTCTTAAACAAAAGAGTTTATGTTGCATAATTTGTGGAGTTATTTTGGAATCTTTGGTCCTATTTTCATACAGAAAATCTTGAGAAGATTTGAAGTTTGATTTGATTTGATTTGATCAAACTTGAGTTGGTTCTTTCTAATGCCAAAGCCCATGTGAAGTGATTCTATTTAAGACTCTCTAACCCTATTTAGAGTTTAGACAAACTAGGGTTGAGACGTGTACATTGCTTAAGGATTAGGGTTTTAGTTTCTTGTACTTTTGTTATTTGTGAGTCCTTCATTCATCACTTAGATGCTTGAACTGGACTGAGTTTATTGAGTTATAATTTTAAATCACTCATAAGCTTTTAAGCAAGAGTGAATTCTGTGTCTTTGGAAGTGTGTCTTCTGTTATTCATTATTTTAAGTTGTATCACTTTTGTGTGATTGAAGGGAAGTGAGAGGGGTCTCATATCTAGGAGAGTCTTAGACAGAAATTGCACGGGTAGAGATTAAGCGAGAAGATTATAAGCATGAGGTTGTTTGCAGAGAATCTTCAAAATAATTATGTTTTAGAGAATTTTCTTCTTAGCTTGGTAGCCCCCAGGTGTAGGTGAGTTGCACCAAACTGAGTTAACAAATTCTTGTGTTGTTTATTGTTTTCCTATTGTGTTTATTATCTTGTTCTTAAGTTGATAATAATTCAGATATTAGTGTCGTAACATCTCCTTTGACATCTCATATATGATACCAGAATTTCAATTGGTATTAGAGCAGACATCCTGCTCTGCATCTGGATGAGATTTAGGGAAGATACTTTCTGGTACGATGGACAAGGAAGGATGATTTGTTAACAAACCACCCATCCTAGATGGAACCAATTAAGACTATTGGAAAGCACACATGGTGGCCTTTCTGAAGTCTATGGATATCAAGTATTAGAAATTTGTCATAAGAGGATAGGAACATCCTGTTGTTCTGGACAAAGATGGAAAGAAGACTTCTGAGTTGAAACCTGAAAAAGAATGGACTAAAGAAGAGGATGAACTGGCCCTGGGAAATTATAAAGCGCTGAATGCACTATTCAATAGAGTGGATAAGAACATTTTTCAGATTGATTGACACTTGTGTGGTGGCCAAATATGCTTGGGAAATGCAGAAAACTACTCATGAAGGTACATCTAAGGTGAAGAGTCAAAACTTCAGTTGCTCACTACAAAGTTTGAGAATTTAAGAATGAAAGGTGATGAAAATATTCATGACTTCCATATGAATATTCATGAGATGTCCAATTCATCCAATGCTTTAGGAGAAAGGATGTAAAAGGAAAAACTGGTAAGAAAGATCCTCAGGTCTCTTCCCAAAAGATTTGACATGAATGTTACTTCCATAGAAGAGGCTCAGGACATCAGCAAGATGAAAGTGGATGAACTTGTTGGATTCCTCCAAACATTTGAATTAGCTATTAGTGACAGATCTGAAAAGAAAAACAAAAGCATAGCTTTTGTGTTCAATATTAAAGATGGAGGTGATGAATCAAATATGGATACTGAGGAAGGAATATTAAATGCTATAGTCTTGCTTGGGCGACAATTTAATAAGATAATGAAAAGGATGGATAGGAAGTCAAGGCCTAATGTCAAGAACAACTCATCTGACATCAGCAAGTCTAGTGAATTTCAAATAAGAACAAGAGCTAAAGAAAAATCCACTCAAGGGAAAGGAATTCAGTGTCATGGATGTGAAGGATTTGGTCACATTAGAGTTGAATGCCCTACATATCTCAAGAAACAAAAGAAGGGTTTACCCGTGTCTTGGTGTGATGAGGATTCTGGAAGTGAGCCTGAAGAGGAGTCTGCCAAGCATGTGATTGCTCTAACTAAAAGATGTGACTCTGAGGAAGATTCTTGTGATGAAGAAGTGTCTTATGACAAGCTAGCTGCCTCCTAGAGAGAACTGTGTATCAGAAGTGAAGAAGTTTGTCAGCTGAGATAAAAACAGAAGAGAATTATAGCCCAACTGAAGGCAGAAAAGAAAGAGAATATGGCAACTATCTCTAAGCTGGAAAGTGAAGCGATACTACTGAACTCCAAACCAGACAGAATGTCCAAGTCTGTTAGAATGTTGAATAGTGGGTCTGATACACTAGATGAGACTCTTCATGTTGGAAAGGTAGGTGGAGATAAGAGTGTAATTGGATTTAATGATCAAGCTTTGCTTAATAAAGGAAAGGAACTTCTCACAAACTTTGTTCCTCCTAGACCTAAGCCAAAGATGTTGAATCAGGTGTCTCAACATCATGGCAAAAGTCAATTCGACCACTCTTGAGGAAAGTTCAATCGTCGGAGGTGTCATTACTGTGGTCGCTTTGGTCACATAAATCTATTCTGCTTCAAGTTATATGGATATCCTAAGCATACACTTTGGTCTAGACCTAATCAGGTTGCTACTACTATCAATAAATAATGGGTTCCCAAGGCTACTACTACCAGCCTTATAGCTTAAACCTCTCTCAGAGTCTCAGCCAAAGAAGACTGGTACTTTGACATTGGTTTCTCAAGACACATGACAGGGGTCAAAAACTTATTGGTAGATGTCAAATCTCAAGCAACCAGTTATGTAGCATTTGGTGATGGGGCTAAAGGTGAAATCAAGGGAGTTGGAAAGTTGGATTTCTTAGGGCTTTCAAATCTTGATGGTGTTATGCTTGTTAAAGGATTGACACCCAATCTAATTAGCATCAATTAACTATGTGATTAAAGCCTCAATGTCAACTTCACTAAATTTGAATTCCTGGTGACCAATGAGAAGAGTGAAGTGATTATGAAGGGAGTTAGATCTAAGGACAATTGTTATGTTTCCTTAAGACTCAAGTTGTTCTTCCACATGCTTACTTGCCAAAGAAGATGAAGCTAAACTATGGCATCAAAAACTTGGTCATCTGCATTTAAAAGGAATGAAAAGGATCATCTCTATAGAAGTTGTCAGAGGAATCCCAAAGCTCAAGATTGATGAAGGAAAAGTATGTGGTGAGTGCCAAATTAGGAAGTAGACTAAGATGTCATGTCAGAAGATTCAACATATGACTACTTTAAAAGTGTTGGAACTCCTTCATACGGACCTAATGGGACCTAGGTAGGTAGAAATCCTTGGCGAAAAGAAGTATGCTTATGTGGTTATGGATGATTATTCAAGATACACTTGGATAAAATTTATTAGGGAAAAATAAGAAGTGTTTGAAGTTTTCAAAGATCTTTGTCAGAAACTTCAAAGAGAAAAAGAAAGTAATATTATTAGAATCAGAATTGACCATGGGAAGAAATTTGAAAACAACAAATTTGCTTAACTCTATTCATATGAGGGAATTGGTCATGAATTCTTTTCTCCCATCACTTTTTAGCAAAATGGAGTTGTGAAATTTAAGAATATAACTCTCCAGGAGTCTGCTAGAGTTATGATTCATGCCAAACAATTACCCTACCACTTTTCGACTGAAGCTATGAACACAGTCTGTTATATTCATAACAGAGTGACCTTGAGGAATGGTACCTCAGCTACCTTATTATAAAATATGGAAAGGAAGAAAACATATTGTCAAATACTTTCATGTATTTGGAAGTAAGTGTTATATCTTGGAAGATCGTGAATAGAGAAGAAAGGTAGACCCATAAAAGTGATAAGGGAATATTTTTGGGGTACTCTACCACCAGCAGAGCTTATAGAGTGTTTAACTCCATAACTAAAGTAATGATGGAATCCATAAATGTTGTGGTTGATGACACATGTATGAATAAGGAAGTTGATGATCTAGAGGATGTTGGAACATTTATGAATGATGCTTAAGAAGAAACCACATACATAAGTACAAGGTTGGAACCTATTGATGTTGAATCTAGAACTGATCAAATCAACAAGGAGCCATCTATTAGAATTCAGAAAGACCACCCTAAAGAGCTTATCATAGGAGATCTTGATAAAGGAGTAACTACTAGATCAAGGGAAGTCATGTCAAATTCTTGTTTTGTTTCAAAAGTTGAGCCCAAGAATGTTTAGGAAACCTTAACTGATGAATTCTAAATTAATGTTATGTAAGATGAGCTAGGTAAATTTAAGATAAATTAAGTGTGGGATTTGGTCTCTAGGCCTAAGAGAATCAATGTGATTAGAACTAGATGGTGTATAAGAATAAGTCTGATGAAAAAGGCATTGTCACAAAAAATAAAGCAAGAATTGTTGTTCAAGGGAATACTCAAATTGAAGGGGTAGACTTTGATGAGACTTTTGCTCCTGTGGTTCATCTTGAGGCCACTAGGTTACTTTTAAGAGTGGTTTACATTCTGAAGTTTAAATTGTTTCAGATGGATGTCAAAAGTGCCTTCTTAAATGGTTACCCAAATGAGGAGGTCTATGTTGAACATCTTAAGGGATTTGTTGATCCAACTTTTCCTAACCATTTGTACAAGTTAAAGTAAGCTCCAAGGGTATGGTATGAAAGGTTGACGACTTCCTTATTGAGAATAGATACAGGAAGGGTGGAATAGACAAGAACCTATTTGAAGCTTTCTAAAGATGAAAAGGGTGTGAATGTGGACCAAAGTCTCTACAAAAGTATGATAGGTAGCTTGTTATATCTTACAGCAAGTAGGCCTGATATTGCTTTTGATGCAGGTGGTGTGCCAGATATCAAGTTGAACCCAAGGTAAGCCACATCAATCAAGTGAAAAGAATAATTAAGTATGTGAATGGGAATTGTGACTATGGTATGTTATACTCCCATGGATCTGGTCCTATGTTGGTTGATTATTATAATGTTAATTGGGCAGGAAATGTTGATGATAAGAAAAGCACATCAGAAGGATGTTTCTTCTTGGGGAACAATCTTATATCGTGGTTCAGTAAAAAGCATAATTGTGTATCTTTGTCTACTGTTGAGGTTGAATACATAGCAGTTGGAAGTAGTTGTTCACAGCTGGTTTGGATGAAGCAAATGTTGATTGAATACACTGTCAAACAAGATGCCATAACATTATATTGTGACAATCTAAGTTCTATAAACATCTCCAAAAATCCTATTCAGCATAGCAAAACTAAACATATTGATATTCGTCATCATTTTATAAGAGAACTTGGCGAGGACAAGATTGTTGTTTTAGAACATGTAGCTACTGAAATGCAACTAGATGGCATTTTTACTAAGGCCTTGGATGCTAATCAATTTGAATTATTAAGGGGTACACTAGGGATTTGCTTGTCTAAAGATTTATAGCAGTTAATGTTGTGTGGGTAAGTTAATCATGTTGCCTTATTTTTCCAACAAATAGAGTACATTTATCAAAGGAAATCATTACATAGTAACCTAACCGTCTTTCCTACACGCTATCGTCGTACCTTCTCTCTGCTCATTCAGTCTTTCATTTTTCATCTTAGACAAAGAACGTATTTTCCTCATTATCATCATTTTCAAAAAGATCCCAAGATGTCTCAACAACCTGTGGTCACTCCTTCAAAATATTGTTCTGGTAAGTTCAAGGTGTCTCCATCAAAAGTTAGGGTTAACATTTCTTTTGAAGATATTGTTGATGTTACTCCTCTGTCGATTGTTCCTTGTGTTACGCCTGAGTTGCAGAAGCCCAGAACCTCACATGCAAGAGGATTGAATAGCGCGTCTGTAAGTCATTTTTCTAAACCCTCTCAGAAAGCGGAGGAAGAAATTTTTTCTGTTTATAGAAGTATTAGAAGGCTTGTTTCTAGAGTTTTGAATGAATGTAAGAATCTTGTTGTGCCTGGTATTAATACACCACTTTCCCAAGTTCATCCTAGTGCTGATCCTACGTCTGCCCCATCTGTTGGGAGTAGTGGCCATGACTCTAGCTCATCTGAGTCTGAATAAGATGATGATGAAGAGAACACAACTAATTCTTCTAAAACTGCTACATCTAAGAAAAAGGGTTCAAATGGAATTCTTCACAAGTTTGTTGACTTTGTGCTTGAAGAAGCTGGAACAAATATTATGCCAGATGTTGAAACATCATTTGTTATGAATGATCCCTCTACCATTGATCATGTCCCTGAGCATGCTGATAAAGACAAGGTTGATGTTGCTGCAGACGCTGTTAATGTTGATGAGTTACCATCTGATGATGAAGTTATCAAGAGTCTTACTCCTGGTATTGCCAAAAGACTTAAGACAAGAAAAGGAAAGGTTGTTATTCTTGAAAATCCCTCTTCCAAAAGTATCAAGAAGACTGCTGTTGTTGGTCCTAAAAAATCCTGGAGTAAAGTTATCACCTTCTCCAAAAAGAGAAAAGTTGTGTTTGATAGTGAGTCAGACTATGATGTTGAAGATAATGTCCAAGACATCACTCATGTGAGAAAATCTATGATTACAAAGTCTTCTGATAGTGTGCCTGATGCTCCTTTTGACATCTCTTTTCATTCTGTTGAAAATGCACAGAGGTGGAAATATGTTTATCAAACGAGGATTGCTCTTGAAATAGAATTGGGAAGAGACGCCTTGGAATGAAAAGAGGTTATCGATCTTATTCATGTTGCTCGTCTAATTAAAGTTGTGTTTAGTTTTGCTAAGTACCACAGAATCTTAGTAAATGAGTTTATTGTGAACATTTATATGGATTATGCTGATAGAAAGATTAAGGATTTTAGGAAGGTGTTTGTTAGGGGCAAGTGTGTTGAATTCACCTCTGCTATCATTAACATATATTTAAGGAGCAGTGAAGAATAATAGGTTGAGTTAGAGGTGACTGATAACCAAGTGTGCAAGGAGATTACTGCTAACTAGGTGGTGGAATGACCTAGAAAAGGCAAGCTTTTTCCTAGAAAGCTAAGTGTCACATATATTATTCCGCACATAATTGGTGTAGTTAATTATGAACCAACTAATCATAATTCAACCATTTTAACTGGTTTAGGGAAGTTTATTTAAGTTATTGGTACCAAGAAAGTGCTTGACTATGGTACATACATCTTTGATCAAACCTTGAAACATGCAGGAACCTGTGCTGCCAAAATACCTATTGCATTTCCCTCTATTCTCTGTGGTATTATCCTTTCTCAATATCCTGGGATTCTGTCTAGTACTGATTGTGGCTGTAAAAAGGAGGCTGCCTTGTCTCTCCATTACAAATTGTTTGAAGGAACACATGTTCCAGACATTATTCTGACTTCTGCTTCTGCTGAGAGCAAGTCCACAACCAAGGGTGGTGTGATAGTTGAGTTGAAAGAAGCCTGCAAAGAGCTTGATGCAGTGATTCATGCAAGTACTGAGAGGAAACTAAGATTTGAAAGGTTGATCAAGACTCTGAAAAAATATGAAGGTAACACTATTGGTGATGTCAATAGGGAGGAAGGTGGTGATGATAAAGTTGGGAGTACTGATTCTGATGGTTATGATGGTCCTAAAGACATCTGATTATGTGGCTCTAATGATTTTGTTTGAAGACTTTTGTTTTCGAGGCTCTGGAGTTTTTTTTTGTTGAAGACTCTTGATTATGTTTCTTTTCTTTGTTCTAGGGTATGCCTTGAATATTTTGGCACTTAATGTGCTTGGTATGTATTGAATCTTGTTTTGAATATTTATATCTTATTTTGACTTGATGTAAGCTTAGTGTTTCTCATATTATGGCTAAAAAGGGGGGGGAGTAATCTTTGAAGATAAAACTGAATCAATCTTGAGGATAAAATTTATATAAATCTGAACTAAGCTGATGTGTCATATTAAGGGGGAGTAATGAGAATCTGTGATAGTAGTGTATTTTTGTTTATGCATGATACATGATGTTCTAATATGATTTTTTTTCCTGTTGCGTGTGACTCTGGTATGGTGTGTTTCCCTGGAAACTTACTCAAAGAAGGTTTTAGCCAAAATTTGCCAATGGGGGAGATTGAAAGTTATGTGTTGGTTGCATTTTGCTAAAACATGTTGCTGCAACTATATATTATGCAAGATGTCTTGACATGTGGGTCAAACATCTCTGCAGGTTGTTTATTCAGGTTGTCCATAGTTAGAATACAAGATGTCAAATCTGATGTTCTAACATGTTATTACATAACTGAACAACATTCTATTCAAAATGTTATGATATGTTTGTTACTATTTCTTAGCAATCTTTTGTGCTATCCTGGTGAAAGATGTTGCTGGTACAAATCAAGGGGGAGTGTTTCTTTAGTCAAAAGAGTTTCTGTTACATAATTTGTGGAGTTATTTTAGAATCTTTTGTCCTATTTTCATGCAGAAAATCTTGAGAAGATTTAAAGTTTTATTTGATTTCATTTGATCAAACCGGAGTTGGTTCTTTCTAATGTCCAAGCCCATGTGAAGTGATTCTATTTAAAGACTCTCTAACCCTAATTGGAGTTTAGAGAAGCTAGGGTTGAGACGTGTGCATTGTTTAAGGATTAGGGTTTTACTTTATTGTGATTTTGTTATTTGTGAGCCATTCATTCATCACTTAGATGCTTAAACTAGACTGGGTTTTTATGAGTTATAATTGTGAATCACTCATAAGCTTTTAAGCAAGAGTGAATTCTGTCTTTGGAAGTGTGTCTTCTGTTATTCATTGTTTTAAGTCTTATCACTTTTATGTGATTGAAGGGAAGTGAGAGGAGTCTCATATCTAGGAGAGTATTAGATAGAAATTGCACGGGTAGAGATTAGGTGAGAAGATTGTAAACCTAAGGTTGTTTGTTGAGAATCTTCAAACTAATTTTGTTTTAGTGAATTTTCTTCCTAACTTGGTAGCCCCCTGATGTAGGTGAATTGTATTGAATTGGGTTAACAATTGCTTGTGTTGTTTTATGTTTTTACTATTGTGTTTATTACCTTGTTCTTAAGTTGATAAAAATTCAGATATTAGTGTCGTAAGATCTCCTTCGACATCTCAAATCTGATACCAGAATTTCAAAATTAATAATATTTTTTTAATTTTATTCTTACCCTCTAAATTTTTTGAGATTCACACCGACTACACCCTCTAAATCTATTTTCTCAACTTTATTACACAATCACTATTTCCTTTTCTGATATTGATAATTACTACACAATCATATTAACTACACGTACACACACAAGATTTTTAATTGTAATATAAATTGCATAGATAAATCTCTTCATGATTGTTCAATTATTTTTATAAAAAGGTGAAATAGAGATTGGAAAAACTCGTCTCTAAACACTCTTAGCTAATCACATTATATTTTTTCAATAATACAAGTCATTTTCATTTACTTTATTTTATATTTAATTTTTTAATATTCTTCGTATGAATCTCTAGGAAGAAGTAGAAAAAGGTCTCCTTTGGCATTGATAAAGTTACCTTTGATAGAATTTATAATAATTTTAAATATGGTCCAAATGCGACAAATGTAACGATTTTTCCTCCATAATGACTTCCAATGCATATTACACATGATTATCAAGCGTTTTTGGTTCATTTAACCGCACTGGATCTCTCATGTCACACCATGACAAAAGACATTAGCTAAATCGACTAGGGTTTCTCTAACTTTCATAACACCAGTGAGTTTCCAAGTGTTTTTTCCTCTTTTGCTTAGACAACACTCTCAAACCTATAAGCATAACACATGATGCGAACAATTTCACAAACTAGGGACAAAGAGAATTGAAAATGGGGAAGTCAGGGGTGACAACACGATCCACCCTTGATTACCAACATGACCAGCCTGTGTTGGCCAGAAAGGCTCGTGCCAGGCTTAGGCATGCATCTATATATTTTTAGAGAGGGAAACGGTTCCATGTGCCAGTGGACACTGGTAGTGTCCAACCCTAAATTTGGGATCTCTCTCTCTCTCCCTCTCTCTCATATTTTTTACTTTCATTCCTTGAGGCCATTTGACTATGCATCCAACATAATGTCCAACAACCAAACTCAAGAAAAAATGATCATTCACAAGGGAAAAAACTAGGGAATCCATCAAACCAGACATTTATAACTCATCCTTAAAATGCTTTCTCTATATTAATCTTCATGCTAAGAAGAAAATATGCAACAATGTTATCCTTATTCTACATCCAATCAAGGAGTCATGTTGTTAGTTTAAAGTAACCATCAAAGTAGATTTAATTAATCATGTAAGTATATCAAATATACAAATTGCGAACAAACATAATCACACAATGGTTTAAAAATTATTACAATTTCATGAAAATCAATTGCTCCCATCATGTAATACCTCTAATTGGTTTTAATTCCCAATCATAAGCTAGAATTTTAACCCAACTTAGTTTCAAAACATGAATTCTTGAGGATGTTGTTGAAAAATGGTGATTCTTCTTTAAAGAAGAGTCTTCTTCTATATTGCTCCAGCTTCAATCTTTCTACTTTGAACAGGAAATGAGAGTTGAATTTTAATCTAAGATTTTCTCTTCTTTTTCTTCCCAATTCGCCAATCTCTCTACTCCTATTTAATTTCTGATTCTGGTTTAGAGAGAGGAAGATTTGAAAAATGAGAAATTCCTTTTTACCATTTAGTTTAAATACATGTCATGGCCTTTATCTATTTTTCCCTATGTACTTAAGATAAATTACTAAGCCAAGATATTCTCTATAAATGTGGATTATGATTCTTAGATTAAGGCTCTTAATCTCTTTAGAAGACATTAATCTACCATTTAAATGAATACTATCATGCTTAGAGAACTCAGGATGCTATATTATCCCCCCTTAAAATAAAATTCTCTCTCAAATTTAAGAATTTACCTGAATAGATGAGGATAAAACTCCCGCATCCCTAACTCTAGCTCCCAAGTGGCTTTTTCCGGATGTGATTCTTCCCATTATACTTTTACGAGGTGTAGTTTCTTCTTCCGTAACACCTTTATTGCATAATCCATAATACGATTGGGTTGAGGTTGAAAAGAAAATTTGACTTCTACTTCAACCGTATATGGAAGGATAGGTTGAAAATAATCTGGAACAAACTTCTTGTGTTGAGATACGAGGAATACATCATCAAACTCAGATAACCCAGATAGTGAAGGTTGCAAGAATAACTAGTAAGCTACTTCACCCTACCCAACTTATGATTTGTTATGGCCCAATGTACCTCAAACTCAATTTCCTTATCCTAATAATACCTTTAGCCATTGCTTCGGGGTGACCTTCAATAATACATGATCTCCATCTTTAAAGTCCAACAATTTTCACCGCTGATCTGCATAAATTTTTTGCAGCCTTAGGATTTCTTCATCTTATCTTGGATTATTCTTATCATCTCAGTGGTTTCTTGGATTATTTATGGTCCAAGAATACCCTTATTACCAACCTCTACCCAACACAAAGGAGTTATGCATTTTCTCCAATATATGTTTTCATACAGAGCCATCACTATGCTTGAATGGTAACTATAGTTATAGGCAAAATCTATCAATGGTAAGCGGTCATTCAAGTTTCCCCCACTTTCCATTATACATGCCTGCAACATATCTTCGACAGTTTAGATGGTTATTTCCATTTAACCATCTGATTGAGGATGATTTGATGTTCTAAGGTTCAAATTTGTTTCCATCGCATGATGGAAAGCTCTCAAAAACCTTGAAGTAAACTTTGGGTCCTGGTCATTAGAATACTAGATAGAACACCATGCAATTGAATAATCCATGCAATGAAATACCTTGCTAGGTGGATGACCTTATACATACTATTAACGGGTAAGAAATGGGATGATTTGGTTAATATGTCCACAATCATCCAAATCGAATCATGACCACTAAGTGTTTAAGGTAATCCCACGATAAAATGTATTGAAATACTTTCCTACGTCCATCCTTGAATCTTCAATGGTTGCAACATATCACCTAGTCTCTATTGTTCAATATTCACCTATTGACAAGTTAAACATCCAACTACATATTCTACAACGTCTTCCTTCATACTGGGCCACCAAAAGTTCTTCAAATCTTGGTACATTTTGGAAGAACCAGGGTGAATGGTAAACTCACTTTTATGTGTCTCTTCTAAGATTGCTCTTCTCAACTCTAAAACATTTGGTACACATATCCTTTTATTAATATCCTTTCCCTGAGGTCACATGTGATACACAGGTTGCTGATTAGAACTCCCGCGCGAGTCCATGTAAACTGTAGGTCAAGGTTCTTGAATTTTTCCAACAAATCATGTTCTAGCATTATCAAGGAATACTACCATGCTTTGAGAACTCAGGATGTTACATCATCAAGTAAAATTGAGTCAACTCATTAATCTAGTACATCATCTTTAAAATTATTTGGGTTAGCTAAAAAAAATAGTGGAAGCTAGATGAGTGATTAATGATGGATTTGCATAGAAGTACACTGATTTACCATGGTTGTTCATCTTAAAAGAGTTATAAATTTCTAATAATCTCACACATATTCATTTATCATAAATATCTTCAACATAACTTTTAAGAATCTGTTTAATCGATGAACATATTATCATAACCTGTGCACTTTTGCTTTTTTAATTCAATAGCTTGTATTGTTCTTTATTGCTGAAATTAAATTATCATTTTTCTCTTTTTTGGATAAAAATCTCACTTTCCTCTTGTTTTTTCTCTCCTTGCATCAATTACACAAAAATGACAATTTAATTCACTAGAGCACAACACAAGCAATTGAAATGAAATTAAAAAAAATAAACACACACATTGTTGTGAAGATATTTATAATCAATTTATAAGTGACATTTATTTTTATATATTTAGATTAGTGATAATTAAAAAAATATGTACCTCACTACTACAAATAAATGTTTCTGCCTTTGTTGAAAAATGAGTTTTATCTCAGTTTTTTGGGTGAGGTACCAAAGGGTGTCATGAAAAGTTCATCACTTTTTCCCTTGGAGAAACGTGGAAATGGTCATGGGTTCGATCCTCAACAATTACATTTTTGTATTTTAAAAACTAGAAAGTGCGTTTAACTTTCCCCCTCATGTGAGTTGTTAATTGATGTATTAGATGTAGTCTTATTGTGAAGACATGGCTTCTTAGATGTTTTGATGAAAACTCACCTACAAAGCTTCTCATAAAGACAAGATGGTTTAACAAAAAGGATTGATCAAGTCTCCTGCTTAAAAATCAACTCTCTACAAATGTCAAGATATTATAAAGATTTAAGCTCAAAGGAATAGGTATAACACTTAAACTCATGCATTAATACAAGTGTTCATCATATTCCTCATTTATGCCATGATCCTTAGAAACATCTTTTTGGTTGCAATAAAATAGTTTTGAAACTCTGTTTTAAACATTTTTTGAATTATGTTTTGAAGTAACCGGTTACTCTATATAAGGTAACCGGTTACCCTATCAAAACTTTCAAATTTTCAATACGTTACAATCAAGTAACCGGTTACCCTTTATCAAGTAACCGGTTACCACTGAAGCAGAACCAAAAATTCCATTACATCCCTTCATAAATTTTTCTGTTGTTTTGTCTGATCAACCATGACATCCTTTCATGATTTGTAACCTTCAGTAGAGTTGTCATAGGCATATATAAACATCATTTCAAGTCTTCTACACCTCACCTCCTTACAAGAATTTAAAATCAATTACTCACTTCTCTCAATCTTCAAAAACTTTCTAAGTGTTCTTCAGATTTTTCAAAAGTGAAACTTTGCATAAACCTTCATACTAATCATCATAGTTTCATTTTCATACAAATAAAACTTGTATTATTATCTTGAGATTTGAGTGTTACAAAGGAGAAGATCGATCTTGTGATTGATATCTTGAAGAATCAAAATTTCATCTACTTACTCAAAAATTCAGAACTATTATAAAATCCTGAAATTCCAAGTATTGTTTGGATTTAGGTGCTGAATATAAGGAGAAGGATTGTTCCTCTTATAGGGTGTGTTAGAATCCTTGTGTTCCAGATTATGGATACAAGAGGTCCATTGTAAGAGATTAATTCTTGGTTGGACTTTAAACTTGTAAAATCCAAGAGGATTGTTCTTGGTGTTTCGTTAGAGTCTAGTTTAGAAAGACTAGGTAGTCTTGTCTAAGATCTAACATTATAGTAGAATATCTTTCATGTTGAAAGGAGGCTGGAGTACTCTCGATCTGTGAGGGGAACCAGTATACTTCCTGGTGTTCTTTACTTTCCGTCTTTACAACATTTCATCACTTAGAACCTTCTAGGAAAGTGAAATTCAAAACCGTCGAAAAACCAAGAAAAATCGCTAAACACCTAATTCACCCCCTCTTAGGTGCTTTCATAACTTAAAATTGGCATTAGAGCAGGTTATAGGTAACCTGTTCCTACAAAGATCCAGATGGCTTCCACTAGCACAAATTCGGTTTTTAAAGACGGCGGTAGTAGTAACAAACCTCCCTTGTTCTCTGGAGAATATTTTGATTTCTGGAAGATCCGCATGAGATCACATTTAGAGGCACAAGGAGATGGCATTTGGGAAACCGTTGAAACTGGCCCTCATGTACCAACTAGTGTTGTTAATAATGTAGGTACTCCTAAAACAAAAAGTTCATGGGACGAAGATGACAAAACAAGAGTTTTAAATGAGAAAAAGGCTATCAACATTTTGCAAAGTGCTTTAAGCATGGATGAGTTTTTCCGAGTTTCACAATGAAAATCAGCTAAGGAAATATGGGATACTTTGGTGGAGACTCATGAAGGAACCACTGAAGTTAAAATATCAAGGCTGAACACAATAAGTCAAGAATACGAAATGTTTCGCATGCTGCCCGGAGAATCAATTGTTGCTCTCCAGAAAAGATTTGTTCATTTAACCAATCATCTGATTGCATTCAGTAAAACTTTCACTAATGATGAATTAAATTTGAAAGTTTTAAGATCTTTAACAAGAGAGTGGAAATCTAAAGTTACGACAATTTCGGAGAAGAAAAGTCTCACAATAATGACTTCCGCATCACTCTTCGGAAAGCTTCAAGAACATGAGTTAGAACTTGGACGTCTCGAGAAACATGAAAATCAAGAGAAAAGTCTAAAGGTATTGCTCTAAAAGTAGATTCAAAAGAAAGACAAGATGATGGTGCATCAGAGGAAGACGAGAACTTTATGTTACTTGTAAAGAGACTCGGAAAATTCTTCAACAAAAGTGACAAACCTTACAACTATGCAAGGAGGAAGAAACACTTCAAGAAAAAAGAGTCTTCCACATCAAGTCAAGACATTACATGTTATGAATGTGGGAAACAAGGTCACATAAATCCGGATTACCCAAAACATTCAAAGAAGAATGGATTCAAAGGCAACAAGGAAACAAAGAACAAGAAGGCTTATGTTGCATGGGAGGACAATGAGATTAGTTCATCATCCGAATCGGAAAGCGACGAAAGTGAAAATTTGGCGTTGATGGCTTCTCATCACTCCGACAACGAAGATGATAAGGTTAATACTTCTTTTTAAATCTATGATAATGATGCACAGGAGGCTATTAATGAACTCTTAAATGAATGCAAGGTCTTGTGTAAAACCATTTCTTCACAAAAGAAACAAATATCATCTTTAGAAGAAAAATTGGATATCATTCAAAAAGATGAAAAGATTGGAGAAGAAAAAATTATTATTAAAGAAAAACAAGACCTTGTATGCAAAAAATGTGAATCACTCTCTTTCCAAAATGTTCAACTTAAAAGAATCCTAGAAAGATATGAAAAGGGACAAATTGGTTTAAAAGGGGTCCTTATCCAACAAAACTCTAACGATAAAAGCGGACTTGGTTACTCAAAATTTTCTAAACCAAGTTCTAACAAAAAAAAATCTTTGTTAAGGCTAGTGACCAAACTCCTAAAGAGAAAGTGATTAAGCCTAAGGTTGTGCATCGTCATCATAAAAAGAAAAAGGCTCATAAAAAGAAATCTTTTGTTCCAAGATAGAAGAGTAACTTTGAACCCACCTATTTTTATTGCGGTATTATTGGTCATACACCTAATGCATGCTATGCTAGAAATTTCAGTATAGCAAGCGAACATTATATGTGGATCAAGAAAGGTACTAATTACGAAGGACCCAAAGCAGTTTGGGTACCTAACAAGAAGTAATCCGTTTTGTAGGTTTGCTTGAATGCCTCTTCAAATCTTTGGTATCTTGATAATGGGTGTTCTAAGCATATGACCGATGATGTTAACAAATTTTCATATCTAAAGCTTATGGCCAAGGGTTATGTTACCTATGGTGACAATAACAAAGGAAGGATTCTTGGTATAGGAAAATTTGGATCACCACCTTTCACATCAATTGAAGATGTACTTTATGTCGAAGGACTAAAGCACAATTTACTTAGCATAAGCCAACTTTGTGACAAAGGATTCAAAATCAAGTTCACAAAAGATGAATGCTTAATAGAAGACGAAGTCACTAAGGAGGTAATGTTAAAAGGTAAAAGAGTAAATAACATATTTATGATTTCTCTTAACAATTTGCCTTTGAAGGTTAAGTGTCTCATGGCAAACAATAATGATTCATGGTTATGGCATAAGAGATTTGCACATATTCACATGGAACATTTAAACAAGTTGGTTAAACATGACCTAGCTGTTGGTTTTCCTAAGATAAAATTCATCAAGAATAATTTGTGTGACGCTTGTCAAAAAGGGAAACAAACCAAATCAACTTTCAAATAAAAAAATATGGTGTCCACTACAAGGCCATTAAAATTGTTACACATGGACTTATTTGGCCCATCAAGAACAAAAAGCTTCGGAAGTAATGTTTTCGCTTTGGTTATTGTTGATGATTATTCTAGATTTTGTTGGACTTACTCTTTAGTGCAGAAAAGTGATGCTTTCAAAGCATTTAAGAAGTTTGCAAAACAAATACAAAATAATGCGTTAACAATTGTCTCCATAAGAAGCGACCATGGAGGAGAATTCCAAAATGCCTCATTTAAACACTTTTGCGAAAAGTATGGAATCTCTCACAACTTCTCGGAACCAAGAACTCCACAAAAAAATGGTGTTGTAGAAAGGAAGAATAGATCATTGGTGGAACTTGAAAGGACTATGATAAGCGACTCGAGTCTTCCAAAATACTTTTAGGAGGATGCGGTGAGCATGACATGCTTTGTAAGTAATCATGTTAATATAAGACCTATTCTTAAGAAAACTCCCTATGAAATTTTCAAAGGGAGAAAACCAAACATTTCTTGCTTTCATATCTTTGGATGTAAGTGCTTTGTCTTGAACAATGACAAGGACAATCTTGGTAAGTTTGACGAGAAATCTGACGAAGGCATATTTCTCGACTACTCTCTCTCTCTCTCTAGTAAGGCTTTTAGAATTTATAATAAAAGAATTTTAACTATTGAAGAATCTATGCATGTTAAATTTGATGAATCTAACCCCTCCAAGGAGGAAGTTGTTTTGTGTGACGATGATGATGATATTGTAGATATTCCTAAAGAAGGTACTTCAAAAGAAAATGATCAACCTAGGCAACAAGAAGAACCGATTCAACAAGAGCCTAAAGATAATGATCTACCAAAGGAGTGGAGAACACATATAGATCGCCCGATAGACAAAGTTATTGGTGACATCAGTCAAGGCGTTACAACCAGACTCAACCTTAAGAATGCTTGCTTAAACATGGCGTTCGTGTCTTAAATCGAGCCTTCGAAAGTTGATGAAGCCTTAGGAGACGACCAGTGGATTATTTCCATGCAAGAAGAATTAAACCAATTCGAGAGGAATCAAGTTTAGGAACTTGTTCTTAGACCAAGTGGTAAACACATCATAGGTACCAGATGGGTGTTTAAGAACAAGCTTGACAAAAATGGAATAATTGTTCGAAACAAGGAAAAATTAGTGGCCCAAGGTTACAATCAAGAAGAAGGAATCGACTTTGAAGAAACATTCGCTCCTGTTGCAAGGTTAGAGGATATTCGATTATTGCTTTCTTATGCATGTTCTTTAAATTTTCAATTTTACCAGATGGATGTTAAGAGCACTTTCCTAAATGGATACATCAATGAAGAAGTTTACGTTAAGAAACCCCCAGGCTTCAAAGATTTCAAGAATCCGTCACACCTCTTCAAGTTGAGAAGGCTCTTTATGGCTTAAAGCAGGCACCAAGGGCTTGGTATGATCGACTCAACAATTTTCTGTGTGAAAAAGGATTTGAAAAGGGTAAAGTTGACAAGACCTTATACATCAAACGGATTAAGGACGACACTTTTCTAGTTTAAGTCTACATTGATGACACTATATTTGGATCAACTAATAAAAACCTTTGTGAGGATTTCTCGTTGATGATGCAAGGAGAGTTCGAAATGTCTATGATTGGAAAAATGAATTACTTTCTAGGACTACAAATCAAGCAAATGAAGGATGGCATCTTTATCAACCAATCAAAATATTGCAAAGAACTATTTAAAAGATTTGACATGAATGATTGTAAGGCTATGTCTACTCCGATGGGATCAGGAACATATGTTGATCAGGATGAATCAGGAATCTCCGTTGATATCACAAAGTACCGAGGTATGATTGATTCACTTTTACACTTGATGGCAAACCGTTCTGACATTATGTTTAGCGTGTGTTTATGTGCGTAGTTTCAAGCCAATCCGAAGGAGTCGCATTTTACCACTGTGAAAGAATCATGAACTATCTCAAAGGGATGACAAACATTGGATTATGGTATCCTAAAGGTAGTATATGTGATTTAGTAGGGTATTCTGACGCGGATTATGTAGGATGTAAAACTGATAGAAAAAGCACAAGTGGAACATGTCTCATACTAGGAAATACACTAGTATCATGGGCATGCAAGAAACAAGCATGTGTTACTCTTAGCACGGAAGAAGCAGAGTACATAGCAGCAGGTAGTTGTTGTGCACAAATCCTTTGGCTCAAGCAACAACTTCTTGATTATGGACTCAATCTCGGACGCATTCCTCTTCGGTGTAACAACACAAGTGCTATCAATATTACAAAAAATCCAGTCATGAATTCCCGTATAAAACACATAGATATTCGAAATCATTTTCCATGTGATCATGTGCTAAAAGGCGATGTTGAAGTCACATTCTTGGATACACATAATCAACTTGCGGACATCTTCACAAAACCACTTGCAAAAGAAGCATTCTACAAGATTTGAAGAGAACTTGGCATTCTAGATGAAGATGACATGTAGATCTTCAATATTTATTCGTTATATGCTATAATGAAGCCCGGTACACAAAATTCTTTCATTTTAATTTTCTTGCAAATTTACACGAAAAGTGTATTATGTGATAAATTTTCACTTTCTTGAATTTTCCTAACCTTAAATACATGTTTCTGGCTTAAATATGTTATTCTTAGTTGCATAATATTATGTTATAACATATCATAGCAAAAATCTTTGAAAAATTCTGACAATTTTTGAGTTATCATGCTGTTGTTTTTGAACTTTTGCATAAGGTAACCGGTTACCCATTCAAGTTTTCCAGCATCTGCGCAAGTTTTGTATTGCGTAACTGGTTACCCTATATGAAGTAACTGGTTACCACTGTTAAACTCAGAAAAATCATTTTAATTTTTCTCTTATGGTTAAATGATATCTTTTATTTTTTCATTTACTCATTCATAAGTCTTGGTCTTCAACCCTAAAACCCCATTCACTTCTTCTTCTACCTTTCAAGCTACCTCCATTACTTTCATTCCCACTCACTAAAATCCAAGGAGAAATTGAAGGAGAATTAAAAACCCACTCACTAGTTCCTCTTCATAAAATCCAAAACTCTCAAACTCTCACCTCAAAGTTCCTCACCCTCTCCAAATTTGAAAATCCCTTAAATCCTAAAATTTTCAAAGCTTCATCAATGACTTCCAAATTAGACAAGGGCAAGAAGAAGATGGCTGAAGGAAGCTCCAATGTTGTCGAAGAACAACATGCACAAACAATCAAGTCTCGAAGATTGGACTTTGTGATTCGAACTCGGACCTGGATGGTGGTAAAATATGTTAATTTCAGTGCTTTCCTAGTCACCGTTTTACTTTTAGCACTTTATTAGAAAACTCTGGAGTCAAAGATCTTGTCGCTGAGAAAGGATTTTATTACCCAGATTTGGTTAGGAAATTTTACTCTACTTTAAAATTTTCCTCAAATGATTTTGGAGAAATTATGATAACTGCTAAAGTAAAAAGGTAGAAATTTTGATGGACTTATCTGATATAGGAACCTGTTTGGGAATCCCTTCAAAGGGGGAAGAACTTCGTCACGGGGTTCTTCTGGACCTTCCCTTCTGGAAAAACTTTGACAGCTTAAATTATTTTGTTTCCATATGTAGAGGAACTCATGAGGATTTTATGAGTAAGCAGTCTCATAACTCCAACAGGGTGGTAAAATGTGCAAATCTTTTAACAGTGAACGACATAATGCTTCACTATATTTTGGCATATATTCTGGTGCCAAAACATTCAAACCATTCACAGGTCAATGAGTTGGAAATGGAATTAATCAGATGTCTGAAGATGAATAAAGAAATTAACTGGGCAAATGTCATCATGCAGAATATGCGACACCAATTCTCTCTCAATGGCGGATTACCTTACGCTCGAATCATCTCTAGGTTTTTGGAATACAAGGATGTTTTGCTACAAAGGGAATCAAAAACTTACATGGTTGTGAAAGTGTGTGAAATCAATGCTATAATGGCAACTAAAAACACTGACATTGTTATTGCACCTAATGGGATGTTCCGTTACAAAGAAGAGCTTGCTCCGCAAAAGCCTCCAATCCCGGAAGGCGGTATTACAAATTAACTCTTATATTATGAAATTCTCTCCATCAAGGAAACCATGGACAAAAATCATCGTGAAACAACTAGGGGAATAAATGCCCTTAGAAAACTTTTTAGATCCATGAACCGTTCCTGGGCTGTTATTGAGGAAAGTGATGAAGATGAAGATGGTAGAGGTGAAGAGGAAGAAGGAGACCATATGGCCGAAGATGATTAAATTTTTGTGATCATTTTGTTCTTACATTCTGTTATGTCTTATGTTGCAATTATGTTTTAAATATCTGGATATTTCTATTGCGTATTATTGAGCTTGTTTAGTAATCTTCGTACAATGTTTATTGTTTCTCTTGTATGTTGTGTTGTCAAATTTTCAGTTAAAATCTTTTCCCATCCTTTTTGTTAATGACAAAGGGGAAGAAGAATTAGCTTGTGTGTTTTTCTCTAACAACTTGCAGATTTTCAAAGCTTCTTCAAATATTAGTTTGAGGGGGAGCATCTCTCTAGGGGGAGCTTGTTAGAGAACTCAATGTTATTTCAAATTGATTCAAATTGGCAAAGGTTGGTTGTCATCATCAAAAAGGGGGAGAATGTGAAGACATGGCTTCTCATATGTTTTAATGAAGACTCACCTACAAAGCTTCTCATAAAGACGAGATGGTTTAACAAAAAGGTTTGATCAAGTCTCCTGCTCAAAAATCAACTCTCTATTAATGTCAAAGCAATATGAAGATTAAAGCTAAAAGGAATAGGTATAACACTTAAACTCATGCATTAATACAAGTGTTCATCATATTCCTCATTTATGTCATGATCCTTAGAAACATCTTTTTGGTTGCAATAAAATAGTTTTGAAACTCTATTTTACATTTTTTCAATTCTATTTTGAAGTAACCGGTTACTCTCTATAAGGTAACCGGTTACTCTATCAAAACTTTCAATTTTCAATACGTTGCAATCAAGTAACCGGTTACCCTTTATCAAGTAACCGGTTACCACTGAAGTAGAACCAAAAATTTCATTGCATCTCTTCATAAATTTTTCAGTTGTTTTGTCTGATCAACCATGGCATCCTTTCATGATTTGTAACCTTCAGTAGAGGTTTCATAGGCATATATAAACATCATTTCAAGTCTTCTACACCTCACCTCCTTACAAGAATTTAAAATCAATTACTCACTTCTCTCAATCTTCAAAAACTTTCTAAGTGTTCTTCATATTTTTCAAAAGTGAAACTTTGCATAAACCTCCATACTAATCATCATAGTTTCATTTGCATACAAATAACACTTGTATTATTGTCTTGAGATTTGAGTGTTACAAAGGAGAAGATCGATCTTGTGATTAATATCTTAAAGAATCAAAATTTCATCTACTTACTCAAAAATTCAGAACTATTGTAAAATCCTAAAATTCCAAATATTGTTTGGATTTAGGTGCTGACTATAAGGAGAAGAATTGTTTCTCTTATAGGGTGTGTTAGAATCCTTGTTATCCAGATTGTGGATACAAGAGGTCCATTGTAAGAGATTAATTCTTGGTTGGACTTTAAACTTGTAAAATCCAAGAGGATTGTTCTTGGTGTTTTGTTAGAGTCTAGTTTAGAAAGACTAGGTAGTCTTGTCTAAGATCTAACATTATAGTAAAATCTCTTTCATGTTGAAAGGAGACTGGGGTACTCTCGACCTATGAGGGAAACCAGTATACTTCCTGGTGTTCTTTACTTTTCGTCTTTACAACATTTCATCACTTAGAACCTTTTAGGAAAGTAAAATTCAAAACCGTCGAAAAATCGAGAAAAATCTCTAAACACCTAATTCACCCCCCCCCCCCCCCCCCCCCCCTCTTATGTGCTTTCATAACTTACACTTATTACCTCGGTTTGTTGAAACAAGCGAGGGTAAAACTCTTTTAATTTTTTTTTAATTTTACAAAAAATTTGTTTTAACTTGTATTTTTTTGAAACAGGACCTAAATAATACATTTGTGAAACACGACAAATGAGTCATTCGTGAATTAAAACTATATGTACGTATGTACAAAAACTATACATATTTACACCAAAGCCAAAATTGCACACACATTTTATTTTTACAACAAAACTAAACATATATAAATAATTAACCAACAAAAGCAAAAATCAAAGTGCAAATTCTTGAACGGACCTTAAAAAAATATATTAATAAAAAATATTCAAAAGCAAAATAAACATTTTGTTATTACAAATGTATATTATTAAGTCATATAAAATATTTACTTATTTGTTTTTCCACAACCCTTCTTGATGATCATAACGAATAATATATCGTTATATTTGGAGGAGACCTAAAACTAGACGCCCTTGCCACACAAGTACGCCGTCCATGCAGAATTTAAGAGTCTCGCTCTAAAGTATCCTTGACGTGAAAGTCAAGGAAGAGAGAATCTCCACTTATTCCTAAAAAAACAAATAAAGGTGATCAATAATTTTTCCTAATAAGAAATCACTGCCATTTTTGTTCTAAAAAACAAATTGCTATGTATAAATATTTAAATTAAATATAATAAAGTAATTGGTCTAAAAAATACAGGACATGATCATAATCAATAAAAAAAATCATAGCATGATATCTAAAGATATAGTGTGATATTTTATCAGTGACATATATTGGAATAATCCATGCTATGTATAAATATTTAAATTAAATATAATAAGGTAATTGGTCTAAAAAATACAGGACATGATCATAATCAATAAAAAAAATCATAGCATGATATCTAAAAATATAGTGTGATATTTTATGAGTGACATATATTGGAATAATCCTTCAATATGAATATCTATCTTAAGCATGCGATATTAGCAATCCATTAAAAATGCTTTTTATTTTGCTTATGACAAACTTTACTTGCATGTTTAAATATTTTATGGCAAATTCTTGGATACTCTTTAGTTTTAGTTGAATATGAGTGTTAATTGGTTTAAAATTTTAATTTTTTTAAAATTAAAATAATATTTAAAATAACAAAATATTAAATATTCTCATTTGATTACTAAAATTTTTTGGTATCCAATTAAATTCAAAGATATCCGAGTCTTAACTCTATTTTATTTTAATTATGAGAGATGACATCGAAAAGCATAAAAATAAAGTCTTAAAACATATTAAATAAATAAATAAACATTTTCAGTGGTTTTTATTTTAATAAATAAATAGAAGTTAAAGTGAATTGAAAACAAAAGCCAAGCTTACCATCAAATTCTACTTTATCCCACTTCTTTTTAATGACTAGGAAAATTCACTAATACTAACTAAGAACAAGTTTAACATGTCATAAAGTAAAGCACTCGTTTGTTTTAATAGTTAACAACATCTATAGTTTATTATCATTGGAATAAAGTTACATGGTGGCACTGGCAATAGCATGCTTCCAAAAATGGAAATTACGGTATAAGTCCCATATATTTCTTTTTATAGTTTCATTAATTTAATATATTTTGTTTGTTAAAATTTTATTAAATGAAACTTAATTTATAAATTCTCACTTGATTGAACAGGCCACCATAGTTAATTCTGCTGATGTTGATGCCTTAAAAGTTGTTTTGAATAATAACATAGTAAGCTTTTTTTTTTAATAAGCAACAAATATTAAATCGACACAACGGATGCACAACTCAATACAAAAATTCAAACACAACAAAACAAACAGATCCAAACAAACTAAACCAGAACAATAGCTAGAGTGAGCTTATTGATTTCTAAATCGATCAAAACCTCATTTAGTGGTTGATTTCAGGCTTTGGTAAAAAAAAAGTTGATAGTCGATAAGTTAGCATTTATAGTTAATGACCGATAACTAATAGTTTATAGTTGATAATTAATAGTTTATAATTGATAATTGATAATTGATAAGTTAGTTGATAATTTATAGTTGATGACCGATAGTTAATAATTTATAATTGATGATCAATAGTTTATAACTAATAATCGATAATTGATAAGCTAGTTGGTAATTTATAGTTGATACTTGATAGTTAATAATTTATAATTGGTGATCAATACTTTATAATGATGATTGATAATTAATAAGTTACTTGATAATTTATAGTTGATGGCTGATAGTTGATAACTAATAATTGATAATCGATAGTTTATAGTTGGTGATTGATAATTGATAAGTTAATTGAAATATTTTTAAGTTTCGCTCTTCTTTTTCGAGACACCAACAAATCCATTTCGAAGATGTGTTGATATTAAACTGATTTCAAAGCTTTATCATAGAAAAGAAGATGTATTTTGCATTGATGGAACATTTGCTACACCTATTAATCAAAAAACACTTTCTCTTTGGAACTGATCTTGTTGTCAATTCTACAGCAAAATACTTTGTTGGACACCATGATGTAAGTCTTTTTAATTTGTTTACATAAATTATCAGTTAAACTATTTCATTCATCCATCTTTAAAAATTTATAGTATTTACGATAAATAATTTTTTTCTATTATTTTTTTAGCTTCTAGCTGGTTGCATAAGTGGTTCAGAAAAGTTGATCTCGAAAGTTCAAAGTTTTCATTTCATTTTGGGCGGTACTCTTAGCCCAGTATACATCTCTACCGAATCGTGCTCTTTAACTCGTGGTTATAATCCAACATTTGACTAAAGATATTTTATATAAAATATCGATTTCGAATTCCAGTCACTAGAATTAGTTGTTATGTTGACCTATTGATAAATATTTATGTTAAACATAATTCTGCATACCTAATCATTAGAGATATGAAAACTTTACGTCTTCATATACAACATCAAAATTCAACATCATCCAAGTTAGCCAAACTCTTAGAGACATATCCTAAGGTATATGAAATGCCATGTCTATATAGGTTAATAATAAGAATGTTGAATTTTGATTATTTTTAGTTCACTTGATTAATAATTTGGTTTATATTGAAAGTTTGAAATATTTAATTTCTTGATTTTATTTGCATGTGAAACGAGTTTATTATCCGAGCTGGCCAAGTCATCCTGAATATGCTCTCGCTAAGAGGCAAATATTTTGTTTTGGTGGAGTTATCTACTTCGATGTAGGATTTGTTCTTTTATTGTGAATAGTTATAATTTTAAAAAATAGTTTTTAAATGTTTATTGATATATTAATAGTAAGTAATTTTTAATATTATAATGGTTAATGTTTTTTTTATTGCTATTTCTAATGATTGAAAATTGATTGATGGAGATATAACGAGGATCATAAAATTTGTTGATGCATTGAAAATTTTATAAATAGCTTCATTTTTGGAGGTGTTGAGAGTGTTGTGAATCAGCCTGCAACTATGTCTTATTGGTATATGTTTGATTCTTTTTCATTTTTATGTTTTAACTAACTTAACATAATTATTTATATTAAAAATTTAATTTTTTTTCATAAAAATCTTGCAAGGCAAGAGAAAGAAAAATGTAGAATCTATGATAGTGTTGTTCGTTTTTGCACAGGAGTCGAATTATATGAAGATTTAAAGGATGTTATTCTACAAGCTCTTGAGGTCATATAAGACCTTAATCATTTTATTTTTAATGTTTTCTTTGTCTCTTTTTATGACATGTTTATTAAGATAACATGTAACATTGAAACTCTAGATCAATGATATGTTTATTGTTAAACACAATTGTCATTATTGTATTTATGATTGTTTTAATGTTTTAGAGTCATCTGAATTTTCATGAATGAATGTTGTGTTGAGGGAGAGTGTATATTATGTATGTCAAAATAATGAAAATTCAGTTTTTTAAAAGTAAATGTTAATATTTTGTAAAAGAAAAATAGTAGATGTTAATAATCATATTTATTTTTATGATTGAGATATTAAATTAAATATAATTTATTGATGACTTTTTAACTTTGAAATTTCAATTTAATCAACAACTATAATAAATATTACACATAAATACCAGAAAGGTAAACAACAAACGACACTACCATCATTTTTGATGAGAAAATAAGTTACTGTAAACACTTAATCATTGTTCGAAAAAACACTTTGTTATGTATGAAATTGAATTAAATATAAAAAAATTCATTATCTCTCGTACTAACATTAAAAAAATGTTAAATATAAATGATATGAAAGTTGAAACACATTTTTATTTTATGTTTGAACATTTTATTTTGAGTGATTTTGATGATTGATAGTTCTACAACAAAATTTTTAATCTTCAATTTTACAAGAGAAAATAACCATCAAGTTCATACATGCATGTTTTCTCCTACCATTAATACATTAAAATATTTGTTGATCTGTGAATATTTCTTGCTGTGGGTTAATAAAAAAAATTCAAACTTATCTTTTATGACATATACTTTAGCCTGTCAAAATATATTAAATAAGGTATGCTTAATAAAGTGATGCCAATGTTTGAAACATAAAAGTTTCCTACAATAAATCACATGTTTTCAAAACATATCCAAACACATCTTAAGACAAGCAAGACATTCATAACCAATAAAAAAAAATCATTACTTGATATCTAAATATAATGTGATACTTTATCAGGGAGATAAATTGGTACAATCCATCAATATGAATATTTAAGAGAAAATCTTAAGCACACGATATTAGCAACATATTACAACTGCTTTTTATTTTGTGCTTGTAATAAATTTTACTTCCATGTCTTAAATATTTGTCTTAAATATTTTTATGGCATATTTTTGAATACTCTTTAGTTTTAATTGGGTATCAAAGTTAATTGATTTAAAATTTCATTTCATTTTAAATAAAATATTATTTAAACTAATATTATTGAATATTCTTATTTGATTGTTAAGAGATATTGTATCCTGTGAGATGTTGGATCGAACTTTAGTATGGTCGAAGGGTAGCTTTTGGTTCGACAGAAATTAAGCATGAGGTCGAAGTATGTTCACATGCTGCTGTCGAAGTAATGCGTGTCGTAGTCAAAGTTTGTTCTAACATGCATTAGTCAATATTGTTAGGGTTGTTAGCATATTGAATTGGGCCTTGCTTGTAAGCCCAATTGTTTAAGTTAACTTGTAATGGGTAATTGTTAAAAAAAACTCATTAGGTTAGTGTGTTATTTTTCTTATAAATAGAATGCTAGTTTCTCAATCTTGGCATAAGAAAAAATAGGAAGGTAAAATCCTAATTTCAAGAGAGCGAGGTTATTTTGTTATTCTTGTATACTTGTAATCTTGTTCTAAGAGTAAGGAAAGAATAACAGTTTATAACCAATCTTTGTTGTTCCTTGTTGTTTTACCTTGTTATCTTTGTTAACCCTAACCCTTGTGTGTTTCTTGATCATAAAGAAACTGTTTATATTTTGTTTAAAGACATCCGATTCACAACAAATTGGTGCGGTGAGCATGGAGAATATGCCTTCAACAAAGTATGAGATTGAAAAGTTCATCGGAGTGAACGACTTCGGTCTGTGGCGCTTGAAGATGAAAGTCCTACTGGTTCAGCATGGTTGTTTGGAAGCGTTGAAGGGAGAGGCATCCATGGACGCTGCATTAACGACAAAAGAAAAGACGACCATGATTGAGAAAACCCACAACAAAATATTGTTTAGCCTTGGTGATAAGGTTCTTCAACAGGTATCAAAGGAGACTACAACATCGGGATTATGGGTGAAACTTGAAAGTTTGTACATGACCAAATCTCTGATGAATCGACTCTACCTGAAGCAAGCTTTGTATTCATTCAAGATGAGTGAAGACAAAGTGTTGGCTGAGCTGTTGGATATGTTCAACAAGCTGATTTTTGATCTTGAAAATATTGATGTAAAGATCGATGATAAAGATCAAGCACTGTTGTTGGTGTGTGCTTTTCCCAGAACACATGCTCACTTCAAAGAAACTCTCTTGTATGAAAAGGAGTTTCTGACCTTTGAAGAAGTTCAACCAGCCTTGTATTCTGAGGACTTGAATGAACGAAAGGAGCATAAACCTTCGACGGTGGGCGAAGGTTTGGCCATTAAGGGAAGATTCTTGCGAAAGGATGGTAAGTTCAACAAAAATAAAGGTAAAAGTCAACATAAGTCTTATAGTGGCGAAAATTCTGGTATTCGATATTATCACTGTAAGAAGGAGGGTCACACAAGAAAGGTATGCCCTGAACGCCTGAAAGATCACTGAGGTAATGGTAACACATCCATTGTTAAAGATGACTTCGACTCATCTGATGTTCTTGTGGTTTCAAGTGGCGACTCAAGAAAATAGTGGATTATGGATTCAGGTTGCACTTGGCACATGACTCCGAACAGAGAATTGCTCGAGGAGCTATGTGATCAAGATGGTGGATTTGTGCTGCTGGGAAACAACAAATCTTGCAAAATTGCAGGTATTGGATCTGTGAGATTCAAGCTCCATGATGAGTCAATAAGGTTATTGAATGAAGTCAGGTATGTACCTGACTTGAAGAGAAATTTGGTTTCTCTTGGTGAATTCGACAGAAAGGGACATGTTTTTCTAGAAGAGAAAAGTATCGTAAAAGTCATGAAGGGGTTGAAGGAAGTCTTGAGAAACGTGAAGAAACAAGGCTTGTATATCCTTGAGGCTGAGGTTGTAAGTGGTTCGACAAATGTTGCATCCACGAAACCTATGTCGAAGACAGAACTATGGCACATGAGAATGGGCCATGTCAGCGAAAGAGGTCTGGTCGAATTGGGGAAGCAGAACCTACTAAGAGGTGACAAAGTCGAAAAGTTGGAGTTTTGTGAATCTTGTGTATTTGGTAAATCCTGTAGGGCGAAGTTTAACAAAGGCAAACAAAGAACACACGGATCCCTGGATTACATTCATGCTGATCTTTGGGGGCCTGCAAGGAATCTTTCACACTCAGGTGCAAGGTATTTTCTATCAATCATTGATGATTATTCCAAAAATATATGGGTATTCATTCAGAAGACGAAGGATGAAACTTTTGAGAATTTCAAAAGTTGGAAGATTCTGGTCGAAACTCAAACTGGCAGAAAGGTCAAGAGGTTGAGAACCGACAATGGCCTTGAATTCTGCAACGAAGCGTTCGACAGTTACTGTGTTGAGTCTGGGATTGCAAGGCATAAGACTGTAGCAGGTACTCCTCAATAAAATAACTTAGCTGAGAGATTCAATCGAACAATCCTTGAAAGGGTTAGATACATGTTGGTTAGTGTTGGATTGAAGAAGGTGTTTTGGGCGGAAGCTGTTTCGACAACAACTTACTTGATAAATAGATGTCCCTCGACTGCCTTGGGAATGAAGACACCTGAAGAAGTTTAGTCTGGATATCCACCTAGTCTCGACAAACTAAGAGTATTTGGCTGTGTGGCCTATGCTCATATTAGGCAAGACAAGGTCGAACCTAGAGCTCTAAAATGAATGTTCATGGGATACCCTGAAGGAGTCAAAACTTATAGGCTATGGTGCTTAGAGCCAGGTCACAGGAGGTGTGTCACCAGTCAAGATGTTGTTTTCAATGAAGCAGAGATGGCTTTCAAGAAAACTGATGATGTTGACAAAGAGCTAGAACAGGGAGAGATTCCTATTGAGGTGGAGCATGTTGATGCTAAATTGCGTACCCCAGATGAAGTCGAAGAAGATGCAAAAGATGTTTTTGAATATGAGGAGACTGAGAATGACTACCTTCTAGATAGATACAGGTTGAGGAGAGTTATCAAGCCACCTCAGAGACTTGGATATGCAGATCTTATAGCTTATGCCTTAATCTCTGCAAGTGAGGTTCTAGATGAAGAACTTAGAGATTATAAGGAAGTTATAAGGAGTCGAAAGAAGACTGAATGGATGAAGTCCATGGATGATGAGATCAAATCTCTTCATGATAACAACGCTTGGGAACTGATCAAGAAACCTGCGGGAGCTAGGTTAGTCAGCTGTAAATGGATTTTCAAAGTTAAGGAAGGAATCGAAGGAGTGTCGTCGAAGAGATACAAGGCAAGATTGGTTGCTAGGGGGTTCACTTAGAAAAAAGGTTTCGACTTCAATAATGTGTTCTCTCATGTTATGAAGCACAGATCCATTCGAATGTTGCTTACCACAGTGGCACAGTTCGACCTTGAACTAGAACAGATGGATGTGAAGAATGTGTTCTTGTATGGTGATTTAGATGAAACAATCCTGATGAGGCAACCTGAAGGGCATGTCGAAAAAGGGAAGGAAGATTATGTGTGCAAGCTAAATAGATCCTTATATGGACTAAAACAATCTCCTCGACAGTGGAATAAGAGATTCGACAAGTTCATGACACACATAAGTTTCATCAAAAGTCAGTTCGATCACTGTGTTTACTTCAGATTTCGACCGGGTAATTCATTTATTATTTTGTTGCTCTCTGTGGATGATATTCTAATAGAAAGCAACAATGTCGAAGATGTAATGAGGGTGAAGGTTGAACTCAATAAGGAGTTTGACATGAAGGATCTGGGAATTGCGTCCAAGATTCTTGGGATTGACATCTGAAGAGATAGAAAGCAGTCAAAATTATACTTATCTCAAGAGGCATACCTACGGAAGGTCCTCGAAAAGTTTGGTATGTCGAGTTCAAAGTCTGTTGTGACTCCGACAAACCCTCAATTCAAGCTGAGTATAGATCAGTGTCCCAACACTGATGTTGAAAGAACTTATATGAATAGCATTCCACATGCTAACATAGTAGGTTCATTGATGTATGTTATGGTCTGTACTAGACCTGACATAGCATATGCAGTAAGTCTTATAAGTAGGTACATGACGAATCCTAGAACGACTCACTGAAAAGAATTGAAATGGATTCTAAGGTACATAAATGGGTCTCTGAATAAAGTTCTAATTGGTATGAATAAGGAAGTTGATGATCTAAAGGATATTGGAACATCTATGAATGATGCTCCAGAAGAAACTACAGACATAAGTACAGGGTTGAAACTTACTGATGTTGAATCTGGAACTGATCAAATCAACAAGGGGCCATCTATCAGAATTCAGAAAGACCACCCTAAATAGCTTATCATAGGAGATCTTGATAAAGGTGTAACTACTTAGTCAAGGGAAGTCATGTCAAATTCTTGTTTTGTTTCAAAAGTTGAGCCCAAGAATGTTAAGGAGGCCTTAACTGATGAATTCTAGATTAATGTTATACAAGATGAGCTATGTCAATTTAAGAGAAATGAAGTGTGGGATCTGGTCTCTAGGCCTGAGCGAATCAATGTGATTAGAACTAGATGGGTGTACAAAAATAAGTCTGATGAAAAAGGCATTGCCACAAAAAAAAAAGCAAGACTTGTTGCTCAAGGGTATACTCAAATTGAGGGGGTAGACTTTGATGAGGCTTTTTCTCCTGTGGCTCGTCTTGAGGCCATTAGGTTACTTTTAGGAGTGGTTTGTATTCTGAAGATTAAATTGTTTCAGATGCATGTCAAAAGTGCCTTCTTAAATGGTTACCTAAATGTAGAGGTCTATGTTGAATATCCTAAGGGATTTGTTGATCCAACTTTTCCTAACCATGTGTACAAGTTAAAGCAAACTCCAAGGGCATGGTATGAAAGGTTGACAGAGTTCCTTGTGGAGAATAGATACAAAAAGGATGGAATAGACAAGACCCTATTTGTCAAAGAAGATGGAGGGAAGCTCATGATTGCTCAAATATATTTTGATGGCATTGAGTTTGGTGGAATGTCTGATGAGATGGTTCAAAATTTTGTCAAGCAAATGCAGTCAGAGTTTGAGATGAGCCTTGTTGGTGAATTAACATATTTTCTTGGTCAACAAGTTAAACAGATGGAAGATTCCATATTCATATCTTAGAGTAAGTATGCCAAGAATATAGTGAAGAAGTTTTGGATGGAGAATGCCAGCCACAAGAGAATTCCTGCTCCCACTCACTTGAAGCTTTCTAAAGATGAAAAGGGTGTGAACATGGACCAAAGTCTCTACAAAAGTATGATAGGTAGCTTGTTATATCTTACAGCAAGTAGGTCTGATATTGCTTTTGTTGTAGGTGTGTGTGCCAGATATCAAGCTGAACCCAAGGTAAGCCACGTCAATCAAGTGAAAAGAATAATGAAGTATGTGAATGGGACTTATGACTATGGTATGTTATACTCTCATGGATCTGGTTCTATGTTGGTTGGTTATTGTAATACTGATTAGGCAGGAAGTGCTGATGATAGGAAAAGCACATCAAGGGGATGTTTCTTCTTGGGGAACAATCTTATACCGTGGTTCAGTAAAAAGCATAATTGTGTATCTTTATCTACTGTTGAGGTTGAATACATAGCAGCTGGAAGAAGTTGTTCACAACTGCTTTGGATGAAGCAAATGTTGACTGAATACACTGTCAAACAAGATGTCATAACATTATATTGTGACATTCTAAGTGCTATAAACATCTCCAAAAATCCTATTTAGCATAGCAAAACTAAACATATTGATATTCGAAATCATTTTATAAGAGAACTTGTTGAGGACAAGATTGTTGTTTTAAAAAATGTAGCTACTGAAATGCAACTAGATGACATTTTTACTAAGGCCTTGGATGCTAATCAATTTGAATTATTAAAGGGTAATTTAGGAATTTGCTTGTCTGAAGATTTATAATAGTTAATGATGTGTGGGAAAGTTAATCATGTTGCCTTATTTTTCTAAAAAATAGAGCATATTTATTAAAGCAAATCATTACATAGTAACCTAACCATCTTCCCCATACGCTATCATCGTACCTTCTCTCTGCTCATTCAGTCTTTCATTTTTCATCTTAAACAAAGAATGTATTTTCCTCATTATCACCATTTTCACAAAGATCCCAAGATGCCTCAACAACCTGTGGTCACTCCTTCAAAAGATTCTTCTGGTAAGTCCAAGGTGTCTCCATCAAAAGTTAGGGCTAACATTTCTTATGAAGATATTGTTGATGCTACTCCTCTGTCGATTGTTCCTTGTGTTGCGCCTGAGTTGCAGAAGCCCAGAACCTCACATGTAAGAGGATTGAAGAGCATGTATGTAAGTCGTTTTTTTAAACCCTCTGTTGATTTCACCTCTCAGAAAGCGGAGGAAGAAAATTGTTCTGTTTATAGAAGTATTAGAAGGCTTGTTTCTACAGTTTTTAATGAAGGTAAGAATCTTGTTGTGCCTGGTATTAATACACCACTTTCCCAAGTTCATGCTAGTGCTAATCCTATGCCTGCCCCACCTGTTGTGAGTAGTGGCCATGACTCTAGCTCGTCTGAGTCTGAACAAGATGATGATGAAGAGAAGACAACTAAATCCTCTAAAACTGCTACATCTAAGAAAAAGGGTACAGATGGAAGTCTTCACAAGTTTGTTGACCTTGTTCTTCAAGAAGCTGGAACAAATGTTGTGCCATATGTTGAAATATCATTTGTTATTAATGATCCGTCTACCATTGATCATGTCCCTGAGCATGCGGATAATGACAAGGTTGATGTTGTTGCAGATGCTGTTAATGTTGATGAGTTTCCATATGATAATTAAGTTATTAAGGGTCTTACTCCTGGTATGGCCAAAATACTCAAGACAAGAAAAGGAAAGGTTGTTATTGTTGAAAAGCCCTATTCCAAAAGTATCAAGAAGACTGTCGTTGTTGGTCCTAAAAAATCCTGGAGTAAAGTTATCACCTTCTCCAAAAAGATAAAAATTGTGTCTGATAGTGAGCCAGATTATGATGTTGAAGATGATGTCCAAGATATCACTCATGTGAGAAAATATGTGATTGCAAAGTCTTCTGATAGTGTGTCTGATGCTCGTTTTCACAACATCTCTTTTCACTCTGCTGAAAATGCACAGATGTGGAAATATGTTTATCAAAGAAGGATTGCTCTTGAAAGAGATTTGGGAAAAGACGCCTTGGAATGCAAAGAGGTTATGGATCTTATTCATGCTTCTGGTCTAATTAAAATTGTTTATTGTGAACATTTTTGTGGACATTTTTGTGGATTGTGCCGATAGAAAGAGTAAGGATTTTAAGAAGGTGTTTGTTAAGGGCAGGTGTGTTCAATTCTCCCCTACTATCATTAAGAGATATTTAGGGAGAAGTGAAGAAGAACAGGCTGAGCTAGAGGTGACTGATAACCAAGTGTGCAAGGAGGTTACTGCTAACTAGGTGGTGGAATGGCCTAGAAAGGGCAGGCTTTTTGCTAGAAAGCTAAGTGTCAAATATGTTATTCTGCACAGAACTGGTGTAGTTAATCAGGTACCAACTAATCATAATTCAAATATTTCAACTGGTTTAGGGAAGTTTATTTATGTTGTTGGTACCAAGAAAGTGCTTGACTATGGTACATACATCTTCGATCAAACCTTGAAACATGCAGGAATATGTGCTGTCAAAAAGCCTATTGCATTTACCTCTCTTCTCTTTAGTATTATCCTTTTTAAACATCCTAGGATTCATCCTAGTACTGATGGTGGCTGTAAAAAAGAGTTTGCCTTGTCTCTCCATTACAAATTATTTGAAGGAACACGTGTCCCAAACATTATTCTGACTTTTGCTTCTCCTGAGAGCAAACCCACAACAAGGATGGTGTGATAGCTGAGTTGAAAGAATCCTTCAAAGACTCTGGAAGGATTGTTCTTAATCTTGTGTAAACATCACTGTTGTGATATAGCTTGTTAGATGCAAAACATTATACATAAATTGTTAGTTTATCTTTGTAAAAGATTTCCTTAAGAAGACCAATTTGTGGTCAGATTTTCTTGAGAAGACTAAGACAGTTGTCTTAGTGGTTTACACTGTAATCAAGTTTAATATAGTGGATTAAGTCCTTGTTGAGAAAGGAAAATCACCTGGGTAGGGTGGACTGGATTAGTTTGAGTTTAAACGAACCAGGATAAAAATATCGGTGTTATTTTCTATCTTCCAATTTGTTTAAAACCCTTATTCAACCCCCCTTTCTAAGTGTTTTTCTCACCTTCAGTTGGCATCAGAGCTCTGGTTCTGTTAGTGCTCTCACTTAACCGCGACAGAAAAAGATCCAGTTGAGAAAAACTCCTAATATCTTGTTCTTTATTCATCATGGCTGCTGAAGCTTCAACTTCAACTTCATACAACAACAAATACGATGATAAAGACAGAATCAACACCAAACCTCCCATGTTTGATGGTGAGAAGTTTGATTACTGGAAAGATAGAATAGAAAGCTTCTTTCTAGGCATTGATGCTGATTTGTGGGATTTGGTAACTGATGGTTACATTCATCCTACCAATGATGAAGGGAAAAAGGTTGACAGAAAATCTATGTCTGATCAACAGAAGAAGGAGTTTAGAAACCACCACAAAGCAAGAACCATCCTGTTAAATGCAATATCTCATACTGAGTATGAGAAAATAACAAACAAAGATATTGCATTTGATATGTTTGAGTCTCTCAAAATGACGCATGAAGGAAACTCCCAAGTAAAGGAGACAAAGGCTTTGGCCCTCATATAGAAGTATGAAGCCTTCAAAATGGAGGAGTCTGAATATGTAGAAACTATGTTCTCAAGATTTCAGATCCTAACTGTTGGGTTGAAGGTTCTGGATAAAGGCTACTCTACTTTTGACCATGTCAAGAAGATCATCAGAAGTCTGCCTACAAGATGGAGACCAATGGTGACAGTTCTGAAGCTCGCGAAGGATCTAAATAAGATCACTTTGGAAGAATTGATAAGTTCCTTAAGGAGTCACGAGATTGAGCTGGAGGAAGACGAGCCTCAGAAGAAAGGTAAGTCAGTTGCTTTAAAATCTAATAAATCTGCTAAAGCGTTGCAGGTTATTGAAGAGAGTTCTGAAGAGTCTTCAGAAGAAGAAGATGAATTGTCTTTGCTGTCCAAGAGGATTAATCAACTCTGGAAGCATAAGCAGAAGAAGTTCATAAACTTCAAAAGATCTGATCAGCATAATGATTCTTCTGGACATAAGAAATCTGCAAAGAAAGATATAGTGTGCTATGAGTGCAAGGAGCCTGGCCACTATAAAAATGAATGTCCCAAACTTCTGAAGGAGAAACCCAGAAGGAAGTTTGACAGGAAGAAGAAAGTCTTAGTGGCCACGTGGGATGATTCTGATGCTTCTGAATCTTCATCAAAATCAGAGGATGGGTGTGCTAATGTAGCACTAACGGCTGACGTGGAGGACCACGAAGAAGCTGCTGAATCTGGATCAGAATCAGATTCTGAGGAGGTATTTTCTAAACTCACTACAGCAGAACTTTCTGACAGTTTATCAGAAATTCTGGAAAGTTACAGCAGAATCAAACTCAAATGCAAGAAGCTTCAAAGTTGTCTTGCATCTGAGAATGATCAGCTGAGGTCTGAAGTTGCTGAGCTTAAGGCAAACAATCTTAAAATAAAAAATGATTTAGAAAAAGCACAGAAAACTGACTCAGATCCTATATCATGCTCTAAAAATATTTTAGAAGAGTATGACTATAGCTTTCAGAAGTTTCTGGCCAGAAGCCTAGATAGAAGCCAGATGGCTTCAATGGTCTATGGCGTAAGCAGAAACAACAGAAAGGGAATTGGATATGAATCACCTTCTAGGAAGGATTTAAATCCAAAACCTATTGATAAAATGATCATAAAGTATTCTCCTCTATATACTCATTTCAAATTTGGTCATTTAAATGATATTCAACACACATGTTCTGATCTGAACAAACCTGTGTTTAATAAATCAAAACCTTAGAAGAACAAAGATACCTTCAAGGGAAAGAAATTCGGAAAGAATTTCAAACCTACTAACCCCAGAGGACCCAAGAAAATATGGGTACCTAAGGACAAAATTATTTTTGTTGCAGACATCCTTAGCAGCAAAGTTGAAACACTAATCTTGGTACCTGGACTCTGGTTGCTCGCGACATATGACAGGAAGAAGGTCTATGTTCTAAAGCCTGAAGCTTAGATCTGGAGGTGACGTGACGTTTGGAGGGAACCAGAAGGGCAAGATGATTGGCTCTAGAACTATAGGTAATGGTAACCTCCCTTCCATTTCTAATGTTTTACTTGTTGAAGGATTAACACATAATCTATTGTCCATATGTCAATTAAGTGACAATGGTTATGACATAATCTTCAATCAAAAATGTTGTAAAGCTGTCAGTCAAAAAGATGGCTCAATCCTGTTTAATGGAAAAAGGAAGAACAACATTTATAAAATCAATCTTTCAGAACTTAAGGTTCAGAATGTAAAATGCCTTCTGTCTGTTAATGATGAGCAATGGGTCTGGCACAGAAGATTAGGGCATATTAGTATGAGACGTATATCTCAGATTAATAAACTCAATCTGGTCATAGGACTTCCTCAGTTGAATTTCAACTCAGATGCTTTTTGTGAAGCATGTCAGAAAGGGAAATTTCCAAAATCTTCTTTCAAAACAAAAAATGTTGTTTCAACCTCAAGACCATTAGAGCTGCTTCATATTGATCTGTTTGAACCAGTGAAAACTGCATCCATCAGAGGCAAGAAGTATGGATTAGTCATTGTTGATGACTACAGCAGATGGACATGGGTAAAATTCCTGAAACACAAGGATGAGTCTCATTCTGAATTCATTGACTTCTGCAAACAAGTCCAGAACGAAAAAGAATTTAAAATTGTTAAAGTAGAAGTGATCATGGTGGTGAATTTGAAAACAAATATTTTGAAAAACATTTTAAAGAAAATGGCATTGCACATGATTTTTCTTGCCCTAGAACTCCTCAACAGAATGGAGTTGTAGAGAGAAAAAATAGAACATTGCAAGAAATGGCCAGAACCATGATCAACAAGACTAACATGGCAAAACATTTTTGGGCAGAAGCATTGAATACATCTTGTTATATTCAGAACAGAGTGTCTGTAAGACCTCTTCTGGAGAAGACTCCTTATGAACTATGGAGGAATAGAAAGCCCAACATTTCTTATTTCCATCCTTTTGGATGTGTATGTTTTATGTTGAACACTAAAGAAAATTTGAACAAGTTTGATTCTAAAGCTCAGAAGTGTTTCATACTTGGATATTCTGAACGCTCTAAAGGCTACAGAATATACAATACTGAGACACAGATTGTAAAGGAATCAATCCATGTTAGATTTGATGATAAGCTTGACAATCAAAAGCCAAAGCAGCTTAAAATTTCTGCAGATAGAGAAGTCCTTCTCACAGACTCTGAAGAATCAGAGGCAGATAAAGCACAAGCAAAAGCACCAGAAGCAACGTCAGATGCTACTCCCTTGACTTCTCAGATGGATAGCTTGACAATTTCTGAAGAACCAAATGTTAAAGGATCATCCAGAATCAAAGCCTCTCATCCAGAGGATATGATAATTGGAAAGAAGGATGACCCTATCAGAACAAGGTCATTTCTTAGATCTGGAACGTCACTGTTTGGTTTGGTTTTCATCATTGAACCAACTTCTATGGATGAGGCTCTGAACGATAATGATTGGATACTTGCTATGCAAGAAGATCTTAATCAATTCACCAAAAATGACGTCTGGGATCTGGTTCCAAGACCACAAGGTTTCAACATCATTGGAACAAAATGGGTCTTCAGAAACAAGCTGAACGAGCAAGGAGAAGTGATCAGAAACAAGGCTAGGCTGGTGGCTCAAGGATACAGTCAGCAAGAAGGTATAGATTACACAGAGACTTATGATCCTGTGGCAAGGTTAGAATCTATTCGCTTGCTTATTTCTTTTGCTGCATAGAATAGCATCACTTTGTATCAGATGGATGTTAAAAGTGCCTTCTTAAATGGTTTTATAGAAGAGGAAGTGTATGTTCATCAACCTCCTGGTTTTGAAAATGAAAAATTTCCAGAACACGTTTTTAAACTTAAGAAATCACTCTATGGTTTAAAACAAGATCCCAGAGCTTGGTATGAGAGGCTGAGTAATTTCCTTCTGGAAAATAACTTTATCAGAGGAAAAGTGGACACTACTCTCTTTCATAAATCAATTAAGAAAGACATTTTAGTCTGTCAGATTTATGTTGATGATATTATATTTGGAACTACCAATATTACGCTTGGAAAGGAGTTTGCTCAGTCTATGCAGGCAGAATTTGAGATGAGCATGATAGGAGAACTCAGATTCTTTCTGGGAGTCCAAGTCAATCAAACTCTAGAAGGCACCTACATACATCAAACTAAGTATGTGAAGGAGCTTCTGAAGAAGTTTAATATGACTGAAAATAAGTTGGATAAAACTCCAATGCATCCTACAAGCACTCTTGGAAAAGAAGAGGTAAGTAAGAAGGTAGATCAAAAGCTCTACAGAGGTATGATTGGATCTCTTCTGTATTTGACTGCTTCTTGACCTGATATTCTATTTAGTGTTTGTCAGTGTGCTAGATTCCAATTAGATCCTAGAGAATCTCACTTAACAGATGTTAAGAGGATTCTAAGGTATCTGAAAGGTACTACTAATGTGGGTTTGTGTTACAGAAGATCTGATGAATACAAACTAGTAGGGTTCTGTGACACTGACTATGCTGGAGACAGAGTAGAACGTAAGAGTACTTCTGGAAGCTGTCAGATTTTGGGAAGTCATCTGATCTTTTGGTTCAGCAAGAAGCAACCCACAATTGCGCTTTCAACAACAGAAGCAGAATACATTGTTGCTGTTAGTTGTAGCACTCAGATGCTCTGGATGAAGAGTCAACTAGAAGACTATCAGATTCATGAGAGTAACATTTCTATTTTCTGTGATAATACTTCTGCTATATGCTTGTCTAAAAACCCTATTTTACACTCTAAGACAAAGCATAGAGAAATTAAACATCATTTCATCAGAGACTATGTTTAGAAGGGAATTATAAGTTTAAACTTTATTGATACAGACCATCAATGGGATGATATCTTTACAAAACCCCTTGCTAAAGATAGATTTAAATTTATTCTAAAAAATATAAGTATGGATTTCTGCCCAGAATAAAATGTTTATCAGAAGCAAATTTCCTCAGATGGAAAATGCTTTAACTCTGAAGTATTTCATTTATTTATTTATTCTTTAATATTTTATTTATTGTGTTCAAATCTGAACTGACAAGCCTCAGAGGATATGAAAGTTGGCTAACGTTTCATTTCTCAAAGAGTTTCAGAAGCACATGCAAGCAAACACGTGTCATCTGAATCTGAAACGATTGAGTGTCCAACACTGAAAAGCCATTCAGAGGTACTGTTTGAATTAATTTTAATTCTTGTTTTCCCCTCACGCGTTGTCAGTATCATTAAATGATTTTCTTGTCATGATTATGTTTGATGTGATTTAATGTTTAATTAAATGCTAAATGTTGAATGTGTGACTCTTGTGTGCCCTAACTTTCTCTATAAGTTTCACACCACTTCACTTCTCACACTTTTCACTCTCGTTCACATCTCTTATGCATTTCTGCTTATTGCATTCTTTCATCTTCTCCTAAAAACCTAAATCTCAACAAAACCCTAAACCCCTTTCTACTTCATCAATGGCAATCTCTTCATCAACCTCTCAACAACTTCAATCAACAATGGCTGTTATCTCTTCTGCAAATCTGGGTACTGTTGCTTTCAAAGAACCAGTTAGAACCCTCCTCACACCGGTTGACAAACTTGAAGTTCTGTGTGAATCTATAGTAAATTTTGAATCTATTGCAGAAAATGGGTTTGATCTTCGTCCCATTGTTGATGCTCAAAGTTGGACAAAATTCTTTGATAGACTGATGGGACCAGTTTATCCATGCTTGGTGAAAGAATTTTGGATTCATGCAACTACATACCCTATGTTTATTGTTTCTTCTGTTCTGGGTAAGGAAATCATCATAACTGAGGACTTGATCAGGAAGCTTATTGGTTATGAAGAAACTGATGGTGTTACAAATCTTCCAGCTGGGCGTATTGACATGACAGAGGTTTACAGTGAAGTTTGCACATCTGGAGAAGCTTCTAACAAAGTGAAAGATCTGAAGCCATCCTACAGGATCTAGGCTAAGATTTTTATGGGATGCATCCATCACAGGAAGTCTTCAAACTCTCCTGATTATGTCAACACTGATCAGATGTACTTCATGTACTGTCTGAGTCAAAGCACAAAAGTGGATCTTCCTTATCTGCTTTTCAATCATTTGTGGACTCATGTGAAACAATCAAGGGAAGAAGTCAGAACTAAGCATCAAAAGATAAGAAATTGGATACCTATGGGACGACTCATTTCAGATATTCTGACTGAGAATGGCTTGGTTGGACATCTGATAGAAGCTAGAATGAAGGAAGAATTAGATTTTGTGATTGGTAAACCTCTGAATGGTAAAAGTCTTCAGAGGATGAAAATTGTAGAAGAACTCATTGATGCACCTGATCAGATCAACTCTGAAGAAGTCAGCAAGAGAAGGATACCAGTAGATAATTTTTCTCTGTTCTATGCTAATGAACCAAGGGAAATTATTCTGACCTATATAGCAACTTGTCTAGAAGATGGAACTCCTCTTCCAGAACATCTGATTCAGAAAGCAGGCGAACCTGAACTAGATTTTTATGGGGACAGACATAGGAAGAAAAGGAAAGTCTCAGAAGAAGGATCCTCTAAGCCAAAAAGGAAAGCTTCTGGCGAGGCAGCTTCTGTAAAACCAAAGAGGGTCAAGAAGCAAAAAGGTAATCCTCCTGCTGCTACTTTAGATTCTATCTTAGAAACTGTCAAAGAAGTACTAGCATCTGATTCCCCTACCTATGAACCTATACCCTCACCTTCTCCTCCTCATGAATCTGAAACCATTCCTTTTGAACTAGAAACATCTCAAACCATTCCTTCTACACCTAAACCAAAACAAACTTCTGTATCTCAACCACACCCATCTGAAAAACAAACTTCTGAAATTCCCCCACCAAAAACACAAACTTCTAACCCACAACCAGAAGAACCCATTCCCTCTGATCCTCAACCAGAACAACCTAAAACTTCTGAATCATTTATACCTGATTCTGATATTCTTGACGTACAACCTTTGAAAATTCTTTTTGACGTTTCCTCAACATCCTGTCACTCTTCTGCATCATCTGATTCTTCTGAATCTGATTTACCTTCAGAAGTGAACTCACCCCCTTCACTCCGTGGTTATGAACCAAAACAACCAGATGTATCCATTTCATCTGAACCTATCCTTTCTCAATCAACTCCAAAACCTACATCAGCTTTTGTTCCATTTTGTCCTATGCCTTATGATATCATTCCTTTTGTTAAACCAAAGACTGTTACTAAACCTTCTACACCATATCCTCGTCCTCTTTTCATCATTCCTTCTTTTTCCATACCCTCCTCATCTGAAACCACCAAAACACCCTCTCTAGAAAACTTTCTGAAACCTAAACCTAGGATGGATGTTAGTACTTTATTTGATGGTTTTAAAAAGGAATTAAACATGTGGCTGTCTACTGTCAAGAAGGAGTGCATGTCAATTCTGAATCCAGATGATTCTGAGGCTAGCTGGAACAGATTCATTTCAAGATTTAATTATGTAGCTTCAAACCTTCGCACCATTTTCTCTGATGATGCAAAGGTGAGATTTGCTGAAGTTATCAGACAAACTCTTCTGAATATAAGTAAATCTCCAATTCTTCCTCTGGACAATGCACCTGCTGAAGAATCTAAGTCTGAAGATGCTCCTCTAGAAGTGTTTGTTGCTGAAAAAACTCTTGTGTCAAATTAGTCTGCTCTGATGGTTTTGAATCAAGCTTCTGACTCAGTGATTCAAGAGAATGCATCTGTTATGGTTATTGAGACTGCATCTGCATCTGATCCTGCATCTTCTGAAGTCAAGAAAGAGAATCCAGATCTTGAAGAAAAATTTGCTAAGCTTGAAGCCAACAACACATAGATCAGATCTTGGATGATTAAGCAAGAACAGACAACAAATGAAATTAGGACATGGATGGCTAGGCAAGAAGAATCTACTTCTGAGATCACAAACCTTCTGAAGATGATAGCCTCTCGTCAACCTTAGTTGTTTTTCTGTTGTTTGTACACATTATGTTTGTTCTGCTTATGTCTGTTATCCTTTGAATATTTTGTTGATCAATGCATCTGTTTGGTTTCTGTTTCTATCTATTTTATCATATTCATTTTTCTCTGTTATTCTTTTGTGTCTTAAAAAGTTTTTTCTTTTTGATATGACAAAAAGGGGGAGAAAATGGAAATTATAATTGTTCATATAAACAGTTACCAGAATGGAATTCAGACATAATATATTATAACTAACATTGAATTTTAGTCTTTCAGAACTATAACATTGCATCTGACTTAATTCATAAAAGTTACTCTGAAAGCTCCTAAATCAGGCTCTGATCCAAATCAGGATCCAAACCAGGATCTGATTCTGAAAAGTATAAACCAGACTCTGATTCTGAAAAGAATACTTAATCAAAAAGGGAAGTATTTTTTTCATGGTATTCAATTCAGGGGGAGATTCACAATCTCATGGGGAGTTATATTTTATTTCTTATTATTGAACAAAATTTCCTATGTTTTTGTCATCATCAAAAAGGGGGAGATTGTTAGAACACAGATTGGTGTTTAATATATCTCATTGTTTTAATGATAACATAAATGAAATTTTGCATAAAGGAAGTATATACTCTAATTGTGTTTAAGTAAATTTGTTTCAGATCTTAAATTATATATTCATCTGGAAGCAAAAATTACATTTGCATCTGAAAAGAACGTTAAGACTCTGAGCGTCAAAAGCAACATTTTAGAAGACTCTGAGCGCTGCTTGAAGAGACTCTGATTTGCTACAGATAACTCTAAGTGAAGCTAAGAAGAATTTTAGTAAAGAGCGTACAACATTGTTTCAGAAGACTCTGGAAGTACTTCACGCTGCAGGTGCAGAGGCTCTGATATTCAACTCTGCGCTGATTGTAACATTCACGCTTTAAGCATTATTGCTGCAAGACTCTAATCTCAAGAACAAAGAACTACATCAGAAGATCTGATGTTAGTATTAATTGGAAGATATATTTATTCATGTAAAAAGATGCCAGCTCAAAGAAAAGATCCGTTGCTAATCCCAACGTCTGCTCCAACGCCACTATTCCTCATTTATGCATGACACAAGAATTCATACACAAAGCACTTATCTGAACATTCCTCTTCCTGGAAAGGAAAAATCAATAGAGGACAAAAAGGCAACAGAGGCAGCAGAACATACAGCAATGCACAGTCTTTGAGATAAGGACTTGAAGTAGTATTTAAACAAGCTTCAGCATCTTTCCAATGTTGACGCTTATTGACAGATATTCACGAATCATTTGAAAGAAAATCAACTCACAAGCTTTTATTCAAATATTCTTCAAAACTTAACAGTTTTCATATTTGTTCTTAATCTTGTGTAAACATCACTGTTGTGATATAGCTTGTTAGGAGCAAAACATTATACACAAATTGTTAGTTTATCTTTGTAAAAGATTTCCTTAAGAAGACCAAGTTGTGGTCAGATTTTCTTGAGAAGACTAAGACAGTTGTCTTAGTGGTATACACTATAATCAAGTTTGATATAGTGGATTAAGTCCTTGTTGAGAAAGGCAAATCACCTGGGTAGGGTGGACTGGATTAGTTTGAGTTCAAACGAACCAGGATAAAAATATCTGTGTTATTTTCTATCTTCTAATTTGTTTAAAACCCTTATTCAACCCCCCCCCCCTTCTAAGTGTTTTTCTCACCTTCACTTTCGATACCACTCTTTCCTTAATTTCAATGAAGTCTCTCAGCTTTCCCGCCGACACTTTGTACCCAGAGGCAATTTGCGCTAAATCATTGGCCTCTTGATTTTCTATCCTGGGCACGTGTGTAATGCTAACAACCTCGCAGCGTTCCAAGAGTTATTTCGCCATCGTGAAGTACATCACAAGGTGTTCCTTGACGCATTTATACTATCTCGTAATCTTTTTAATCACCAGTTCAGAGTCGCCTTTTATTTCGACTCTCTTGGCACCCAGATCCTTAAGAATCTCGAGACTAGTGATCAAGGCTTCATATTCTGCCTCATTATTAGAACATTTTCCGTCGACCCTACATTTGAATCTAGTAGGATAGCCATGCGGGTATATTACTAAGATCCCAATACATGTTCCATTCTTATAACTTGACCTGTCAAAGTATAACTTCCAAGGATCAGCGTCGACCATCCATATTGATGATTCGACCACTGCATGGTCGACAATAAAGTCTAGCACTATTTGCCTTTTCATTGCCTTTAGAGGAACATACGTTAAGGAGAATTCAGTTAACACTAGTGTCCACTTCTCAATTTGACTATGCAGAATAGGTTTAGACAACATATGCTTAATAACATCAAAATGCGACAAAACATAAACCTCAATTTGTTTAATATATTATTTTGATTTCATACATGAGAAGTAAAAGTATAGGCATAACTTTTCGATCATGGTGTACCTAGTTTCAGAATCTATTAACATTCGACTAAGGTAATAAATGGGTCTTTCGACGCCATAATCATCCTCTTGCACTAACATGCTTCCTATGGTTGTGTCCGACGTAGTGATGTACAACTTCATGCTTTTATTCATACTAGGTGGCAATAAAATGGGAGGCCTCATGAGGTACTCTTTGATGGTGTCGAAAGCCTCTTGCTGCTTCTGTCCCCAGTGAAAGTCACTTTCTTTCTTGGCCTTGAGCAATGGCGAGAACACCTTCATCTTGCCACTTAGATTTGATATAAACCATCTCAAAAAGTTTATCTTCCCCAACAAAGACTAGAGTTGTTTCTTCGTCGAAGGAGGCTTGAGATCCAAAATTGCCTTGGTTTTGTTTTGGTTGATCTCGATGCCCTTTTTGTGGACTACGAATCCTAGGAAATCTCCTGCATGTACACAAAAAGCACACATTTAGTGGATTCATTTTTAATCCATATTTCCTCATTCTCTCAAATGAACGTTGAAGTTGGTCTAAGTGACCATTCTCTGATGAGGACTTTATGACAATGTCATCAATGTACACCTGCATAAATTTCTCAATAAAATCATGAAATATAGCATTCATGGCTCTTTGATAAGTTGCTCTGGTGTTTTTTAAACCAAATGGAATTACAACCCATTCGTACGTTCCTAAGGCCCCAGGGCACCGGAACACCATTTTGGAAACATCATCTTCGGCTATGAGGATTTGGTTATAACCAGAGTACCCATTGAGCATACTCAAATACTCGAAACCCGTGGCTGAATCGACTAGCATTTCTGCCACAGGCATTGAATACTCATTTTTAAGGGTAACGTTTTTTAAGTCCCTGAAATCTATACAGACTCTCAGAGTCCCATTTTTCTTAATAATAGGACTATGTTTTCTAACCATTCGACGTACCTTGCAGTTCTGATGAACCAGCTTTTAAGAAGTCTCTCGATCTCCTGCTTAATCTTTAGAGTGATTTCTGGAGCGAATCACCGTGGCTGCTATTTTACTGGCCTTTTTCCTGGATGAATTGGTAATCAGTGTTCTACTACACTTCGACTCAAGCCAGACATTTCGCCATAATCCCAAGCAAAGCAATCTTTGTACTCCTTCAATACCTCGATCAGCTTGACCTTCATCTTTGACCTAATATTAGCACTTACGTACTTAGGTGTCTTCGTTGCCCCATCACCCAAGTCAATTTCTTCAAGTGGGTCTTGCGACTGCATTCTCTGCAGCTCAATGGACGGGCTTTTCTCAAACCCCAAAGTATCATTGTCATAGATGCAATCAAGCCTCCGGCTTTCCGAAGCTGTTGTCTGGCCTTGTCGGCCAATTACTTGTGTACTGTTGTCGGCATCGCCAACTATGTTTTGTCGCTTTCCTGCTTCTAGCACCGACTTTCACTTATTTTCATCCAAATAGGCTAAAATTTGAGTCAAACTCTTTGACTCAGTAGTCACTTTCATCAATTGTGGGCCACCCTGTGGGTGGAAGTCCTTTTATGGGCTTCATTATGGCGTTAACAGCATCCCAAATGAATCCATAGTCAGGATCCAAGTTTAGGATGCGACCCATGTTGACAGAAGTATAAGATCCCGATCCATCGTTACAAGGTGCCACATTTGTTAAGTGTTGGTCAAAAGATTTCTTTGCACCCTTTGCTTCATCAATCTTATAATAACTCTAATCGACTTTGATATTTTCGATGATGCCGTCTTTCCTCTAAATACTTAATCTCTGATGTAAAGTTAATGGTACTGCCCTTATCCCATGGATCCACTCCCGGCCCAACAATAAGTTGAAATTAGCATTGGAGTTTATGACCATGAGCAACGTCGACCTGGTAAGTGTACCTATAGCTAAATCAATTTGGATAACCCCCAAAATGTTGTTGGTTTTCCCTTCATAATTAGAAAAAACCATGTTATGTTGTCTGAGATCAGCTTCAGTCTTTCCAACCCTCTTAAGCAACATATGAGGCATTAGATTGACAACTGCCCCTCCGTCTACAAACACTTTATTGACTTCCACTCCGTAAAACTTCGCTTTTATGAACAACGACTTCATATGGTACATCATTCTTAGACTAGGTCTTTTGAACATGGTCGTCCGTTCTTCCACCATGCCACTGTTCATCATATAGTAACATAGTGGCTTGTCTTCTGTGGTCTCGTCTGGTAGGAAATATTCTTCTACTTCATAGACTTTCGACGCCCTATTATATTCTATCGGCAGTATTGACACGATGTCATAGGTTACAACGAAGTCCTCACCATATGTATCATTATTGGTGTCATCATACATGTCTTCGTTGAAATCGTCTTCTGGTGATGGGACATATTCCTTATCCAACAGGGGAGTGTACTATGGTTCTTCTTCATCTGACTAGGGAGTATATTCTGGTTCTTTCTTGTTTTCACCTCTAGACGTGTACTTCGAGCTCTATGTTCACACCGCCCTTTTCTTTCCTGAAGTTTCCACAGTCACTGCCGTAGTCTGATTCGTCACAGTTTTCTCCTTCTCGGCCCACCTTGCCTTTGGGTATTTCCTTTTTAGTCCAGAGGGTCCGACAGGCTTCAAGTGTGAAGTCGAAGCCCTTTTGGCAGCCTTTTTGTTTCGTTGATATCACCTCCATTGGGTACTTGTCATAGGATTCTTGCCTTTGTAATTGGGGGAAACCACATAGCCCCTGGGTTCAGTACTCTTGTCGGAGGCCTTTGCCTCCTTTTCTAGATCCAATACTCTCCATTTCGGCTGCTTGCTCTCCTTCTGGCTCATGGGTGCCACCCACTTATCATGTGGAGTATCTGACGGTGGCACAAACATCTTGGGTCGCGCATACTGGAACAACCTAATGTATTCTTCGATTTGACGAGGAGCATCGTTCTGGTTGAACACGAACCTAGGGACTGATGGCTTACTATCTTACAACGCCATTTTCCTACCCGCTTCGTACTTCTTAGCAGCTTTTTCGTCAAACACGGCGTTGCACTTTGGGCATAATACAGCCTTCGACCCGCTCACCCTGCATTTCTCTTGGAAACCAGTCATACTTTCGCCATCTTAAGGGTAGACTATCTCGAGTTTCTCCTCATACTTCTTGTTGAGACCATCAGTAGTCTCGATCATCATGCATCCAAACGCTTCGGCTATCAAGTACTTGTTGAGACCCTCAGTAGCCTCAACTAGCATGCAGCCATATAGCTCAGAATATAAGGCTTTTTCAACCTTCAGAGGACCTGTGTCCACCTGCATCGTTGGCCTTTCGCCAAATTGAAGTCGACCTTCTTTCAAAGCTTTCTGCACCAAGTCCCTGAAAAGAACATATTTAGATGTCTTATGACCAAGGAAATTATGAAATTTACAAAATCCCCTTTTCTTCTTTTGTTCTAAAGGGGGATCGTTTGCCCCAGAAGGGACAATAATTTGACCATCTTTAACTAATAAATCAAATATTTCATCGCACTTAGATACATCAAAAGTATACGTTTTTATGACATATTTATCTATTTTTCTGGTTTCGAGAGGATTTTTTCCATTTGATGGTTTTAATGATTTGTATGTGTACGGAGGCCCTAGCTTCAATCCAGCCACGTTAACCTCGTTATCATCGACGATCTCCTCATTGTTAGAAGAGTATTCATCAGTAGCCACGTATGAAACTTTCTCTTTCTTACGGTATCTGTTAGCCTGGGTTTTTTCATTTTTTAAACGTTCGATCTATGGGACCCTATCAACTAGTTGCACCATATCTCTGAGATATTGTGTGTCTAACTTTTTTCTGATCGAATAATCTAGGTCGCCAGCCGCCATCTTAACTAGCTCATGTTCAGGTACTTGCATGAACCATCATGTTTTCAACAGTCTAAACTTGTTAAAATATTGGTCCACCGACTCTGTAGCCTTTGGTTTGACGTTGGCTAACTCTTTCAGACTAATTTTCTATTGTCCCATGTAAAACTGTTCAAGAAACAATCTTTCCAATTGTGCCAAGGTATGGACAGACTATGGGGGTAAGGTGGTGAACCAAGTAAATGCATTTTTGGTGAGGGAACATGGGAAGTACTTCATTTTGAAGCCTTCATTATTTTCTATGTCGCCAACTTTAGTTTGGTATCTGGAAACATGTTCGACGGTGGACTCATCGGTCTCTTCGGTGAATTCGGTAAACTTTGACACTTTCCTCTAGGAAACTATTTGCAGAACAAAGTCTGGTAGTTAAGACGCATATGTTGGTCGTCGAAGGACTGGGTTCGCCCCATTGCGAACCATAATTCGTTCCACCATAGCTTAAAAGTTGGGCTCGCCAGCCATGGCTTCGTGTTGAGCCTGTCTGACCATATAGTCTGGGTCCTGGTTCATATGAACTAAAACAATGGGAGGCCTTTGGGCCACCCTGGGTGTGTGTTCAACCTCATGGGGTTGCTGGTTAATTGTTTCGTCGAAGACTTCGTCTTGTTGAATTGGCGTCTCCGGTCGAGGCGGCGACGTCTGTCGACCCGGGGCCCAAGGAGCGCCTAAAAAATAACCTATATGTGTTATCTGAGTTTCCAATTGTTGGTAACTACAAGTAGAATTTTGTATTAGCGGTCTTAATATGGGGCCCATTAGCTGGGTCAACATGTGGACCATTTCATGATTACTTTCATCCATCTGTTGTCTCATAATGGCAACAGAACTTGAAGTGAAACATGGAATCGAATGTGACGGAACACTAAACCCTGGGGGCCTAGTAACTTGGTTCGCCAAAGGCCCTAACCCGTGATACGACGAAAAAGCTGACGAAGAGCTTTCGCTAAAGAGTGGGCCGCTGTGATACAAGCTCGACATGAACTCTGTCGGCATCCTAAAGGCTCGGGGTGTGGGAATTGTGAAACTAGGCATATATTGCCCCTCAGTTCCTTTCACCATAAGCCTAGGTTCAGGTCGACGAGGCGTCAAGACAGGACCACTATAAGCAGCCAAAACCACAGACACAATGTCAGCACCAACGTTAGTTGTTTGAGTCACAATCGTATTTCCCTCCAAAGACGGTTCTTTGTTTGGACGTGGTATCACCATCTTATCACTACGCAGATGCATACACCAAAATTGACGGGTCCTACCGGGTGTGTCAATTTGTTCGCACGCAGTTTTTACGCGAATAACCTCTGACCTCCTAACGCAGATTTACTTGCGGGACCGGCCAAATAAGTCTCAGAATGTACCGGTCGAGTGTATGAGATGGTGGTGGCAAGGTGTTGTTTAGAATAGGTTGAACATAAATTTGAGAAAGACTGTATAGACTTAAATAAAGACAAATGCATAAACAAGAAAAGACAAAAAACAACAAGACAAGAAATCTTTAAAGTTAATAATATAAATTGCTGTTAAGAGAAAATGTGGACGCGATCATACATTTTGCAGAAATGAAACTCTTTTCTCTTAACGCTTGGTACTCAGAGTGTTTTTTTATTACAATGTTACATAATGCGTCCCCTAAAATGAACATGGGAATTTCCTTAAATAGGAAAATAAAATAACTACTATATTGATCTTGGTGGCGCCACATGTCCTTACACCACTTTTATAACTTCCCACGTTCTCAGCTTTTCAAATTTTCTTCCCGCTCAAATGTTCTTCTACTCCGTGTCGACTTCTTTGCCCCTCAGTCGACATATTCAAAGGAATAGGCCTAAGTCGACTCACAAAACTCCCTCTGCTGGCGTCGACTCACAAAACTCCATATGCTGGCGTCGACTCACACTGTTTCCCTTACCACCTTTCCCATCCTGTCGACCCACAAGCCAATCTCTGTATTGCCTTTCCTTAGTCGAAACTTCCAGCTAATATCCTCTTAGTGGTTTCTTGGATTATTTACGGTCTAAGAATCCCCTTATTACCAACCTCTACCCAACACAAAGGCATTATGCATTTTCTCCCATATGAGGTTTCATACAGAGTCATTGTTATGCTTGAATGGTAACTATAGATGTCGGAAAAATCTATCTATGGTAAGCGGTCATTCAAGTTTCCCCCACTTTCTAATATACATGTCCGCAACATATCTTCGATAGTTTAGATGGTTATTTTCATTTGACCATCTGATTGAGGATGACTTGATGTTCTAAGGTTCAAATTCGTTTCCATCGCATGATGGAAAGCGCTCAAAAACCTTGAAGTAAACTTTGGGTCCTAGTCATTAGAATTCTAGATAGAACATCATGCAATCCAACAATCCCTGCAATGAAATACCTTGCTAGGTGGATGTCCTTATACGTACTATTAACAGGTAAGAAATGAGATGATTTGGTTAATCTATCCACAATCATCCCAATCAAATCATGACCACTAAGTGTTCAAGGTAATCCCATGATAAAATGTATTGAAATACTTTCTGACATCCATTCGTGAATTTCTAATGGTTGCAACACATCACCTAGTATCTATTGTTCAATATTCACCTATTGACAAGTTAAACATCCTACTACATATTTTACAATGTCTTCCTTCATACTAGGCCACCAAAAGTTCTTCAAATCTTGGTACATTTTGGAAGAACCAGGGTGAATGGTAAACTCACTTTTATGCGTCTCTTCTAAGATTTATTTTCTCAAATCTAAATCATTCGGTACACATATCCTCTTATTAATAGGAGGACTCCACCCATGGTTAGGTAAAACTAGGATATTCTATTCTAGATTAAAACTCACATTCGACAACTGGATTTTTCATACCTTCCCTGAGGTCACATGTGATACTCAAGTTGCTGATTAGAACTCCCGCGCGAGTCCATGTAAATTGTAGGTCAAGGTTCTTGAATTTTTCCAACAAATCATGCTCTAGCATTATTAAGGAATACTACCATGCTTTTAGAACTCATGATGTTACATCATCAAGTACAATTGAGTCTACTCGTTGATCCAATACATCATCTTTAAAATTATTTGGGTTAGCTAAAAAAAATAGTGGAAGGTAGATGAGTGATTAATGATAGATTTGCATAGAATTACACTAGTTTACCATGGTTGTTCATCTTGAAAGAGTTAAAAATTTCTAATAATCTCACACATATTCATTTATCATAAATATCTTTAACATAACTTTTAAGAATCTGTTTAATCGATGAACATAGTATCATAACTTGTGCACTTGTGTTTTTTTAATTCAATAGCTTGTATTGTTCTCAATTGCTGAAATTAAATGATCATTTTTCTCTTTTTTGGATCAAAATCTCACTTTCCCCTTGTTTTTTCTCTCCTTCATCAATTACACAAAAATGAAAATTTAATTCACTAGGGCAGAACACAAGCAATTGAAATGAAATTAAAAAAAAAAACACACACACATTGTTGTGAAGATATTTATAATCAATTTATAAGTGACATTTATTTTTATATATTTAGATTAGTGACACTTAAAAAAATATTTATTTAACTACTACAAATAAATACTTCTGCCTTGGTTGAAAAGTAAGTTTTATCTCAGTTTTGTGGGTGAGCTACCAAAGGGTGTCATGAAAAGTTCATCACTTTTTCCCTTGGGTGAGTTGCCAACCGAGGAGAAACGTGGAAATGGTCATGAGTTCGATCCTCAATAATTACATTTTTGTATTTTCAAAACTAGAAAGTGCGCTCAACTTTCCCCCTCATGTGAGTTGTTAATTGATGTATTAGATGTAGTCTTATTACCTCAGTTTGTTGAAACAAGCGAGGGTAAAACTCTTTCTTTTTTTTAATTTTACAAATTTTTTGTTTTAAGTTTTATTTTTTTGAAACAGAACCTAAATGATACATTTGTAAAACATGATAAATGACTCATTTGTGAATTAAAACTACATATATTTTATGTACAAAAATTATGTATAGTTACACCAAAGCCAAAATTGCACACACATTTTATTTTTACAACAAAACTAAACATATATAAATAATTAACCAACAAAGACAAAAATCAAAGTGCGAATTCTTGAACGGACCTTTAAAAATATATTAATAAAAAATATTCAAAAGTAAAATGGACATTTTATTATTATAAATATATATATTATTAAGTCATATAAAATATTTATTTGTTTATTTTTTCACAAACCTTCTTAATAATCATAACGAATAATGTAGCGTTATATTTGGAGGAGACCTAAAACTAAGCGCCCTTGCCTCACAAGTATGTCGTCCATGCAAAATTTAAGAGACTCGTTCTAAAGCATCCTCGACGTAGAAGTCAAGGAAGAGAAAGTCTCCACTGATTATTAGAAGAAAGATGGCACTATGCCGAAAAAAACCTATAACAACGCTTTTTTTGGCATTTGGCAGCGCTGCCTAAAGTGGCGCTGCTATAGGTAAAGACAACGCTTTTTTTTGAGAAAAAATGTTGTTATAGGTCCCCCTATAGCAGTGCTTTTTTTGGCCTTTAGCAACACTTTTTCTCCCCCTTTTAGCAGCGCTTTCTTTGCCCTTTAGCAGCGCTTTTCCTCTCCATTTTTAGCAGCGCTTTTAAAAGCGCTCTCAAAAGTCCATTTTCTTAAGACCTTTAGCAGCGTTTTCCCCCCCTTTTAGCAGCGCTTTCAAAAGCGCTCTCTTTACCACACCTATAGCAGCGCTTTCCTTGAAAAGCGCTGTCTTTTCTCACATCATTGGTTTTTTTTCCCAAGATCACTTTTTTTTGGTAAAAAGCGCTGTCTGTTATGCATATTTTTATGAGTTTTGTTTTGTTTTATACTGTTGCACAATTCTTTATAATTTATCACACAAACCGGCTTATAACAATTATATTTAACACAAACCTTTATTTCAACACTACTTAGGCCTTATACATAACCTTCTTACAATCATTGTAATTCAACATGATCCTTTATTTCAAAACATAGGCCTTATATGTATATTATCATTCAACAGAAACGATCCATACTTATAACATATATTCCAACACCGATAATGTCACAATATTCACTATACATATAATCAAAAATTACATAAGTACGGATCCTCACAACAACACAATATGACTTCGATCTAGAAGTATATCAATAAATTCTAAAACTATATAAGACTTCCAGAACTATAATTATCCAGTAGTATGTACAGAACATCACAACAACACAAATCTCCGATTAAAAGACATAAAGACTATATACCTTATACAATTCTCATCTCAAGAATGTATTGACACCATTCCTCCTTAATTTATTCCAATTTTTCTTTCGAGTAAGTGTCACACTTGAATTCATCAAAGTACTACATAATATAACATAACATGCATGATTTAGTTAAAACTAATTACTTAGATGAAATACCGGTTAAATATCAAAATAAATCATATAACTTATAAATCCATACCATGTTTGGAATCTCTATTTGACCCGAATGAATAATTTCCTTCATAAACCTCAATACAAAATAGCTGCAATCAATACCATTGCGCTGACAAGGACACTACACATGGATTAAAAATACGAATACATATCAGGATATATAATTTAACTAGTTTTTGCAAACAACATCACTATAATAATCAAAATTGTGAAAATATACATGCACTCTGATCCAACTAATGTTGTTAGCCTTACTCTTTGGTACTCTTGCTTGTCTTTGTGACCGAAATATTTGTATAGCTCTAAACATAATATAAACGAAAATTTTGTAGCAATCTCACATAATAAATAAAGATATACACGAATTATTCAGAACAATCTCATCACTTACGTATCAACCATCTTCTTCATATCAGGATATTTTGTTTGATCCCCATCCAATGAATCCAAATAATACACAATTTCTTTTATTGGATTAATCGCAACCAACAACCAGTGTCCATTGTAAAATAAGACAAAATTTTAAATGAAAATGTTATAGAGAATGTTTAAAAAGAATAATTATAATAAATGAAATTAGAATGAAATCTAACCCATGGCCAGTATTATATGGCAAAAAATACAACTTTTTTGT